>CM062817.1:1324901276-1325461231 GCA_031772625.1 Pinus tabuliformis | reverse complement strand
AGAAAAAACCTCTCTAAGGGGAAAACTCGAAAAATGATTTTCTTCTTCTTAGAATATGCTTACAAAAGAGACTTCCAAGACCCAAAGACCCAAGCCAATAAACCCTCCAAGACCCAAGCAAACCCCCATCAATATATTCTTCAAGACTACTTCCAGATCTTGATACAACTACACAACTACTGGAACTTCGACCCTTGTAACAAAATTTCAGTAGTGCAACTTCACCCCCCTGCATCTGCAACAGAATTTCATCCTTCTGCAATTGGAAACTTCACAAACCCTTGCAAAAAAAGAGAAATAATTCCTTGAAAATTTTTAGCTTATGCTCCTCTTCTTCGTCCTCCTAGTAGTTCTTCTTCTCCTTCACTATTGCATATTGAACTTGTTGTGGGTCAATGTCCAAATGAGGTTGAGTTCCCTTGTATTTATAGCATTCCTTGAAAGTTGAATATCCCTCCTTGACGCCGATTTGTTCTTTCTCTTGGGCCGGCTTGGTCTTGTTAATTTGGTATCTAAGTGATAATTATAATCATGTGACTAGACTCCTCTTTTCGAGAGGACCAAAATTGACCTTTGAAGCACTGAATTTTGATAAGGAAAAGTGTATTTTTGAAGTCAAGCCCACAGGTACACAAATTGTTAAGGTTGGCCTAAGAGTCTAATTAGCTCTCCTCTAACACCTATAAATACGTGATGCATCAACCTCATTTGAACACTTGTCACATACGTCTTTTCTTCATTAGTTCGTACAAATTGTAGAAATTTGTGTGTTACTATAGGAATTCGTGTATGGTTACAAGAATTCACGATTACAGGAATTTGCACACTATTACAAGAGTTTGTGCGCTATTACAGGAATTTGCGTGTGATTGCAGGAATTCGCGTATGATTGCAGGAATTTGCGTGTGATTGCAGGAATTCGCGTATGATTTCCAGAATTTGTAGTGTGATTAAATTCATTGTTAAAGTTCTTGGAAGGCTAATTTGACCATTCACTTTGATTGAATAGGGCTCACATTGCTGCCATTTTCTGTTGTTGACTTGGATAGATTTGCAAAAGTATCAAATTTGATTTGTTGACTTCATCCCTCTCTCTTGTCTTTGATTTATTGTCATACTTGGATATTGGATATTGAGATTGGATATTGGCTAGTCAAAGCTTGACTTTGACTCTAGGATGATGTACTCTCTCTGTTGAACATTTAAAGACAATCTAATAGAATAAAAATTTTAAAGGGTTGTCCCCCTTGTGGGGATTTGCATCAGTCTCTAACCAATCATGGTGTCTCTATGTTTGTAAATTATTTTCTTCTAATGTTCCATTTTATTATTTTGTTGCATAGTTGATGTTATTGTTCTTTCTACATAATTTCATATGTTGTTAATGATGTTATGATATTGTGGGGTGTATATGATATAAATGATGAAATTCAATTATATAAATCAAATAACAATAGATCCCTAAGAAAATTAACATGGTATAACAGTTGGGCAAAAGAAAATTCATTGAAGATCACCCCTATGAAGACATCATTGATGGAAGCAAGAAAATATGGAGGAGACCTAAAAGAATGCTAGGGTTTGAAGGAACCCTAGAAATCAAGCTATTAGTGTTTGATGGTTATCTTGAGGTTAGGTTTTGGAAGAAAACCTGGAATATGATAAAGGATTGAGTTATGTAATCTTGAAACCCTAGAAAGACTAATGAGAAGTTGTTCTAGCACTTGTGACAAATTCAGTGTAACCCAAGATGGGCTAGGCACAATTAGGCCTAGTTGATCACGAAGATGATTGGAAATATTGACGAAAACATTATTATAGGATAATGGACAGTAATACCTATTTAAGGTTGGCTCAAGAGGGAGATTATCACTTCTTGCTCCTCACTGGTAGAGGTTCCCTAGGTAGTAACATTGGCTCCCCGCTGGCAGTTATTCCAAGTGATAGCTGTGACTCCTCGATGGATAAAGGATGGTAATTGAAGCTCCCTTATGATTCTTATTCTTTAGATTCCAGAGTGTTCAACATGAGATGAGCATAGACAAGCATAGATGAAATGGGATGCAAATGACATGATGTCAAGATACGTATTATGAATCACATGGTTCAGTTGGAATTTCTCCCTAGATGAGAGGGAGTGTTAATTTGGCAGCTCAATGAAAAATTCCAATCATGGGACTAGATTCCTTTTTTCAAGAGGACCAAAATTAACCTTTAAAGCATTAAATTTGGATAAGGAAAATAATATTTTTGAAGTCAAGCCCACACGTACACAAATTGTTAAGGTCAGCCTGAGAGGCTAATTATCCATCCTCCAATGCCTAAAAATACATGATGTTTCTACCTCATTTTAACACAATCATCGCATACATCTTCTCTTCATTGGTTCATACAAATTGCAGAAACTTGCATGTTATTACAAGAATTCGTGTATGGTTACAGGAATTCGTGATTACAGGAATTCCTATGCTCTTACAAGAGTTCACACACTATTACAGGAAATTCGTGTGTGATTGTAGGAATCCATGTATGATTATAGTAATTTGCTATTATAGGAATTCGCATGCGGTTACAGGAATTCTTGTAGAATTGCAGGAATTCACAGTGTGATTGCATTCATTGTTAAAATTCTTGGAAGGTTGATTTAACCATTGACTTTGACTAGTTAGGGCTCACATTGTTGTTGTTGTTTGTTGCTGACTTGGATATATTTTTAGAGAGATGATATTTTACTTTTGTTGACTTCATCTCTCTCTCTCTTGTCTTTGATTTATTGTCATACTTAGATATTGGATATTGGTTAGTCAAAGTTTGACTTTGACTCTTGGATGATGTACTCTCTTTGTTGAACAGTTGAAGACAATCTAATAGAAGAATAGTTTTAAAGGGTTTTCCCCCTTGTGGTGTTTAATTTTCCCTGGTCTCTGACCAATCATGATGTCTCTATGTGTGTGCATGGTTTTCTTCTGATGTTCCTTTTTCTTATTCTACTGCATAATTGATGGTATAGTTATTTATACATAATTACATATGTTGGTAATGATGTTATGATGTTTTGGGGTGTATATGATATAAATGATAAAATGCAATTATCTAAAGCAAAGAACAAAATAGCCCTAATTAAAAATTAACAAGTCTCGGCTTATCCATGGCCTTTGCATGATAAAATAAATATTTCCCTTCATTACAATGGGACTATGACACATTACCAATATTATTATTTATCCTAGAAAGACCTATAAATACCTAGAAGTCCTAAAAGCACGAATAATGTGCTTTTGACTCAAACTAGAGTATGAAACCCATAGTCCAAAATAAAAAATATAATTTCTCTTTCTTTCATTTTTCTTTTGTCATAAAGAATATATAATGTCATGATTACAATTATATCATAATGAATATAGAGCCTAGTTACAAGTTTCAACACTCCCTCTTAACTATGGAGGTATTCATGGTACAAGGAATCTCAATCTTGAAGAATTCTCATAAGAAGACTTGGTTTGGTAAGCCATCATTTGTTAAGCATATTTATATCATAACCATCATTACCCTTGAAGGCCTTAACTGGACAAGTTCATATTTAATTTTGAGCATTATGTTGGGAGGATTTACGTGAGCTTCCACACTACCTCTCAAGGTACATACCCATCCAAATGTCTACAAAGTACGTCCTTTTAGGACTATTCTTATCTTGGATTCCCAAACCTGGATCCTCACAGAATATCAACCCTCTTCGTCTACTCTTATCATGGATGCCCTACCTCATCCTCAAAGAGAATCGGTCACCAAATTCTTTCCATGGATTCTCCAATCCATAAGAAGTTTCAATCTAGATGCTTATCTAATCCTCCAGAATCCATTCTTATTTATGGCCTTCATTAAGACTTATAGTTGTTAGTCTTCTAGTACTTGACCCATAAAGACAAGAAATATTTGATATCACTCCCTCTTAACTAGGGAAGACATCAACCAAACCAAGCTTACCTCTCAAGTACTCAAGCTTCTTGTTTGGTAACACTTTAGTCAATATGTCAACTACCTATTCATCTGTAGGTAGATATTGTAGCTCCACGACCCTATCTCATACCAAGATTTTGATGTAGTGGCACTTGTTATTTATATGCTTCTTATTAACATGAAACATTGGGTCTTCAATCAACTTTATACAACTTTGATTATCGCAATGCATCCATGTAGGGATGAGTGGTCCTTCAAATAAATTTGATAACAACTTCTTGAACAAAACTGCTTCTCGACAGACTTCACTTGCAGAAACATATTAAACTTCAACACTACTAAAAAAAATGATGTCTTGCTTTCTACTCATCCATGAAACAATGGAAGATCCAAGGATGAAGCATCCCCCTGTTGTGATTTTACCATATGTCTCATTACCACCCCAATATGAATTTGTGTACCTGTACCCTATAAGTTATATTTCATTACCAATATACCTGAGGGACCAATGTATAATCCCATGCAATTACCTTAGGATATGATTAGCTGCAATCCAATAATCATGTTTTAGCTCCATCTAAAACAAACTGAGGAAATTTACTAAAAAACAAATGTTCAACTTGGTATTCACCAAATATATCAAGGAACCAATCAATTGTCTGTAGAAAGTGAGATCTACTAGACTAAACTCTGAACTCCTCAACCTTTTCAAATTTTTAATCATAAGATTCATCATGGACTTGCAGTCCATCATGTTGATTTTTTTAAGCATCTTGATCACACATTTACCTTGACCAAGATATATATCTCGCAGACTTTTCCACACCTCTAGTCCCAAGTAATAATGCATAATTCCAAGATCCTTAATATCAAATTTAGCTGCTAATTGCTTATTGCATTCCTGAATCTGATGATCAACACCTGTGGCTAGTAGATCATCCACATAGATAAGTATAATAATTTGTTCTTCTCAGACCACCTTATTGTATAGGTTTGGATCGACAATACCCTTGGTAAAACCAAGTCTCAATAGCTATGCATCCATTCTTTCATACCATGCTCTTGGTGCATTTTTGAAGCCATACAGAGCCTTCTTCAACCTGTAGACATGAGTTTCCCTTTGATTTATTTAAAATCCTTGAGGTTGCTCAATGTATACCTTCATCAATGGTCCCATTCAAGAAAGTTTTCTTGACATCCATTTGATGGATATTCCATCCCATAGAGGCAGTCAACATAACAAGTGATCTTATTATAGTATACCTAGTTGTGGGCTTAAAGGTTTCTTCATAATCAATCCCTTCTTTCTGTCAGAATCCTCTTGCTACAAACCTTTCTTTGAATTTATCGATGCTCCAATCTGTAACATTCTTTATCTTATAAATCCATTCTGAAGTGACTATTGATTTGTCACTTGGCCTAGGGACAACCACCCATACATCATTCTTCATTATGGGTCAGTATTCGTCATACATAGCACTCCATTCTTGATGCTTAGTTGCATCCTCATAGGAAGAAGATTTCGCCTCAATCAAATTTTTCATGTATGAAACATATCCAAAATACCTATTTGGTATGTTACTTTCCCTAGATGTCCCTGATGTTGTATGTCCTTCTATCTCTTGATTTCAACCAAACGGGCCTCTTCTGATTTTCTGGAACAATTACTTGTTGTATAGGCTCACAAGGACCTTCAACATCTTCTTGAATAGTTCTTGATTCTTGAACATCATTGTCTCTAGAGATATCCTCAAAGATAGGAACTTCTTATTCATTAGAGTCAACTGGAACATCCTTTAATTTAGTGTAAGTTATGTTTTCATCGAAGACGACATCTCTTCTTACCTCAATTTGATGATCCTCCTTGATGTAAATTTTTTACGCCTTATATGAAGCACTATATGCAACAAAGATGCCCCTTACACTGGTAAGATATAACTTCTTTCTTTTATCCTTGGGTACATGAATATAAACTAGACACCCAAATATATGAAGATGATACACACTTGTCTTCATTCCTATAAATACCTCTCTAAAAGTAATTTTATTGAGGTTCATGTGAGGACTTCGATTCTGCAAGAAAACGATTGTCACACATGCCTCACCCTATATGAATTGAGGAATATATTGATCATGCAACATAGCTCTGACACATTCTTCAATAGTACCATTCTTCCTTTCTGCCACACCATTTTGTTAAGGATTATAGGGAACAATGAGCTCCCTCTTGATTCCTTCTTCCTTGCATAACACTATTAATTCTTTGAACATGTATTCTCCACCATTATCTAACCTTAGAATTTTGATCTTTCTTTCGGTGAGGTTTTCTACTTCATTCTTGAACTCCTGAAACTTTTCAAATACCTCTTCCTTTTCTTGAGGAGGTATAACAATTTTTTCCTTAAGTAATCATCAGTGAAGGTAACATAGTATTGATGCCCACCAAGAGACTTAACTGTCATAGGTCCATTTACATCTAAGTGTATATTTTATGCAACCAGATCACAAAATAGAAGAAAATATAGATCAACGACTTGAGAAATAGCCTCTTCAAGGGGGAAACCTCATTTACATCACATAAATGAACAATTCTTGGATGATACAAATGACAAGACCTCCTTGGTATATATAGGAGTCTAAGGGGTCACAATATAATCAGAGCCTACATAACAATAATAATGTAAGGGCACAATAATAACAATAGGAGGCTACTATAACAATAACATTAAAGGGGATACACTAGTATTATAGGGACCTAACATGTTCCTCTCCTTCAAAAAAGTGTCGTCGTCAACGCTAGAGTAGTTCTGCATTCTTTTGTATAAAATTATCATCCTCTGATGTGGAACCTTTAGCAGGTAAGTTCTTCCACTTAAGATACTCTGAAATTGATCGATTTTGTAGCTATCGGGTTCTTGTTTCCATTACTAATTCAGACTCCAATATGATTTTTCCTTCTTCGTCAAGGTGTGGCAATACTATTTGAACTAGTAGCTTGTCACAAATAACCTTCTTTAAGCATGAAACATGGAAAACTAGGTGTACTTGAGAAGATGTAGGAAGCTCAAATTCGTATGCCGCAGTACCAATATCTTGCAACACCTTGTAAGGACCATAGTACTTGGGTGATAATTTATTATCCTTCTTAGCTTGCTTGAGGGACAATTTTTTGTATGGTTTGTAGCTGTAAAAATACCTAGTCACCTACATCAAAACTTATTTCACTGCGATGCTAATATGCACATTGTTTCATTCAATTCTACACAAAGTGAGGTTATCCTTTAAGAGTTGGAGAACTTGTTGTTGATGCTCGATGTGATCTTCCACTGCTTTAACCTTAGAATTTTCTCTTAAATATCATGTGATGGACAGTGGATGATATCCATAAAGTGCCATAAATGGTGTCATTTTTGTTGCAATATGGAAGGAAGTGTTATACCACCATTCAACCAGAGGTAACCACTTAATGCATTGTGTTTTCTTATTAGATACAAAGCAACGAAGATATCCTTCCAAACATTAGTTCACTATCTCAATTTTCACGACATATTAAGGATGATAAGATGAGCTATGAACTACTTGAGTACCAAGACAAGAAAATAATTTCATCCAAAAATTTCCAGTGAAAATGGGGTCTTTACCACTTATAATAATATTTGGGTTTCCATGTAGCTTTTGAATTGTTTCATAAATTCAGTAGCAATTGTATTGGCTTTAAAAGGATGAGATAATGCACAAAAGTGTGCATACTTGGTAACTCTATCAACTACCACCATGATGAAAATCTTTCATTGAGACTTGGCTAAACTTGTGATAAAATATATTGAGACCTCCTCCCAAGATTGACTTGGAATGGATAAAGGTTGTAACAGACTTGGGGTCTTAATTGTATCAACTTTATTTTGTTGGAAAACCAAGGATTCTTCCACAAATTTCTAAATATAAGATTTAAGGCCATCCCAAAAAAATCCTTCTTGACCCTGTGGTGAGTTTTTAAAAATCCTGAGTGCCATCCTAAGGGCGAGGTGTGTAATTCCAAAAGAATATTATGTTTGAGTTGGGAATTCTTACAAATATATAAGCGATATTTCTACCACGATGAATCATTTTCTAGATAAATGTATCTAATGTATTAGGATCTTGATGAAACTTTTGAATGAGTGTCCACACCTCTTCTTCATTCTTCCAATCATTGCTTGCTTTAGTTATCTAATCAGGTTGGATAATAGAAATTGTTAGGATATTCTGACACATAGGAAATAGTTAAGTACAACTTGGTCTAGTATAGAGTTAGGTAAAGTGTGTTTCTTTACTATGTACATTTTGTAACTTACAATCCGATGGTCATGATATGTAGTGATCTGACGGTTCATTCTCTCCTCGGTATTACCGACACTTGATCCGTGGCTTAACACCCGATTGGTCCATGATCTCTATTTAAAGAGCATGGAGGGTCATTTGTAGGGTAATCCGTCTATGAGAGAAGCATATGTAAATTTTCATTCTTTTATTAATAAATTGCCTGAAGTGGCCACATTGGCTCAGGCCGTGGACTGTTTCCCTCTTTGAGGGTTTTAACCACGTCAAAATACTGGTGTATTGATCTGTGATCTGTTTGTGAGCGGTGTACTTTGGTGTTCTGTCTGAGGAACTTACCCTATAAATTCCTACATGGTATCAGAGCTATTTGAGGGCCGCGTCCGTTGGTGATCCAAATCTGAAGCCGGTAGAACTGCATCTGACTACCGTTTCCTAGATCTACTGTTTCTGATTGCTTTCGGGCCAAGAGGACTGCTCTGTTGTGTTGGGAGCATCTGTTCTAGTGAGGAACCCCTTTCGTTTCATGCGAAAAGGTTTCCGGTAGCCCTAGCTGCGTCATTTTTAAGATCTGGAGGTATACAGTGTTTATTTGCAGTTTACAGTTATTTTCTCTCTGTTTATTTTGGTTTTCGGTTTATTTAGCTTTTTTATTGCCGGATATATACCTTTCATTTCTGCGTATGCTATTTGCCCTGCGACTCTGTGCGATCTGGGCAAATCAGAAACAGAAAGGAAGGATTTTACTCATGTGTATGCTCTTTTCCGCTGCGCCTTAGTGTGATCTCAGAAAATCAGAAACATTGAGGAAAATATTTAGTTTCTGGCTAAAGCTAACTTCGAGCCGTAAGGTTCATTTTTGAAAATATTTAGTTTCCGGCTAAAGCTAACTTCGAGCCGTAAGGTTCGTTTTTTTTGTATGTCCGTGTTGGGTTTTGTGTTTTTTGTTTTGTAGGGAAAAAGAGCTTTCTCAAAGCAAGCATGCAACCCAAAACATCAACCCCCCCCCTCTCTCTCTCTCTCTATCTCTCTCTCTCTCAAACTTTTTGTATAGCTCACTTGGTGCAAAGCTAATTTATGAGAGTAGAGGTCTTGGGTTCAAGTCTCCATTTTGTGGGGGCGGATTTTTTCATTTCCGCACATTCCCGCACTTCATCGGCGACTTCATCAAATTTTCTTCAAAAAGCCATAACTTCTTCATCCGGAAGCCGTTTTCAGAACCGTTTTTTTTAAACAGCCTAATTTTTCGAGATCTTTCTATTAAAACACTTAGTTTCAGCATCTATAGGTTCAGTTTTTTTTTTTTTTTTTTTTTTTTTTTTTTTAATGGAAAGTCCATGCCAAGTTATTCTTGACAGCACCAACTACTTCCAATGGTGGTCCTACATTGTGGATTTACTTAGAAGTAAAGGTCTTTACAGAATAGCCACAGCCAAGAGACCAAACCGAAAGATGAAGACAAGGCAGCTAAATGGGAAAATAGGCAAGACCAAGCACGTGGATTGATAGGGATGTCTATTTCTCCAGATCTTAGATTCCATATTGCAGAACTTGATACTCCTGATGAAGGAATGAAATAGATTACTAAAGTCTTTGGAATTAAAAATGAACTTAAAGCCCATCAACTTGAAAATGAATTTCTTACATTGGACCCCAACAATTTTTCTTGCATTGAAGATTTTTTGTCCAAGTTCAAGACCCTTAGACTTCTCTTGGAAGGTGTTAAGGTTAAGAAAGAAGATAGTAGCCTTATCTAATCCATTCTTACTAAGTTGGGACCATCCTATTATGTGTTTGTTTCCACCTTCCATTCTACAAGAGAAGCCTTCATTTCTCAAGGAAAAACCTACAAGTCCCCTTCCTTTGGTTCTTTTTGTGATTCTTTAATAAGAGAACAAGAAAAACTCTTACACCTTGGTCTTCTTCATCTTGGAAACTCTTCTAAGAAAGCGTTAGCCGCCAGCAACAACCAAATCCAAAGAATCCTAAGAAGTTGTATCCTAAAAAGAATGGTCCTAAACCAAACAAGGGTCCTAAGCAATTTCACCTCAAAATGAAAAATCATTTCAACAAAATGATAAGACAAATAAAAACAAAGGGAAGAAGACCGATAGACATTGCAACTTTTGTAATCGAGATGGCCACTTAGAATCCAAATGCTTTAAGAAGATGGAAGCCTTGGAAGCAGCAATGAAGAAGCATAACATCCATTTGGAGCAATCTTCAACTTCAACTTCATCCTCAGGAATGGCACTTTCTGCATGTGGTTGTCAAGCATCTCAGTCTGGCTATGCACTAAATGTATCTTCTTCTTCTCATTCTCATGAGTGGCTCATTGATTCTGGAGCTTCTTATCACATGGCCAAAAACAAAGCCATGTTTTCTTCTTTAAATGATTGTAACACCAAAAATATATATGTTGGTGATGATAGATCTCTTAGTGTTGTAGGGACTGGAACTGTTCATCTAGACAATGGTTAGTTTAATGATGTATTATGTGTTCCAACCTTATCCTGCAACCTTCTATCTGTATATCAGATAACCCATTCAGGTGAAGGTAAAATCGTTGAATTTTCACCTCACGATGTTGTAATTAAGGACCTAAGAGATCCTAGACAGATTTTAGCTACTGGCATTGCTAATGATTCTACAAGGTTGTATAAGTTTCACAACTTTGGGTCATCAAATCTTCCCTCAGTATTTGTTGCTCATAATGATGAAGTGAGCAAACTTTGGCATGAGCGATTTGGTCACTTAAACTATCGCTCTCTTCAGAATCTATGTAAAGAAAATATGGTGATAGGTCTTCCAATGGTATCTTGCAGAGATGGTGTTTGTTCCGGATGTGTACTCGGAAAACATCATCGGGACAGTTTTGAAAAACGTGCCTCTTGGCACGCTCAACAACCCCTTTACAGCTCGTGCATAGTGATTTATGTGGTCCACTTCCAGTTGCTTCATTCTTTGGCTACAAGTATTTCTTAACATTCATTGATGATTTCTCCAGGCGCACTTGGGTATACTTCTTAAAACTCAAGAGTGAAGTATTTAACATGTTCTTGGCCTTTAACACCTTTGTTGAAAAACAATCTGGACATCAAATTCTTAAGCTAAGATCTGATAATGGCGGAGAATATGTTAAAAACACATTCATCAACTTTTGCACTAAGAATGGAATTCAAATGCAACATACTGTTCCATATACTCCACAACAAAATGGTGTAGCTGAAAGGAAGAATCGCACCTTAAAGGAAGTGGCTAATTGTATGCTTCAATCTAAAGGACTTAGTCTTAATTATTGGGCAAAAGCAATTAACTGTGCAAATTACATAATAAATCGCACTCCTACTAAGGTTTTAAAGAATATCACTCCAGAAGAAGCATGGAGCTCAATCAAACCAGATGTAAGTCACTTTCGTGTTTTTGGAAGTGAAGCATGGGCCCATATTCCATATGAGAAACATAAAGCTTTAGAACCTAAGAGTGAGAAATGTATTTTTGTTGGATATTCTGAAGATGTCAAAGGATATAGACTTATTCCACTTAAGTCCAAAAATGTTATCATTAGAAGAGATGTAAAGTTTGCTGAAAATATATCGGCTTGTGAGCCTAGTTCGACGGATGTGCCACCTCTCCCTATCTCTTCTACTTTTGAAAATATTTCTTCTTCAGATGATGAAAGTGAGGATGAAAATCCTCCCCCACCTTCTCAGGATCCTCCTTCAGCTCCTAAGCTTCCAAAATGGGTCCTTGCTACTCGGGATGCAGCAGGTGATCTTGCCGGTGATCCTACAGATCAGCGACGTACACGTTCTCAGTTCGAGAGAGCCTCTTATTTACTGGCTCAAGCTTTAGTGAATTATGATCTTGACACCTTTGCAGAAGCTTCAGGACATCCAGATTGGGAAGTAGCTATGAATGAAGAATATAATTCATTATTGGCAAATGATACATGGGATCTTGTTCCTCTACCAAAGGGACGAAAACTTGTTAGATGCAAATGGGTTTACAGAACCAAGTATGGACCAGATGGGAAAGTTGATAAACATAAAGCTTGTCTTGTTGCTAATGGTTTTTCACAAGTTGAAGGGATTGACTACACTGAAACCTTCTCCCCTGTTGCCAAAATGAACTCTATCCACCTTGTTCTTTCCCTTGCTGCTTCTTTCAAATGGGAAGTCCATTAGATGGATGTTAAATCCGCCTTCTTGCATGGGGACTTGCATGAAGAAATCTATATGGAACAACCTATTGGCTTTATACAAATAGACTCCAGCCTTGTATGTCGGCTTAAGAAATCCCTTTATGGTCTCAAGTAAGCTCCTCGAGCTTGGTATGCCAAAATGGATAACTTTCTTTTAGAAAATGGATTTTCTAGGTGTCATTCTGACAATACTGTCTACACCAAGAAAGTGGGAAAGTCTCTTATCATTCTTGTTCTTTATGTTGATGATCTTATCCTGACTAGTAGTGATCCCAACCTTATAAACCATGTGAAGTCTAGCCTTAAAAGGAAGTTTGAAATGACAGACTTAAGACACTTACATTATTTTCTCGGTCTTCAAGTCTTGCAATCCAAGGAAGGTATTTCCCTTTCTCAGTCCAAGTATGCCTGTGATATTCTGCGCCATTTTCACATGGAAGACTGTAAGCCAACCCCTTCTCCCTTTCAGTCTGGAGTCAAAATTTTAGTCACTTGTACTTCTCCTGAAGTTGATGCTACCTTATACTGTCAACTTGTAGGAAAAATTTTGTATCTAACCCATACTCATCCTGACCTTTCCTTTTTCGTTGGCCTTGTTGCTCGATTTATGCAAAACCCACATGAAAGTCATTGGAAAGCAGCTAAAAGAATCTTCGTTATGTTCGAGGTACAGTTCAGTTTGGGATTCATTACAGTGCCGAAGCATCTCCTCTATTGGTTGGTTTCACTGATTCCGATTGGGCTGGTGACCTTGATGATCGGAAGTCTACTGCAGGTTATGTGTTCACTCTTGGTTCAGGACCTATCACATGGGCTTGCAAGAAACAAGGTGCCATTTCTCTTTCTTCAGCAGAAGCAGAGTATCGTGGTGCCGTAGAAGCTAGTAAGGAAGCCTTGTGGCTTCGTCAGATCCTGTCAGAGTTTGGCTTTTAGCAGCAACATCCGACTACACTTTGGTGTGATAATCAAAGTGCCATTCAGCTATGCAAAGATCCAGTCCAACATCAGCGCAACAAACACATTGAACTGCACATGCACTTCGTTAGAAAGCTCATTCACGACCATGTTCTTGAAGTGCAATATTGTTCAACAGATGATCAAGTTGCAGACATCTTTACAAAGGCTCTCACAGAGGCGAAGTTCACTAAACTTCGATTTATGGTTGGAGTTCAGGAAGTTGTCACTAAGGGGGGATATGCTCTAGTGCCTCCTTCCTTCTCCTATTGTGTCATATTTGTAAATCCTTCAATCCTATCCCAATTTTTCTTAAGGGGGGATGTTAGGATATTCCGACACATAGGAAATAGTTAAGTACACCTGGTCTAGTATAGAGTTAGGTAAAGTGTGTTTCTTTACTATGTACATTTTGTAACTTACAATCCGACGGTCACGATATGTAGTGATCCGACGGTTCATTCTCTCCTCGGTATTACCGACACTTGATCCGTGGCTTAACACCCGATTGGTCCATGATCTCTATTTAAAGAGCATGGAGGGTCATTTGTAGGGTAATCCGTCTATGAGAGAAGCATATGTAAATTTTCATTCTTTTATTAATAAATTGCCTGAAGTGGCTGCGTTGGCTCAGGCCATGGACTGTTTCCCTCTTTGAGGGTTTTAACCACGTCAAAATATTGGTGTATTGATCTGTGATCTGTTTGTGAGCGGTGTCCTTTGGTGTTCTATCTGAGGAACTTACCCTGTAAATTCCTACAGAAATGACACAAAGTAATGCTTCCACGTCCTTATCATTTCTTGAGAATGCATTTGCAACAACATTTTTCTTCCTTTTTTTAGATGATTATAAAGTCATAATCCAACATCTTTGTGACCCATTTTTGTTGCTTTTTTGAAGATGATCTTTGTTCCAAAAAGTATTTAAGACTATTTTTATTTGTTTTTAACTTGAAGCATCTTCCCATTAGGAAAGGTCTTCATTGCTTTAGTGCATGTAGTATTGCCAACATTTCCTTCCCATAAATATGTTTGTTTAAATACTTTCCCTTGATTGGACGACTTTCAAAAGTAATGGATCCTCCTTCTTGCATTAAAACAACACCAATTCCATTTCATAAGGCATCAAAATCCATGATAAAGGTTTTTGTGAAGTCTAGTGTAGCTAAGACTGATGCTTGGCACATTTTCTCTTTAAGATATTCAAAGGCCTTAGTTTCTTATGGAGTCCAATAAAATGCATCTTTCTTCAGTAATGTTGTTAGAGGCATTTTTATTCTCCATAATTCTTAACGAACTTGCGATAATACCCAATCAACTCGAGAAATAGTCGAAGATAATTTACGGCTGTGGGGATTGTCCACTCCTTAATGGCTTTAATTTTGTTAGGGTCTACCTTAACACCCTCATGAGATACAATATGACCCAAATATTCCACCTCTTGTGCTCAAAAGAAACATTTGGAGGATTTTGTGTATAATTGTTTCTCCTCCAATAGTTTGAGCACCTTGTCAACATGTTGAACATGATACTTCCAAGACTTGTTGTAGATTAGTATATCATCGAAAAATAATAACACAAATTTTATAGGGAAGGGGTTGAAAATGGAATTCATCAAACTTTGAAATGTGGAAGGTGCATTAGTAAGGCCAAAAGGAATGAACAAAAATTCGTAATGACCTTCATGAGTTTTAAAAGTTGTTTTCGGAATGTCTTTAGTCTTCATTCTAATTTGATAATATCTTAAACGAAGATCGAGCTTGGTGAAGTAAATTTCTCCATGTTATTCATCCAACAATTCATCAATAACAAGAATGGGAAATTTATATTTAATTGTGAGTTTGTTGAGCTCCCTATAATCAGGACACATATTCCATGATCCATCCTTCATGTGCACCGATACTACTGGAGCAAAGAAAGAACTTTGACTAGGTTGAATTATACTGGCCTCTAGCATTTCTGCAACCATACATTCACTTTCACTCTTTTGGGCATGGGTATATCTATAAGGCCCGGTGTTTGTAGGAACACTTACTAGAATAAATTGAATAGCATGATCATAATCATGAATTGGTGGGAGGCCTTTGGGAGTCTCAAACACCTTGGAATGATTGTCCAAGACTTTTTGGAGATCTAGAGAAATGGATGACTTAGATGTTTGAACATCTACTGAGCATAATTGGGCAATTATCGCTCGTTGTTCCTTCTTCAAAATATTTGTCATGCCATTAGAATTGATTATCTTCCCAGTTTTCCATGTGATACCCTTTAATTCAATTTCCTTTCATTCCCAAAAAGAATTCAAGAAAAATTCTTAAAAATTAAAAGCTATCGTCCCCAAATATTGTAACCATTGTACTCCTAGTACAATATCAACACCACCCATTGGAATGGAAATCATTAGACTATTTAATACATATTCTCCAATTATTAGCTTGATATTATGGCATTTTATAGAGAAATTTATTGTTCCTTCATTTTCAACCATCACTTGAGACTCTGTTGTTGGATATAGAATGCAATTCAATTCCTTGGCTATCTTACAATGAATTAAATTATGGGTACTACCCAACGCAATCAACACTATTACCTTTTTCTTCTTGATATATCCTTCTATATTGAGAGTTTGAGGTGTGGTAATTTCTACCAATTCATTCCAAGATATCATTGGATTAATTTCTTATTTTTCTGGGGTTGGTTCCTGTTGTATATCCTCTTCTTTTGATTATTATTTATTTTCTTCCTTCTCTTCACAATCTATGTAAAATAGTTTCTTCTCGGCATAGTTATGAGCTTTATTGTATTTTCTATCACAACTGTAACAAAGCCCTTTTTCTCTTTTTTCCTCCCATTGTTGTGGTGTCAACCTTTTAGCTTGTGGGAGGCTAGTAGATGCAACACATCCATATTTATAATTGTGAGTGGTAGAATTCCTTGTTGCCATAATTTTTCTTTCAACTTTTCTTTCCACCTTGATTGCCTTCTCCAATGAATCAAGTTCCCAAAGGCGGACCTCATGTTGTATGTTAACCTTTAAATTCCCTATGAAAACATAAATCCTATTCTCCTATGGAATATCATTTATCTTGATATTCAATCTTTGGAAGTCCTCGATGTGCTCCACCATTGAACCCTTTTGTTTGATATTTATCAATTGGCTAAAGAAGATATCACTCTTTGTATCCTCCTGATGTGCCACCAATTCTTCTACAAAAATTGTCCAAGTGAAAATTGATTTACGAGAACAAATCCATCAATACCGAACAAGCTAATTTTGTTCTAAATATAAAGATGCAATTTGTACCTTTTGTGTGTTCGACACATCATGTAGATCAAAGAATTGCTCCATTTGCAGTATCCATGTTACCGGATCCTTGCCATCAAACTTCCTCATATATATATTTGGAATTTGGTTAGTCTTCAATCCAAAGTTAGAGTCTCTAAAATCATGATTAACATTCCTTTTGTTTTCATCATGAGTTTCATGGAGTACCTTGTCACCATTAGGAAGCATTTCTTGTAGCAACTTTGTTAAATCTTCTTTCAAACCTTCCATTTATGCTTTTAAACCATCCTTCAAACCTTCCATTTCTCTTTTTATTTTTTATTCTAAACCATCCATGTTCCCTTTTAAACCATAAATCTTAAAATTCATCATTGCTTCCAATTCATTTTTGGTTACTCTTTGTGAGAGTGAAATTTGTTGCACTTGGTCTCATAATTTTGATATATCATGGTTCATTTATTCCTCTTCTTGATGCGTCATATTAGAGATTTATGGTTGCTTATTGGGTGTGTCCATTTTTTTTGTTTCGAGGCATATTTGAATAAAATAATTATATTTATGCTTCTCTATCCCCTTTGAATCACTTCAAACTGATTTTTCAAACAAAAGAAATGCAAATTAAAAAAATATATACACACATTTTTTCTTGTTTCTTGGAGCTAGATATTGAAAATGTTGTATCTCTATAATTTAGGATATCCAAGGTCTGAAATTTTGTCTTGTGATATCCCTTTGAGTCTTCTTTCCAATGCCACAAATTCGGCCAAGTTTGGATTCTTCAAGCAAACGTTATTCCCAATATCCCACGATGACCTGATTATATATTGGTTCAATAGGGTGAAATTTTAAGGAGTGCCACGTGTCACTATTTCTACCTTCAACCCTAAAAATGACTTACAAAAAACTACAGTCCATGCCATTTTAGGCACTTTTTACTAAATTCAAATCCGTTGCCCAGAGCGAAAGTTATGACAATTTTCCCTAGGTCGCTTGTTTGAGATTGAATTTTGGAGCCTGCAAAAACCCTAATTTCTTCGAACCATATCTCATAAAATATAGTGATCCAATATCTGAAATATTTACACGAAGTTCACCAAAATTTTGGCTCCATGTGGTCGAAATTTCGGCTTATGAAATCTTGTATAAAAAAAGTTCTAGCGAAACACTAATATGACATGTTTGAAGCAGTGAAACCCTAGAATCCAAAGCTATGATACCAAATTTTATGCAATCAACTCACAAAATAGAAGATAAGTTAGATCAACGACTTCAAAAATATCCTCTTCAAGGGGGAAACCTCTTTTACATCACATAAACGAACAATTCTTGGATGATACAAATAACAAGACCTCTTTGGTATATATAGGAGTCTAAGGGGTCACAATATAATTAGAGCCTACATAACAATAATAATTTAAGGGCACAAAAATAAAAATATTGGGCTTCTATGGGGAACAAAAATAACAATATGTGGGCCATATGGGCACAAAAATAACAATAGGAGGCTACACTAACAATAACAATAAGGGGGGCTACACTAGTATTATGGGGACCTAATAGTATGATATCTAAAATTTCCTTAGATCTAGTTTTGCTACCTGAAAATGGTTTCTATACGTCCTTGCCTAGAGCACATCCCCTACATGTCCCTTCATGATCTTCCTTTATTTTTGGGATTCCATTGAACATTTTACTCAGAGATGGAAAAATCTTAAATTGAAGGTGTTCATACCTGTTCTGTCATAGTGCGGAAGGACTCACTTCTAAGTGAACTAGTGCTTGAGCTATAGGTGTATATAGTTTATACAATGTACCCTCTTAAACCCCAATTAAACTTGCTTCATTAATACTATAGTATTTACCCCAAACCAAAACCTTTTCATCAACAAAATTAACTCTATCACCCTTATCGTCTAGACAAGAAATACTAGAAAGTAATTGTTTCTTCAACCCTGGAACATATAAGATGTTTTTGAGGTGAATGCTTCCACCTGACTCGATCTCTAATGATGTAGATCTAATGTCTTTCACTAGATATCTCTTTTTTTTCTATAAGTTCTATTGAATGAGATGAGATACCCTTAGATAAGGTTTGGATTCGACTGCATTCTATCGTCGTATGTCTGGAGGCACCACTGTCAAACCATACATTCTCATCCTTGAATGTGTCAAATAGAGCAGAGAACAAACTTCCATCTACTACTTCCTTTAAAAGCTTGGATATGATCTTCAATAGAAAATTCTTTATGCATATAGTGAGATTTCCAAGGAGCTTGAAGCCCTTCTTTATAACCCTTTTCATAGAGCCAATTGCGATGTGATCTTCAGCCTCCTTCTTGAACCTTAGCTCTGATACCATGTTGGAAAATATGGAACACTTGCATAGTATAACTTATTTTCCTTAACTTGATAACTACTTGTGATGTTAAATGTTTTTTGTTTACTTCTTTAATTTTGTTCATCAAGCAATTACCAAAACAAGAAGATCAACAAGAGACAGAGTACACAAGATATAGGCTCCAAGCTAGGGAAAGCCCTTCCAAGGGGAAAACCTGAAAAATTCTTCTCTTATTCTTTAGAATTTTCTTACAAAAGAGACTTCCAAGACCCAAATATGCAAGCCAACATACCCTCCAAGACCCAAGCCATCTCGCGACAATATCTTATTCAAGAATGCTTCCAGATCTTTGATACATCTAAACAACTATTGCAACTTCATCCCCTGCAACAAAATTTATGCCCTGCAACTTTGCCCCCCTGCAACTGCAAAATAACTTCGTCCTTCTGTAACTAGCAGCTTCACAAACCCTAGAAAAAAACAAGAGAAATATTTCCTTGACAAATTTTGGTTTCTGCTCCTCCTCTTTGTCCTCCTAGTTGCTCTTCTTCTTCTACACTATTATAGATTGAACTTATTGTGAGTTAGTGTATAAATGAGGTCGTGTTCCCTTGTATTTATAACCTTCCTTGAGAGTTGAATAACCCTCCTTCAGGCCAACTTGTTCATGCTCTTGAACCGACTTGTTCTTGGGATTATCCATGGATTTTACATGACAAAACAAATCTTTCCCTTTATTATAATGAGTCCAAATGGGACTATGACACATGAACAATATTATTCATTATCCTAAAAATACCTAGAAAGACCTAGAATACCTAAAAGCATGAAGAACTTGCTTTTGACTCAAACTTGAGTATGAAACTCATACTCCAAAAATAAAATATTTCTCTTTCTTTCATTTTTCTTTCTTCATAAAGAATATACAATGTCATGATTACAATTATATCATAATGAAGATCAGACCTAGTTACAATTTTCAACAAGTGGCAGTATCTCAGGTCTGAGATTATGGGATATGTGAAGCTTTCAAACCTATGCCTTTCTATGGGTAGACTCCTAACAGCTTAGATTTGTGACAACTTGTGAGCAAACCTTTAGGGTCAGGGATAAATGGTGTAAGGACTGTGGATTGTGGAATCAACAAGACCATCTAAATCTCAATCCTTATGGCACACCATTGACAGTTTTAGTACCATTTGAGAGCAGGTTTTGGTCAATTGTTTGGAGCAACCTAATGATATAATTGAAGAAACCTTCGGTAGTTCTTGGCATCTTTTTTAGAGCATTTTATTGGGTATTTTTTGGAGTGGACTTAAAGTCTTGAAATCAAGAATTTTGGGCATCATTTGAAGACAAACTATTGAATCATCTTATGATACCTTGGAGCATACTTTGAAGGGTATTTGGAGCACACTTGAGGAAACCTTGAACACTGTTTGGATTTGATCTATTGTGCATTTTTGAAGCAGTTGTGTAGAAGTACTATTGAATGAAGTCTTGAAGCATTTGAACATGTTCTTGATCTATTGTAAAGTAAGTCTTTTTAAAATGTGTTCTTTTGACCAAGTTGGAGTTGGAGGGATTGGTGTCCTAGTTGTTGACCAAGTTGGAGCTTGTATTTGAAGGAGGATTGGAGTCCTTACTCAAGTTTGGAGCCTTGAAAGAATTGAATAATTTTTTGTACAGGTTGGAACTTGATTTATTGTAAAAGAGGATTGGAGACCTCATCATCTTATTAATAAATAAAAAAAAATTCTTATTCACATTTTTTTTTATGTCCAATTGTGATAAAAATCTTAACTAACATAACTTAACAATTGGAAAGAAATATTGATTCAACCCCCTCTTAGTATTCCCAACAATTAGAAGATACAATTTTTTTTTGTGACTTAAACTTGTGGTAAATAGGAGTACTATTAATATTTTCCATCATGCCTACAAATAAAGATACTACACAAATTAAACCTACCTAGGACTTAATAAGAATGTGAAGACATGGAATTTAGGCTATCTCAATCAAAGGCTAAAGTTAATGAAATGGATGGTTGAATGATGAAAAGGTATATTAATATGAGATTTATTAGATTCTCAAGAAAACTTTAAAGATAAATTATAGATGAAATGGAAAAGAAGATGAATAAAAATAAGGAAGACATACATAAATCCATTGGGGAAGAAATGAAAGGAATACAAACCAATCTATTAAAATATCTCCCTAAAATGGATGTGGAGATCCAAGGAAACCATGAGCGTAAGGAGAACCATAATCACAAATTTTCATTCCAAGGTTCACATCATCAAGGATTCAAGTCAACATTGAAAAATTATGACATTTCAAAGGCTGATATAAGAAAAGTTTGATTGTAATGATCCAATGGCATGGATATTCTATATGGAGAAATACTTTAATATACACCAAGTGGAAACCTTGCAAAAGGTAAATATTGCATCCATGTTTTTAGAACAAGACCAACATGTATGGTATCAATGGCTTTGTGAAAGGAAAAATAATTATATTATATCATTGTCCCCTTTTACAAAGGAATTGATAACATATTATGGGGATATTAATAGCAATACATTTTTTAGTCAATTGGTAAATCCCACAAAAGAATCCAAACACAGAGCACATTCAATAATTCCAAAAGTTCAGTCTCATGGTGAACAAACATTTCAAAAGATAATTTGTTAAACATATTTATGGGAACTTTAAAGTAAAACATCCAACATGAGTTGTGCATTTTTTAACCTAAATTACTAGAGGATGCTTTCAGTCTAGTAAGGAAAGTTGAAATTGAAATTAGGGCAACAAAAAATTTGGTCACTCATAAATATATAGAAAAGCATGTTCCCTCTCATAAACTGACTGTAACGACCCTAAATTGACACCGATTTTTATTATTTTTTAAAATTGTCTATACATATTAAAAAAAATAGTTTATTAATTTGTTTCCTAATAAAATAACGAATCTCATTAGAACACTAACAATTCTTGGCAAGAAAATACA
Organism: Pinus tabuliformis; assembly: GCA_031772625.1. Classification (NCBI taxonomy): domain Eukaryota; kingdom Viridiplantae; phylum Streptophyta; class Pinopsida; order Pinales; family Pinaceae; genus Pinus; species Pinus tabuliformis. The sequence goes on along the minus strand of CM062817.1, from coordinate 1,325,439,164 downwards.
ATATTATAAATCTATTATTTTGTGATCATTTTTGTTACACTTTAGTAATATATATATAACAAGGTACCTCTTTTGTTCCCATATTTGGTATCTGCTACAATATTATTGCCATTCATAATATTACTTTGAATTAATCAACTTCTATATAGTTGGTATATGAAATTACGATAAATATATTTATATTTTAATAAGATTTAACCTACAAAATATGATTAATTTAACATATAATGCACTGGTTGTTATATAGTCAAACTTTTCGACTATAGTACGATATGTGAGCTTATTTCATTATAAGCTTGGAATTTTGGACTCCGTGAAAGTTTTTACGTGTTTATGAGATGATTAAGCTGACCTATTCTCCTTATTATCTCCTCGAATCCACTGCATCGTCGAACTGAGGCCATAACTTTAACATTTGACACTCAAACCCATTTTTTATATTACATAAAATATATTACCTTTCCCAATGTGGGATCATTAATGGTTATAATGCATTTTATTTTATGAAAACTAATGGATTTCTAGAGGGTTCCACTACTAGGTGGGAGTACTCGACAATAGCCACGTGTACACGTTTTTTTAACTATCAATATCAATGGTTAAGATTACATTTTACAAAATCGACGGTTTGAATTTGTTTTAGGTTTTTGAGTAGGTTTAATGGGTAGTGGAAGTTAGTAACCCCAGTTTGAATTTTCATTTTCTCAAACCCTCTCGAGATGTTGCATTCTGCAACCAAAGTTTGATGTGATTTCCGCCAACGCTCACTAGACTTATAGTACAATAGTTGCATGTGTATTAAAAAAAAAATCCCATTATGAAATTCCCATTTGTCATTTGTCAATGGCATAGCTTCGCATATTGTCGAATTGTGAGAGTTTTCAAATGAACTTGTTCCAGATGCATTTTCAGGTAATTTGTCCTTTATAAAAACGGGTTTATGTTCTAATGTTATCTCTATCCTTTACTTTATAGATTTATTAATGTATTAGTTTATTTACTTGTTCTTGATTTTGAGTTACAAGGTTTTTCCTAACGGATGAATGTCAGGGAATTTTGAGGTCTAAAATGGGCTTTTTAAGAAAAATGTACAACCAAAATAAAATTTATAAGAACTAATATTATTCAAGATGACGATATCAATTATGGGGATGATTCATCGTTTTTTGAGTAAAAAAGTAAAATGATTAAAAATAATAATATAATAAAACTACTTTTTCAACTCGTATTTTCAATTTATCTCCCTAAGGTTTTACTCAAATTTCGAGCGGGAGTACTCGTTGGATTCAAAATCTAATTCTTCGTCCAAGGAGTACCCATGTTTCATACTTTAGATGAGACCTACTACACTAAAATTGAGAAATACATGAAAATTGTGATTTTTGATGGACCCTGCTATACGAAATATGAGAAATACATGAAAAAATGTAATTGCAATAACATTTTTCATGTATTTTTCAGTTTTCGTGTATTAGGGTCCATATAAAGTATGCAACATGGGTACTCCTTGGATCAGGAATAAAAATTTTCATCCAACGAGTGTTTCCGCTTAAACTTTGAGTAAACCCATAGGAAGATAAGTTGAAAATACGAGTTGAAAAAATAGTTTTTTCTTTTTCCCCTCTAAAATATAATGATGTAATATAATTTTATTTTATTATTTCCACAATGATTTTATAATTTCCTTAGGAGGTCCATTTTAGACCTCAAAATTCCCCTAATGGGTAATTATGTGGGACTAAAATCGATTTCAACCAACAATGAGATCGTGTAGCCCCTTTCTTTCTGTAAGTGCCTAAACTGTTGTTGTACTTTGTTTTAGTCTCCTTCTAAAAGAACATCCTATCTAGGAATTCATTTATTTTTCTCCGTCTTTATTTTGCCCCAAATTTGGAATTCGTTGAGGGTTTTGTTCCCAGGTTCTTTTCTTCATCATACATGATTTTTTTATTAGAAGTGTAGTTTTCGTAGAAACCCTGCTTCGGTGGATTTTACTATTAATATAAATTTTTATATATGTTTGTATGGTGATAGTTTCTTTCTAAATAGCCCTTCGAGGTTGCAGAAAGGAGTTTTTCCTTCTCTATTGAACCCTAGAATTTTTCAAGGGAAAACTTAAGGATTATGCCATGAGGTTGAATGATGTCCTTAGGGTTTCTAGAAATTTGTCCTAACTTTATATGTACATTACAAAAGTTACATTGTTCCTACTCTAGTAGCTACATGATTTTTTACTTACTCAAATCTAGCAAATAATTTCTTATTTGGTTTCATTCATTAATTGTATAAGCTCTATCTTAACTTGTATCTCTTTTTATCATGACACACAGGCTCTATCTTAACTTTAGATTTAGAGATTTATTTCCTGCACTGGTTAAACTTGTTCGACTTGTCTCTCTAGTTTGGAAACAATCCACCCACCTTCTGGATTCTTAAATGTTTATTTCAAATACAGAGCGAATAGACTTTGAGGAAGAAAGTATTTATTTTCTCCATTTTAATATTGTGGAGTCATGTAGAAGTACCCATTACTTCCAATGGTACTTCTCTTCTTCTTTTTTCAAAGACCTCTAAGCCTATATCGTCGTTTACAATTACTAGGGTATATCAAATCTTTTCAATCGGTATTTTGACCAAACCTGCAAGAGAGTGTATTTTTTTATAATTAATCTAGGAAAATTTCTTGTCGTATTATTTTATAAATGAATATATGGAAAGTTATTTATGAAATTTACAATATATTATTGCGCCGCTTTAATTATGTTAATTGTCGTATCTTCTATTTTTCATCAATCATGTTCAGGGTGTTTTTCCTTTTTCTTAACAATTATATTTAGCTCTATTTTAACACTTCATTGTTATGACCATATTGGTCTTCTTCTTTTTTTTAATAACAAAAATGGGTATAACGTCTCACTTTGGAACTTTGCTAAGTATTTAAACACTTTTATTTTTTTAAATGCTCTTCCATTATAATAATTTGTAAAGTTTAGATTCGTCTCTTCGTATCGCCGAGGCTCCAGTTAAAACATTAAGGTCTTAACTGATTCTTGTTTTTATTCCACAAGTCCATTTAGTAATTTCTCTAGCAAAGTTCTATATTTATAGAATATAAGTTCCTTTATTTTATTTTCTACAAACGATGAGTACTAGATTGTCAAACTTTTAGTAACAATTCCATTATCTTCCTGAACATTGATATGCAGTTAAGTAGTTCATTGGCATTTTCTCATTCTATTTCCATTGATATTTACAAATTGATGACATATTTTCTGTTCAGTTATGTAATAATTTCTATTACATTCATACTCAATAATATTTGTCAAGAATTCCCTGATCGGGGTGACTTCGATGGTGTACAGAACAATAAATTCCAATCAGGTGAGAAGGAAGGACGAGACAGAGGAGGGTCAGGTAATTATGAATAAGGGTAGAGAGATCATCAGAAGAGAGCGCATCTCAAGGAGGAACGTTGATGGAGTGGTGACAAAGGGAGGTGGAAATGACAGAATGTCAGAAATCAAACAGGAGTATGATAGTACGAAGGAAGGACGAAAGGACGCAGGCGGTAATGGAGGTAACAAGTGGCAAGTAGAATGGGCAAAGGAAGCCACGAGAAATCGGAAGAGACGAAGACATAAAAAAGGAAAGCGGGATAAAGGAAAGCAAATGCGAAAGGAAACAATAGAGAATTGGCAAAGAGGTAGGGTGGCGAGGGCTCAGACCAAGATAACAGGAGAACAGAGGAGCTGGAAAATCCAAACAGACAGTGCAGAAGGTAAGGGTCGAATGGCGACAAGAAGAAGGCCGAGGAACGATGGGACTGAAGCCAATGGAGAACGAAGCAGCTAAGAAAAGAAATGAAAAGGAATAGCGGAAGAAGAAATGGCTGAGGATATCTTAATTGTCCAGGAAGATTCACAGGATGATATAGAGATGTTTGATTCAGACCAGGACAGAGGGAAGCAGGCACGAGAGAAGATTAGGAGGGTAGTAAAGCCTGGGACGAATGACAAGCAGGAGACCAGGGAAGATGATGAATGGAGAGGTCAAGGGCGAGAAGGAGGTCGTGATTCCGGCAGTGCCTCGGGCACGAAGAGTTGGGGAGGCAGAGGAAACTACAGGAATAGAGGAGGCACAGGAGGGAGAGAGAGACAACGTGGAAGGGGAAGGGGAAGAGCAGGAGGTTGTCGAGAAGAACATGCAACTACATCTGCTAGAAAATCCAGAAGATCCATAGGAAAAAAGATTCAGTTCGCGGAGAGAGCCTATTGTGAGAACACCAACAAGGACATTAGAAGGATAATACAACAACTGGAAGAGGAAGCAACCGAGGGACAATCAGACTCTAAAATGGAAGACTGGGAATATCTCCTCCCGGATCCAGGAAACACGAGAGGCCGTATGACTCTGTATAAGTAGGCTCTACACGTATACTGGGTAATGAAAAGACTGCTAGCTAAGGCAATGGAGCAAGTAGCTATGGAAATGGCAGAGCTTTCTCAAGGAATTCCAAATCTAAGGAAAGAACTGAAGAACATCCAGATTACTCTGTTAATGCAGGACAAAAAAATGGATAAAATACAGCAGCAGATAAAGGACTGCTACCCAGACATCAAGAAAGAAGTGGAGCAGCAGACAGACATGGCGGCGCAATAATGGAAGATATGTATATATGCTGGTTTCAAGAAAGTGTTAGATAGTAGAGTGGCATCTTTAGTTCCTTTTTGAAGTTTAGAATGCAGACACGAAACAATAGAAATCTTTATGACTGTTTAGTATATTTAGCATGGACAAGAAGAATTAGAACTTTCTATTTTTGGATGGCTGTTAAAAATTTAAGGTGGCCAATAAACCCGGTTTCCCCTTGGGGCGAGTTGAGGCCACCACAAGCATGTAGTGGTTTTGATTTGCAGTAATAGAAAAAGAAAGGTCCCTCCGCAGTTTACAAAAAAAAATAATATTTGTCAAGAATTAAAAAAAAAACAATACCATTGTATCTTGTACTCAATTATCGATTCCTTTAAATATCACCATTAAATTTCTCAGTGTCCTATTACTATTTAAGCTACTATGTACAAATAAATTTTGAGAATAATACTAACTCTACAATGGTATCTGTCGATAACTTCTTGCTCTCTCTTTTCTCTGACAATAAACACATGTATGAATAAAATAATGTTTAATCTCAAACCTATTGTTTATAAATTTTATGCAAGCATAGTGTCTCAATGCTATATAAAAATAATTAAAACTTCTATTCATTTATTTAAACAACAAGAGTGAAAAATAGAGTTGGAACACTGAGTAAAAAATAGAGTTAGAACATTGACTTGAAATATTGTCTAGAAATTGTATGGCTAGTTACTTGGTTCCTCCCAACCTTGACAAGCCGAACTTTGCTTGTCCCCCCGATCAGAATAGGCCTGCAATTTTTTCTGTCTATTCTTCGTGTTCTTCTTTAGTATATGTTATTCTTTTCTTCAAAAGTATGTGAGACAAACACAAGAGAATTCTCATATAATATCCAGATAGATCTCCTTTGGGTGGTTATTAACTCTCTCCATGTTACAGGGAAAATGTCTATACAGAACTGCTCTATCCCACTAAGGTGTGACAACTGCCTTAGAAACAAACAGAGTAAAGCTACTTTCATTTTTCCTTTATGAATTATATATAGAGAGGAACAAAAGACCAACCTCTGTCTTGCGCTAATCTCCTGATTTGATTCCTCTCTTCCTTGATAGTCTTTCGCTACTTGTTCCCTTGCACGCCCAGCTTCACAAAGTACCTGTAAGATCACAGTAGCATAACACTATACAAAGACATGGATCTATAATCATAAACAATCTAGGATCATATGTAAATTGACCATACAAATGTAGCAAACAACAATGACACAAGAGTATGGAGGAAAACTTGAATAGCTTTTATTGATACATAAGAAAAAGCCAAGAGGAGTTACAACTAGTTGTTCTGACCCAACATCAACCTCTCAGAAAGGAATCCCCTCTTCACCTCATACAAAGCTTAGATCACCCAAAAATCTGATGTTTGTCTCAAGAAACCAACAACAATTCCTTACAATATGCAAAATTCCAGCCTCTGGATCTCTGGGATGAGGGATCCATATATAGATATCTGTAATGGAGATGAGTCAGCTTATGATTTGATTAGTGTCTTCCCTCTGATAGTTCTTGCTTCCACTTGGAGATTGATGATCTCTTACTCATCCTTGGTCAAATTCAGAGAGGCAAGTGTCACAGGAGAAGTTTCTGGAAGCCTCCATTGCCTCTCCACCTCGCGGAATGACACTGCCATTTGTCATTTCTCGCCCATCGCACCCCATACAAGGGCTTTTTGAAATGCAACACACCCACACAGTGTGTTTAGGTGAGATGCAATGCACTTGGCCAGTGGAGCAGCTGAAATGATCCTGTTTTGACCAATTCTGAGCAGTTTTTCATGGAGAACTTCTGGGAGAAGCTGTAATCTGTTGACCTTGTTCCTTTAGGGGTTAGAACAACACTTTTAGGGACTTAGGAGCCCTTGGTTTATGGAAATTTTATGCTTGGGGTTGTAGTGCCCAAAAATGTCTATAACACTCCACCTAACCAACATGTGGGAGGTATTTAACTGCTCATTTATGAGCTTTTGTTTCCCACTCCTAGAGGTAACCTCCTGTGTTCTAGGAAACATTAAATTGGCCAATTAATAAATTTTGAATTAAATCTAATCACCTAGATTAGATGCCTAGGACTCTTTAGTGGATAATAACAATTTTCCAAAAATAAAATTACAGCCTTTTTCATAAAATAAACATAAAAGCGACTTTACAACAGTAACTATACATCAACCATTATCAGTAATATTATTGATAATCAATTATTTTGTTTGTATTTCTAATGTAGAATACTAATTTAAAAAATCAACTTATATACCTGTAATTATACTAAAGTATTTAAGTTGAGGAATATCACATCCTCCCTCACTTAAATTTGACACTATCACGATGTCCCAATCAGTAATTTCTTATGGAAATCATTTCAAACTTGAAGCCATAGAAGGATATGCTTCCTTTGAAAGCATCCTCCAATTCCTAGGTTGTTTCCTCTAGAGTAAAATGTTTCCATTGAACTTTTAGTTGTACCACTTCTCCAAGGAAAATTTTAAGAACCCCCCCTAAATTTACATGTATAATAAATGGGCGAATCTCCATGGTATATAGGAAAAATGGAAGGCGATTTTATCAATAATATGATATGTATATATAATTTTTTGGCAAATCTCTCACCAGGCATGGCGAATATTTTACTCAATTATAAAATCTTGTGTTTATTGAATACACAAATGAAATCATTGCATTTCTTTAAAATATCTTTTGAAATCAAAATTACAGAAATTACATATCGATAACCTAGTGGGTGTAGGATAAAATTCACCCGTGCCATTCACAGAAAGCATGAGAAAAAACCTAATACTATATATAAAACCAAGAAAAATTCAAATTCATCACTTCTAGGGACCTCGTAACCACCCTGCCAATACACAAGTATGTTCATGTTTGCAATTAGAAAAATGACCCAAATTACAATCTGTTTACTCCACTTCTAGGGACCTCGTAACCACCCTGCCAATACACAAGTATGTTCCCGTTCGCAATTAGAAAAATTACCCAAATTACAGTCTGTTTACTCCAGCATATGTTGGAAAGTTATAGAAGGATGACTAGTGCAATCAATCCATTCCTTTTAGCCCTGGATTTGTTTCAGTTTAAAACAGAAGTATACAAATATACTTGTCCAATGTCTATGCTTTAACCATTCACCTTAAGATGTTTTTACAATATAATTTCCTAAGTCTATTTAATATCTTCATTATCATAAAAACAAACCTATATCCATCTTAACTCCACATCTACCACTCTTAGGGGGATGAAATCTATTTATCCCTCTGAGCACTTGGTAGACCCAGAATTAAGATGGATCTAAGATAGAATTTACCCTTTAAATAGTCTATGCTCACATGAATACCATGGGTTATCATAAACCTGGAGCTTAAAAATTACTATTAGTAATTTATAAAAATTAATAAAATTAATTGTTGATTTTTATTTTATTTTTATTTTAACCAAGCTAAAATGTTTAACATACATTAAATTACAACATCCATTTTTACTCTTGATCGGATCAAATATTTTTTCACTCTATGCTAGTTTGCATATCACGATATTTGATACCTCTCGAGGGTTAGTAGATCCAGAGTAAAGATGGATCTATGCTGGTTTAATTCCCCCATTTAAATAGGCTACATTCCATGTGAATACCATGGGTCAATACCATGTGCCATTTTTATTTTTATTAATACTAATATTAGGGTTAATAATGTTTTTTTGCATGGTATTAATAACAATCTAGTCCATGGTATTTATCCCATAGTATAAATATAAGGTGACTTATGGAGTAAATATAAAAAAATGTTTTATTTGTTTACCATACCTCTCGTTTATTTAGATTTTTATTAATTTACCATACCATTCATAAATACAAGGTGACTTATCGAGTAAATATAAAAAAATGTTTTATTTGTTTACCGTACCTCTCACTTATTTATATTTTTATTAATTTACCATACCTCTTTTACAAATATGGTATTTGGCCCATAGGATTCACTTAAATAAAACCTCTTTCTTGAGTCTTCATAAATAGAACGAGGGTTATGGACTAAATATAAAAAGAGGTTTTATTTATTTACCATGTGTCTAGTTTATTTATGTTTTTATTTATTTACCATACCTTTTGAGTAAGTATAAAAAGACATTTTATTTATTCACCATACCTCCACTTTACTTATATTTTTATTTGTTTACACCCTTGCATGTATATAAGGTGACTTACGGAGTAAATATAAAAAATGCTTTATTTATTTACCATACCTCTCATTTATTTATATTTTTATTAATTTACCATACCTCTTTTATAAATATGGTATTTGGGCCTTTGGCCCATACGATTCACTTAAATAAAACCTATTATTAAAAATGGGCGAATGGATTCACTTAAATAAAACCTATTCTTGAAAATGGGTGAATGGAAGGTTGTAACTCCTAATTTCAAGGGCTAAATTTACCTTTTTTACCCTCTCCCTTAAAATAAGGTGGGATATTTGAGGTGATTTGTAAAAATGTACTATGATACAAAATATTCGCCCACTAAAAATTTAAAACCCCTTAATTTCTCCAAAGGGCGAACATTCACCCCTAAAATCACCCCTACACTTCTCTATTCCAGAGGGTAACTACTCTCTAGTCTAGAATACATAGTGGTTCTGCAAGGAACTCTCCCTATGGTTGTGTGATGGTTGCACCTGTACAACATGTCAATCGATTACATGAGAAGGATCATGTATATATTTCTTTAATAATGAAACACGAAACACATTATGAACCTTAATGTTAGCTGGTAGGGCTAGTTGATAAGCAACAGACCCAATTCTGGCTAACACTTTAAAGGATCCACGGTATCTAGGAAACAATTTAGCACCACTGCCAAGACTAAGTGTACTTTTCTTAGGTTTGAATTTCAAGTATACATGATCTCCTACATTGAATTATTTTTATTTCCTTTTTAAATTTACATAACTCTTTTGATGATCTTGAGCTATTTTCATATTTTGTTTGACTTGTTTAACTATTCCTTCCCTTTCTCTTAGCATATTAGGACATAGTATCATTCTATCTTCAGGGTGATCCCAACTCAGTGGAACTTTACATCTTCTCCCACACATAACTTCAAATGGACTCATTTTCAAATAAGTTTGGTATTAATTGTTGTAGGAAAATTAAGCTAAATGTAGGTAATCTTCTCATTTGGTTTGTTTATCCTTCACGTCCATCCTTAGCATATCCTCTAACATCTGCTTGGTCCTGTCTGTTTGACCATCAGTCTGAGGGTGATAGGATGTACTAAAATTTAACTTAGTTCTCATGTCTGCAAACAATCTTTTCCAATATTTAGAGGTAAACTTAGCATCTCTTTATGAAATTACAACCTTAGGTACCCCATGAAGTTTGAAAATTTCCCTCATAAAGATGTCTACAATGTTTATTGCTTTAAAGGTGGATTTAACTGTAATAAAGTGTGTTGTCTTGCTGAGTTTGTCAACCACCACCATGGCATCATGTTGTTTTCTACTTCTTGGTAGCCCAGTAATAAAATCCATTGAAATTGTCTCCCACTTCCATTCAGGAATGGGCAATAGTTGTAATAAACTAGTAGGATGTTTATGAGATGCTTTAACCTTTTGGCATTCAAGACACATTGCCATATACTTAGCTGTTTCATTTTTCATATTTGGCTAATAAAAATATTTATTTAATGTTGTAATTAACTTTTTATAACTAGGGTGTCCAGCTGTTGGTATTTTATGCAATTCATCTAATATAAAAATTTCAGATTTACTTCATTTGGTATGTAAATTTTGCCCCTAAACATGATTCGGATTTAAATAGGAATGCAAAAAATTATAGATATAACCATTTACACAAAGATGCAGTGGAAATAATACTTCATTTCATTAATGTAAAATACTGAAATATGCTTACAAACAAAAATGGAAATAAACCAGCTAGGGCGATGGTAGCTTATCTCTGAGAAGTGATGTGGCGGCTACATGCTTCTGAATTATGTTACAATGAGGCTCGAAGGTCTATTTATTGTTGAGAAACAATGTAAAACCCTAAACATCCAAAAGCCTGACCATAGAAGATGAAACGCCAAACTGTGGGCCCCGTTTGGGTAAATTAGTACATCAGCTTCCCGGGGTCGTAACTTTGGCATACAATCTTCGTTTGACACGTAAATAGCTCGTTAGAAAGATCTATCTGAGCACTACAAATATGGAATAGCAAGATCAATCTATTAACCCATGTTTCTCCCATATTTCCCAAAAAACATCATTTAGGGCTTCAAAATGGCTCCAAACGTTTAGGACCCGAAAAACTGCTAAAAATAGTAAATTGTGCTACACTTAAGGAAACTGAAAAACTGAAAAACACAGTTGTGGGGGTCCAAGTGGGATAGGTGGGTGGCGACCAACATCCATCTGGATCATTCCTCCCCCCTTAGGAAGCAATGGTCCCCATTGCGTTGAGTTCCTCCATCTGTTGAACTTGGTCCTTGGTGAGTTGTTCTGTAATCTCTGATGTGTCCAGTAATGGTGGGAAGCATGGTAGAGGGAGGTCCACATTGAACATTTAGTGCAAGCGAAGGAATGAGGGAATGATGTGGTCCAAAGCATTATTCCTCACAACGCGTTGGTACTAGTGTAAGGACCATGTTGCTTCTTATACTTGTCATTTTTCAGAATGGAGCGATGATATATCGGCCTGTTGGGTAGAGGTGCTCTGGGAGTCAGATTGAATGAATGCTTGACTTGAAAGTGTAACGGTACCCCTGTGGGTGAGGAGAAGATGTTCCTGTGTTCTTTCATGACCATATCCATCTATTGTTGTTGTTGCGTGGAGGAACCCTTCGCGGGGGTCATGGGTGCAGTGACGATCTTCCCCTTACTTTGGGAGTGAACCAAATAGAAAATGAATTTCCTCGTCTGGGAGATGAGCTTGTTGCATTTCTTATCAGTGATCAAAGAGGTGGTGGTAGGTGGGGCTACCTCCGGTATCCTGTATAATGAATTACACAAAGAAATAATGACAGCGTGAGGCCTTGACTCATACACAACATGTCGCCTCCACAAGTATGGTTGGCCTAATAATACATCACAAACATCCAGAGGTGAAACATCACACGATACCTCATCTGTGAAGGGTTTGATGTTGTAGGGAAGGCAACACTACTGGCGAACTCAGAGATCTCATCCTTGGTGAAGCCACCCGATACTTTACGGATGCGGGTGTGGTGTAGTTGGTAGGCCCAACCGCTTCACGACCTCCGCTGAAATGAGGTTCTTTTGGCTGCCACTGTTGACAATGAATTGTAGCGGCAAACCCTTCACCCACATTTATGAGTCGAAAAAACGCTCCCCCTCCTCCGGATCTTCGGGCTCATTCTTTTGGATCTTGGTTGCGGCAATAGTGGCACTGGGTTTCGCGTCAATGATTTGCTTCCCTTTGCCATTCCCCTTGTCAGGTTCTGACTCAGGGTCAGAACATGCGTCTGATTCTGAAGCCCTCAACTCGGCCACCAGTGATCGCTTGGTCTGACACTCACTGGTGTTGTGAGTGGGGCTCTTATGGAACTCACACCACTTTCCTGTGTCCTTCTTAGACTTTGTGGTGTTGTTCATTTCTTGTGGCTTCGACGGGTTGTCTTCGATTGCCCCATCTTGGTTTTGTCCTTGGTTCTGCGATTTGGGGAAGCCTTTCCCTTGCTTCAGATTCGTAGATCCAAAGTCTCGCTTCTTTTGTTTGAACTTCTGCTTGATTTTGACAGCGTATTGGTACGGCATGCTGAGAGAGGAGATGTTTAGGAACTCCATCTCTTCCTGGATGTACTTGTGTACGTAGCCGCGATATTTGAGTACCAAATGTAGCTCAGAATCCTTGATACCCAACTGTGTGTGAAGGGTATGAAAAATGTTTATGAACTCCGACACATCTTAGTCCCTTCCCAGTCGCAGTGTGGTCCACTTTATGTATTTGTCCTCATAACTTTTGACAGGGTAATACTGCTCCTTAATGGCATCCCAGAATGAATTCCAAGTGGGTGTGGTTGAAAATAGTGAGCCTGTACTTTCATCCTTCTGCTCGTAGTAGGTTTCCCACCAGTCCTTGACGTGGGGGCTGCTTTGAGAAGAGTGAAAATAATCTTTTCCCGACTGGAAAAATCATGAACAGAAAAATACCCATCTAGCATATTTAACCATTTATCGACGGCATCTGCATCTATTTGACCCTCGAAGATGGGGATTTCAAAATTAACTTGTACATTAAAGGGTTTAGCATTTCCAAAGTAGCTGTTAGAAGCCGATGCGTCGCCTCTGGGTAGTCGCTGAAGGATCTAGGCAAAGATGTCCATCATTGCGTTCCTTTGTCACTCGAGGGCTTCTTCGAGCAAGATTTTGAGTATCTCCTGCCCCCTCATCTTTCTTTTCATCCACCATGGAAGGCCGTCGGGATTTGCGAGCCTTGCCTTGCAAAGGTTCGACCAGTTCAAGCCCTAACTCCTTATATCCCAACCTCATTGGGGGCATGCAAAGAAAAACAGAGAAAAAACATACTACTCTAATACCACTGATCCATATTTAAACAGGAACACAAAAAATTATAGATATAACCATAAACACAGAGATGCAGTGGAAATAATACTTCATTTCATTAATGTAAAATATTGAAATATGCTTACAAACAGAAATTGAAATAAACTAGTTAGGGTGATGGTAGCTTATCTCTGAGAAGAGATGTGGCGGCTACATGCCTTTGAATTGTGTTACAATGAGGCTCGAAGGCCTATTTATTGTTGAGAAACAATGGAAAACCCTAAACAATCAAAAACCTAACCCTAGAAGATGAAACACCAAACTGTGGGCTCCATTTGGATAAATTGATACATCAGCTTCTTCGTAACTTTGGCATACGATCTCCATTTGATGCATACAATAGCTCGTTAGAAAGATCTATCCAAGAACTACAACTTTGGGAAGAGAAACATCAGTCCATGGACCCATGTTGCTCCCATATTTCCCAAAAACGTCGTTTAGGGCCTCAAAGTGGCTTCAGAAGTTCAGGACCCAAAAAATTGCTAAAAATAGTAAATTGTGCTACACTTAAGGAAACTGAAAAACTAAAAGAGACAGTTGTGGGGGTCCAAGTGGGATAGGTGGGTGGCCACCAACATCCACCTAGATCAAAGCAACAACAATTCTTGGCTGATAATTGAGAAAACAACTTCTTTTTCTTCCAAATTTTCAGTTTTCTACATATTCACTTTAATTTTCACATATTCAGGATTTGAATTTACAATTTTTTTGACCTTTTCAACTCAATTTGTTGACCAACTGATAACTATTGTTTTTCATATTTGGTGATTTTTTTTCTTAACACATCAAAAAAAAAAATTCTTTCCCTTTTCTGTGTGAAATTTCAAAGTTATACTCACTTCTGAATGCTAGCCATCTTGCTTGCCTCACATTTAGATTGGGCTGATCAAATAGATACTTAAGGCTCACATTATTTGTCTTTAGCTGAAATTTCTTCCCTATCAGATAATGTCTCCACATTTTAAATGCATGAATTATTTCTACTAGTTCCAAGTCATGTGTAGCATAATTATTTTCATGCTCTTTTAATTTTCTGGATGCATAGCAGATAACATGGCTATCTTACCTTAAAAATCCCCCCAATCCTTCATTTCTTACATTCATGCACACTATAAATTCCTTATTGGGATTTGCTAGTTTTAAAATAGGAGTTGTTGTGAAGAGTTCTTTAAGCTTTTCAAAAATAGCTTGACACTTAAGGCTCCACTCAAACTTGATTCCCTTCTTTTGCAAACTAGTAATTAGATAAGAAATCCTAGAAAATCCTTCTATGAACCTTCTGTAATAACCTGTGATGCCCATAAAATCTCTGACTTCTTCTACATTCTTGGGTGTTGGACATTCTAAAATTGCTTTAATATTTGCAGGATCTACAGTGATTCCATGTTATGATATTGCATGTCCCAAATAATGTACTTTCTTATGGTAGAATGAACATTTTTTAAAGTTAACATAAAGTTCACGATCTCTTAAAGTTTGGAGAATTGTCCTCGGATGTTGATCATGTTCATCCTTACCATATGAGTATGTCAGGATATTGTCCATGAAGATAATGAAAAAATTGTCCAAAAAGGGTCTTAACACATTAATCATAAGACACATGAATGTGACAAGTGAATTCGTTAGCCCGATTGGAAGCACTACAAACTCATAGTGTCCATAATGGGTGTGAAATGTTGTCTTGTGTATATCTTCATCCTTGACTCTAATTTGATGATATCCTGACCTTAGATCAATATTTGAAAATATAGAAGATCCCCTAACTTGATCAAACGAGTCATATATTCTTGGTAAGGGGTATTTATTCTTGATAGTCATATTATTCAACTGTCTATAATTTCTACATAACCTCAACATTCCATCTTTCTTTTTCACAAATAGCACAAGTTCTCCCCAAGGAGACACACTTAGCCTAATGTACTTCTTATCTAATAACTCTTGTCGCTAAATTTTTAGTTCCAATAGTTTGGGTACGCTCATCCTATATGGAGCCTTAAAAATTAGAACAACACCTGGTACAAGATCAATTGTAAAATCAATGTCCCTTCTTGGTGGAACTCTTGGTATTTCCACTAGAAATACATCTTTGAACTCCTCTATAATGGGGTATTCAACCAATGATGATTTTTGTTCATTTTCAGACACTTCATGTACTTGGACAAAGAACAATTGGCACCTTTTTCTAGCACACTGCTTCATTTGTACAACATAAATTTTCTTGACTATAATTATTCTTGAAATGCCTTGAACTATACAAGCTTATCCTTCATCATTTACACAAGTAAAGGACTTTTCTAGAAAGTTTAATATCACTCTATGATTTTCTAGCCAGTCCATTCCTATGAAGACATCATAGGATCCTAATGGTAAATTGTTTAAGTTGAGAACAATTTGCATCCCATTAAGGTTTAGAGTGCAATATTTACTAATTTTTTACATTTTTATTTTGGTTCCAGTAGCTAGTTGTACCAACCAAGGTTTATGTTGTTTTTCTTTCTTAATTTTACATTTTTCAACTACAACAAGTGAGACATAACTTAAGGTAGATCTTAGATCTATGAGACCATATACTTCATTGTTAAAGATCTTACCTTGTACTTCTGCCATACTTGATTGATGATCTGCCTCTCTTCCATCTAGTGCAACAATGATCCTTGGTATATTATAGGCTACATTATTTATTGTTGATGCTTCCTGATTTTGATTTAACATTTTTTTCTTCTTCAAGGGATTTTGTGGGTAGTCCCTCCATAGATGATTATCAACAGAACCCCAACACTTAATGGGAAGTCTCACAGATTCACTGAATTTTTTATTATTTGCAATATTTCCTCCTTTCTGTCCAATATTTTTCAGCTGATTAAATTTTTTGTGGTAATTTCCAGCTTGCATGCTTCTTGTAAAAGTGGATTTCTAAATCCCTTCTTCTTATTGATGACTTTTTTCTATTTTCTTGAACATCCATCCTTTATAGTTTTCTCCTTTTTGTTTACTCTGGTTGAAGCACGGTTTTTCTTTTCTAATAGCCTCAATCATATATTTCAGTTGATCAAATTCTATTATTTCTCTGTATGAGAAAGGTAGACAACTAACAAATCTTTGGATTTTTTCTTTTCTTCTTTCAGGTAAGAAACATACCTCAACAAACTCATAAATTTATTGACAAACTCGTCCATCGTGAGTTGTTGATCCAGATCTTTTACTTCAAGGATGCATACAGAATTGCATATAAAAGAGCATGTAACCAAGTGACATAAACACATCAAATAAACGGAATTGAAAAGAAACCATGAGATCAAAGCCACAAAAACAACCTTATAATGGAGTTCACCCATTGTGGGCTATGTCTTCAGGCCCTGCTCAATGTGGGGAGGCCTCTTTCATTAATTGGCAGTGAAATCAAATTACAATCAATTACAAATTGATACCTTATACCTCCACTTTCCGAAATGGTCTGAAAATGCAAAGCTCCGCTGCAGAAATAGACAACACCATTTAATTTGTGGCACAAAATCATGTCAAATGACTATAGACTTGAACCTACTCTGAGCAGGGGACTTCTAGGGCTCTATGGAATCTTTTAGATTCCCTACAAGATTCTCTGCAAAAATATTCTCCCAATATTCCTAGGAATATTTCTTGAAAACCACACTAGGTAGGGTTCTAGCTTAGGGTTCCACAGGTGTTGTGGTAGGGTTCCTCTTCCCCTGGATTGGTGGCGAAATGGTGTTTATAAAGGGTTTAAGCTACCTTGTTTATATCGACCACTTGTGTGGTCCACCTGTGGCGCGAATAAGAATGGGGACGGAGGTCACGGGTTCAAACCTCAACCCTAACCTTGTATGTGGATATGGCCAAAGGTTTTGGTTAAATGGTCGTTATGTTTTTTGTGTTGGTGCTTTCCCGCCAGTGGACTGGCTGACGGACCCGTCAAGTGGGTTTGATCCCTGTTGCTGACCCACATATATATTGATACTCCCACCAATAGTCGTTGGCCAACCAGCCAGCTAACCGGTGGGGTTGACCACCTATCGGCCAATAACCAGTATTTTTCATTTTTAAAATAATATTATTCTACAACGACCCTGATTTTCTCACTTGTTTTTTAGGGGATATTAGACATTTTAAGTAGGCAACAAATTCGTCTCCGCCTTCCACCATACCTATCCAAATTTTCTCCTCCTTAGAGATTTTCAGCATGCTTACAGGGCTTGACACGTAGCGCATTCTGATTGGCCTGTACGGATGATTCGGCATCTGACTGAGTTGATGACGTCAGCTGACACATGTCACCTTGTGATTTGTTGTCCTCTGACCGTATGACCACGTCACACTACTGACATCATCATCCGCACAAATGATGTCAGCAGCCTTATGGATGATGTTAGGATCCATATTGATGATGTTAGCATTCCAAGTGACATTATGGATCAAGCCTGCAAAAATTTTACTTGTTTTATAAAAACTTTTGCAGGCCATAAATTTCACATACGATGTCTATTTGAGGTGTCATTCACATCTTTGGATTCATAATTACAATCTCTTCAATTTGAGATTAGTTTTGCTGAATTTTGAGTTCTTTGAAAATTTGGCCTTATGGGATCCTCCTAGATCATTCCTCCCCACTAATGAGATTTTGGGCCACCAAAATATTTTCAGTCAATTTACAAGAGAGGGAATTGCTCCCTCAAATTCTCCTTTTCAATCCAATAGGCCTTACTTGGACGCATTCCCTTGAAACCAATACGAAGGTACTCCACTTCTCTTAGTCATGAAGTCCTAATTCTTCTGTCAAGAATGATATCCTCAGGTAGTTTTTCCAAGTATTCTGGTGCAAAGTCATCCACTGTAGGACCTGTCCATCCTATTCAATGTCCCTAATCAAAGGAAGCTCATAAAGCTTCAAGTTTTCAATGTTCACCATTGAGTATTTGCATGTATGTTGGCAAATCGAGATGAAAAGCATTGTCTCTAATCTTCTCTAATATGGTGGATGGGCCATATTGGATTAGTCTCAACTTCTTTCCTTCGCCTTTCATTCTATCTGTGTTGATGTGGAGGCACACCCTGTTGCCAACCTGGAATTGGTGATCGACTCGGTGTTTGTCATGTTCAGATTTGTATTAAGCTTGACTTTTCTCCAACTACTCCCGCACTTCATAGTGAATCATCTGAATTCGCTAAATGAACTTTCGTGCTTTGTCCCTATCATATCTCTCACTGGAATCTTCATCTCTCACAAAGGCCATGTCTAAGGGATCCATTGGAAAATATCCAAAGCATATCTCAAACAATGAGCTTTAGGTGAATGAATGCACTGCCTGATTATATGCATGTTGTACATAAGGAAGTTACTCGTCCCACAACTTGGTATGCTTGCCACAATAGCCTCGGAGTAAATGTATCATTGTCCGGTTGACAACCTCTATTTTCTCATCAGTCTGCAGACGAAATTCCATTATCCTCTTCAGCTTGGTGTCCATCATTCTCCAAAAAATTTCCCAAAACTCTCCGAGGAAATGAGAGTCTCGATGAGACACAATGGATGTGGGCAACCCAAAGTGGACCCATACAAATTGGAATAAGAGATGAGAAGTTTTCTCTGCAGTGATATGCATTTTACAAGGCATTAAGATACACATTTTTCTAAATCGATCCACAACGACATACAAATAGTCAAGACCTCTCCTAGACAAAGGAAAACCACCAAAAAAATCCATTGGCACACTTTCCCATAGATGACTTAGAATATGGAGTGGTGTGTAGAGCCCCAATTTTCTATTAGTGGGTTTGCAAACTAAACACAACACACATCCCTTTACATATTGAGTCACAATATTTTTCATGTGAAGCCAAAAACAAAACGTTTTCAAATGACACAAAGTTTTTCCTACACCAAAATGACCAGACATAAGAGAGGTATGTGTCCCTCTGATTACATGTATTCTTTCAGTTGTGGGGATACAAAGTTTTCCAAGGTGGTACAACAATTTTCCCTGTAAATGGTAATTGTCTACCTACGATCCATGAGTCAGCTTTGCATAAATATCATTTAAATATCCATCATCAACATGTTTCTCAACATAAATTTCAAAAGACAAAGAAGCATTTTGCAAAATTATAGATGGAGAAATAAGAGGGCAAGAAAGCATATCTTCCATTTTGTTGTTGGTGCCCTTCTTGTATTTTATTACCAAGTGAAATTGTTGGACGAATCCCATCCATCTGAAATGACATGCTTGTTGAAACTTTCTTTCTGACTAGATTTA
Source organism: Pinus tabuliformis (assembly GCA_031772625.1). Lineage (NCBI taxonomy): Eukaryota > Viridiplantae > Streptophyta > Pinopsida > Pinales > Pinaceae > Pinus > Pinus tabuliformis. The sequence goes on along the minus strand of CM062817.1, from coordinate 1,325,419,620 downwards.
CTACAAGGCCTTGTGATCTATGTGAATGATGGTCTCTTAGACAATTAGATAGTGCTTCCAATTTTTTCACGCTTTGAACCAAGGCATACAAATCCTTATCATATGTGGGATAGTTCAAAACAGCTTGGGAGAATGTCTTTGAATGGTAACATATAGGTTTCCTCTATTGCATCAACACTGCTCCCATGGCATACCCACTGGCATCTATCTCGATCTAAAAAGGTTGTTGGAGGTCAGATAAGGCCAGTATTGGTGCAATACTGATTTTAACTTTCAGCATATTAAAAGATTTTTGTTGCTTTCCTCCCATTGAAATGTTTTCTTCACACTTGTCAATGCATGCAAGGGGGAAGCAATGACGGAGATGTTGGCAATGAACCTTCTCCAGTATTATACTGCACCCAAAAAGGTATGAACCTATGTAACATTGGTGGGTTTAGGCCACTTTGCAATCAAATAAACTTTAGAAGGATCTATTTTTAACTTTCCACCTCCAACAATATGACCCCCAAGTAAAGCAAAGAGATCTTACCAAATTCACACTTAGAAATTTTGACATAAAATTTTTCTTTTTGCAAAACATCAATCACCTTTTTAACATGAATTGCATGATCTTCCCATGTCCTATTGAAAACAAGAATGTCATCAAGATACAAAGGTACAAAATCATCAAGAAAAGGCCTGAAAATATCATTCATCACCCTCATGAATGTGGTCGAAGAATTACATAGTCCGAATGGAATCACCAACCATTCAAACAACCCTTGTTTTTTCTTGAATTTAGTCTTCCATACATCCTATTTTGCAATCCTAGCCTTATGAAATCCACTACGAAAATCTAGTTTTCTAAAATAGACAACATTTTTCAATTGATCTATTAAATCATCAATGTGAGGGAGAGGGTACTAATTCTTCACTGTGATTTTGTTGAGTTCCATGCAGTATATCCACATCCTCCATGTGTCTTCCTTCTTTGGCACCAACACAATAGGTGAACCGCATGGAGAAGAACTTGGCCTTATGACCCCGTGGCTCAGTAATTACTTCACGTGCTTCTTTATCTCCTCCATCTCAATGGATGACAACCTGTACATACCAATGTTGGGTAAAGGAGAATAATGTTGCAAGTGAATCTCATGATGGATATAACGCTTTGGAGGCAACCCACTTGGTTCCTGAAAAATCTCATTATAGTTAGAAACAATTTCATACAATTATTTTTTATGAGTGGGATCACAACCTTAGAAAGCTTCAGATGTCTCTACATATTTTTCTCTCACAACCATGAGCATGCACCCTTTGCTGAAATTAACCAACCTCTTCACCTGGCCTACATTTAAAAGACTGACACTGATTTTGGCATGATGAGCTCTAACAATGTATTCCACCTCATCTTTCGTGAGATGATACTTGTTTTCATGGCGAAATAAAATTGCTTTCCTATCATACAAATATGGACTCCCCAATACAATGCCACAGATATCCAGAGGTACAACATCAAGGTCAACCTCATCTACCAGTTTGGATGCAATCACAAATCTAGCTCTACACTGCTTGGTTAAATTAAATTTGGCTTTGTCACACACCCAAAAAAGAGGGTAGGGTTTCAGATGAGCCTTGGTCTCTAACCCTAATTTCTTAACCAAGGATTATGAAATCAAATTTTTTTGTGATCATGAATCGAACAAGGTTTCCACTTTAGTATGTTTCATTACAACTCTAATGTGGAACAATTCAGTGCTCTTTCATTCATTAACAAAAGACTCATTTGAAGAACTTGTACTTGCATGCAATTCAAAAATTTCATTAGCATGAAGAGAAAGGGTACCTTGTATGCCCACTTTTGTGATCTGTATCTCATCACAGAGTCAAATCCAAGGTCCTATTGTACAGTTTCCACCGTCTTTTGCTTTCTCTTACTGCCAAATCTTTTTGGCTTCAACTCTGGATGAAATTTCCAACAGTGTTCATCATCATCTCCTTCCTTCTTGCAATGAGTGCAAGATGGATTTGCTTCTTCTTCCTTCTTGGTTGTAGTTGCACTCTTGTAGTTTACCTTGTGTTGGCTTAGGGGGTCCTGACCCAGGTTTAGAGTTAGCTGGACCAACCAAAAAAACCCTACACTACTGGCCCTTTTGGCTACAACCCACATAGCGAAGGATGCAGTCTCACCTGAAGCAGTATGGGGGGATGTAAGAACCAAGTTTCTGCATCCAGAGACTAGTGTGATGTCTTCCAGTGCCTCAGATATGCCTTTGTGTAGATCGATACATTGAGGAAACATTGTTGAAACTCTGTTAAACAACCTCCAAACCTTCGCAAAGGTATACGATCAGTCCTTGTGGACCTTTAACAATCAATTTGTCTACTTACGCGCATCATGGAGCAGTCCTAAATTAAGGTTCGCACATATTTACTTAATTTATTAATAGACGTCAGAGAATTCATCAGAGTCTTTGAAAAAGTACTTAAACATGCATTGTGTACATCATTAACAATTATTCAAGAGAATCGTGCAACATTCAATCAATATTTCATAAAATGCATCATTCATTGACAACATATAGCATAAATAGAAATACGCAAGAATTCTTCGGAAACTGTCTTTATTGATCTTCAATTCAAGGTTATAGACTCAAAACTACCCTACACACTCAGCTGTAGGGGTCTGCACACTCAGTTGCAGACTCTACCTAGGCCTCTATGAATTCAGTTGCAGAGCCTCTCTTCTACCTTACCCACTTCTTCTCACTATCACTTCCTGTCCATCAATAATTCTTATCCAAAACATATGCCTTAGACTCTCTAAGACACACTTATTTATAGCCTTTTTCACACAATTCCATGGTTCGCGGATCATGGGTGGAGCTCAAAACTGACTAAAACTTTACATAAAACAAGGGGCTAAACCCCTTTGACTCCTATTCATCTACGCGCTCCGCATACACAAATCATGGAGACTTTATATCATTTACAAAAACTGTACCAAAACTTGGGTTATTTTAACCCCAAAACTTACGCAAGGGACCCCATCCCAACACCTTGCATTTTCCTTTGAACTTGTCGTTGTGAGGCTTGAAAGATGATTTCTTGGGTTCATCTTTTTTTTCATCCTTGCCCCTTCTTTCAAGGTGAATGGCCTTCACACTGGACACATCAGTAGTAGTAGGATCTAAACAACAACAAATAATGCGTGATGTAACTATGTAAAGCACCAATATACTTTGTTACAGTTTTTGTTGAATCAAGTGAAATGCCCAAATTTAAAGCTTGTTTTCTAAAAAATTTTGTGAATCTGTGTACATTTTGACCCTTTCCTTGTCTCAAATATTTCCAATCCATTAAATCCTTTTGTTGACAACCCAAAGGATAAAACTGATCTTTTAATGCAGAAACAAAATTGGACCAAGAAGAAAGGAGATTACCTAAGATTTTGTTGCATTTCAGCAACTTTCTCTCCCACCAAATGAGATAGGTTCCACTCAGCCGAAGAGATGCTAATTGAATCTTAGCCTCATCCTCCTCAATCTACTGAATTTGAAAATAAACCTCGATATGTCTAATCTAATTGTTTATTTTCTATGCATCACTTTCTCCATTATATGTGGGCAAATCAAACTTTACATCTAGCTTTAAAAATGGCTTCTTAGATGCGTTCCTATAATTCCTGTTAGAATGATGAGAAGAGGAAGAAGAAGAACTGTCGCTAGAGGATGGAGAGGGTGGTTCAGGAGGCTCTCCTCTTCCACCCTCATGATTTACCAAGGCATGATTATCTGGCTCTTTCTTCTCAGGCTTGATTGTCTTCTCATATTTTGCAAGCAACTTGTCAACTTTCTTTGCCATGGTGAAGAAGATATTGCAATAATTTCACTCTTCCTCTATTCGAGCTTCCTCATCTGCCATGTTACATATTTGTGTTGCACGCCCTACTTCGGGATCAAAGTATTTGGGTTTTCCTTCTCCTCTTTGGAGCTTGTTCCTGATTAGAATTTACTCATGCAACTCACATAAAGAAGACCTGCTCTAGTACCAAACTTCATCCAAACCTTTTACTTCAAGGATGCATGCAGAATTGCATATAAAAGAGCATGTAACCAAGTGACATAAACACATAAAAAAAGTGGAATTCAAAAGAAACCATGAGACCAAAGGCACAAAAACAACTTGATAACGGAGTTCACCCAGTGTAGGCTACGTCTTCGGGCCCTACTCAATGTGGGGAGGCCTCTTTCATTAATTGACAGTGAAATCAAAATACAATAAATTACCAAATGAAACCTTATACCTCTACTTTATAGAATGTCCTGAAAATGAAAAAGGCTATTTACTTATGGGGCTCTAGAGAATATTTTAAATTCCCTACAATATTCTCCCAAGATTCCTAAGAATATTTCTCAAAATCTGTGCCAGAAAGGGCGCAATTCTGGCTCAGGGTTCCGCGGGGATTGTGGCAAGGTTCCTTGGGTGTGGCTCCTCTTGTCCTGGATTGGAGGAAAAATGGTGTTTATAATGGGTTCTGGTCACCTTGTTTATATCAACCACTTGTGTGGTCCAATGGTGGCATGACTAAGTTTGGCCCTGGAGGCTAAGTTCAAACCTCGGCCCCGACCTGTATGTGCATATGACCAAAGGTTTTAGTTAAATAGTTGTTGTCTTTTGTGTTGGTTCTTTCCGTCGTTTATGTGTCAATGGACCCACTATGTAGGTTTGATTACAGCCGTCAGCCCACATATATAATTATATTCCCGCCAATGGTTGTTGGCTGGCCAACGACCGATAATTTTTTTTATAAATAATATTATTTTATAACTGCCCCGATTTTCCTGGTCATTTTTTCAGAGGATATTAGAAATTTTAAGTAAGTGACAAATACACCTCTGCCAGCCACCGGACCAGTCCAAATTGTCACCTCCTTCCCAATTTCCAGCATGCTGACTAGGCTTGACACGTGGTTCATTTTGATTTGCCTGTATGGCTAATTGGGCATCTGATTGGGTTGATGACATCATGTTGATGTCATCTGACACATGTCTCCCAATGCTTGGTTATCCCCTGATTGTATGGCCACATCACCCTGGTGACGTCAGCATCCTACAAATGACTTCAGTATTCGTACTGGTGACGTCAGCATGTCAAGTGGGACTGTGGGTCTTGCTTGCAAAAATTTTAGTTTTTTTGGAAAAACTTTAGCGGGCCATAACTTTCACATACATTGTTCGTTTGAGGTGTCGTTCATGCCATTGGATTTAGAATGAGAAGCTCTTCAATTTGAGATTAGTTTCACTGAATTCCGAGGACTTAAAAATTTTGGCCTTTTGGGATCCCCTTGGATCAGTTGCCTAGCTTCAACTCATTGAATTCCCTATATTTTCATCAAAGTACCTTTCTGTCAAGTACTTTTTCTTAAATTCTTTCTTAAACAACTTCCAAGTTAGTTTTTTATTTCTAAATTTCTTAACAACTTTATTTTCCTCCCATCATAGAGATGTTTTACCAGTCAAATGGTAGGTAGCCAATCCTGCCTTAAGATTACTTATATAGTTGTACACTTAAAAATATTTGGACATGTTAAGGAGCCATGCCTCTTCTCCTTCAGTTTCACCATCGAAATTTGGAGCTCTGATCTTCTTAAATTCTCCTTGTAATTGAGAAGACAATTTCCTTTTTCTAGATGAGGAAATACTAATGTTTGATCTTTGCTCATCTTGATCACCAGATTCATTGGTTTCACTATTAGTAGATTTTTTTGAATCTCTGTTTCTTGTAGTACTAATAGATTTATTTCTATATCTTTTCTTATGCGTCTTTTTATCAATATTTTCCTTTTCAATTTTTCTCATCAGATATCCATTAATCTCCTCCTAATATTCTTTAGCTTTAAATATTCTTTCTTGATTTTATTTAATCTAAGCCAGTTTTCATATTTCTTATTACCTATAGAAACTCTAGTTTTTGCTCTTTCGTCTGGCTATTTCTGCCTCCAACCATTCCCATTTCATTATTTCGCTTTGCTTCACCTCTGAGTGATCCTGTTGGAAAATGTAACTAGGTTCGGTCTTCATAATTGTACTTGAAATCAAATGTAATGAAAAGAATTTTGTTATTAGTTTGATTTGAGTTATTAAATCATGGGTTTCATGCTTGGGTCACTTTTATAGGTCAAGCCTCTATTGTAGGCTTTAGGTCATTGTCAAAGTAAATGTGTGAAGACTCCTCCATCTGTCGAAATCACCCTATTATTAAAAGAATCCTTCAATTCGGCCTCAAGGGAACTTTCATAAAATAAAATCATGTTGGCCTACAACAAAGATGCAACTCTTCATAATCCCATGTCAGCCTATTTACTATGGATGTACCACTATATATACAAAATTGGGAACTTCGCATTACACCAATTTCAGAGCTCGCATTTTTAGAGAATTTTTCGGTAATCATGGGATTCAGGTAAGGATTTCAGAGAGAATTTTCGGTGATATGATAGAGATTGCTATCTCAGATCTCAAAGAGGTTTGGGTTGAAGTTTGGGTGTAGTTATGTTATGTATCACAGTGAATTCAGAGAGTTATGTTATCTATTACAATGGAGAGTTGCAGTGGAGATAGTTCTGTTATGTATTACAGTGACTCAATATCACAGTTTTGGTGCTACGACAGTGATCACACTTCGGTGATATTACAATGATGTACGTCGGTTCTATCTTATTGCTACCACAGTGATGTAAAATGAGTGCTACAATGATAAGTTCAGTATCATTGAAAAATATCAAAGTATGAAGAAGAATGAAAAGGTTGACTTGATGAATGGAGGCAGTCTTGAGTCTATGTTGTAAGGGTCTTGGTCGTCTCATCTTGAATCTACTGAAGGAAGAATTTTGTGACTGGGTTTTCCCCTTGAGGGGGTTTTGCCTTGGCAGCATGCCTATATCTTGTGTTCTCTTTTATTTGTTTCTTGAAATTAAACTTGATGATAAGAAAATATAATTAAGAGATCAAATACTAATAATGAAAATATTGCAAGTTAATGTCATTAAGAGGAAAATCATTTAACTGCTACCTATATGGATTTTCCAATAGATCCCACAAACATTTGACCATTGAACTCCTCTGCCAGTTCAATATTTTAATTCTTCAACACAATCTGATCATGAAAATCATGACAGTTTTGGTTTTTTGGACCCAAGAGAGGCCCAGTGCTATAATTACAACTCTAATACCACTTGTTATGACCATAAATTGACACCATTTTTTTTTTAATTGTCTATACATATTGTAAAAAAATAGTTTATTAATTTGTTTCCTAATAAGATAGTGAATCTCATCATGAGAAATTCTTCTTATTTTTATCTCAAAAAAACTTGAGAATGTTTCATTAAAATACTAATGATTATTTGCAAGAAAAATCAATATTATAACTCCTCTCTTATTTTGTGATCATATTAATTCAATAAATGTTAAAATTGGAAACTAGGGAAAAATTTCACTTTGGACAACTCATTTGATGGAGATAATTATTGCATTGAATTCCTCTTTTCAAGAGGACCAAAATTGACCTAAAGATCATTAAATTTGGATAAGAATTAAGAAGAAATGTGTTTTTGAATTTATGCCCACACGTGCAAATTGTCAAGATCAACCATATCATCATGTAGGCTCATGAAGCCCAAGAGACATGTCACTTCACCCTAAACAATTTGTATAAATATGAGAGACCACAAGCCTCATTTGGCATCATATCATCTCACACACTCTTCTCTCTTTCTCCATCTAATTGGTTCATATAACTTATTGGGCATCTCTTTTCCCTCACACATGTGGCAGCAGAAGGACGAATTACAAGGTGAATTACAGGGCTGAAATTTTAGAGTCTATTGCATGTTTGAACAATGTTGACTAGGGGTGTTTTTACCACATTTGACTACGATTTTTGGGTTAGAATTTCGTTTTTTGCAAGCCGCATTTATTGGCTCAAGAACCAAGGTATTCTATTGATTTTTACTGAAGACCAATTGCAAGGCTGACCAAAGAGTTGACCGTAGAGGTTGACCAACTTTGACCATTGTTTTAATGACTATTTTGGGCTTACTTTGGCAAGAAAATAAGTTCAAGTTTTACTAGGTTTGACCAAGCTGCATAAAGGACTATTTTTTGTTGTGTTGACCAACGTTGACTTTCTGGTTAGGGCTGAGTTTGACTGTTTTTTTACTGCAGATTTGATAGGGTTGTTTTGACTGTGATTTGGCAAGTCAATATTGACTATTGTACTCTCTCTTTATCTATTGAACATTTGATATAATAAGAAGAAGAATTGATCAAAGGGTTTTCCCCATCTTGGGGTTTTTCCCTGGCATTCGCCGAATCTGGTGTTCTCCTATCTTGGCTTGTCTTTTGCATTTTGAATGTTCTATCTACAGTTATTGTCAATATGATTTATGGTTAATGTAATTTCTATTGGAAACTAAATTGGAAATTGTCATCAGGTTGCTAAAAGGACATTGAAGTAGTTATATTAGGCATAAAACATACCAATGTTAACTAAAATTATATATATATATATATATATATATATATATATAGATATATATATATATATATATATATATATATATATATATATATATATATATATATATATATATATATATATATATATATATATATATATATATATATATATATATAAAGTTACCTCTTTTGTTCCCATATTCAAAATATGCTACAATATTACTTTCATTCATATTATTACTTCAATTAATCAACTTCTATTGTAGAAATTTGATAGAAATTGCAACTACTCAAGATTTCAAATTGAAAAACAAGAGACATAATTCTACTCTACTAACCTACAGAATGGAAATCACAACTTCGAACAACATGCATAGACATGAAACAAGAAAAATCACAAGTAATCAATGCTTTCTAGGGGAACCCAATTGGAAAAAACCCCTCAAGCCTCTTTGCATAAGCAGTTGAATAAAAAAACTATTACAATTTCATGCTCCATCTTTGATCACAACCTACAAAAAAATAATTGTTCTCTCTGTTGAATGAGAAACTTTGCCCAATAATTAGACACTTATCTTCTCATCTAGCCTCATATTTCCTTGCACAATTCTTAAATAAATTAGATCCTGAAAGATAGGAAATTCATCATATTTTCTTGCACAATTCCCAAGGATTGATCTCCTGACTGCATGCAAAAATTGTACACTTAGACTAGTATACAACTCATGTTATACTAACCTTAACTCTTCCACTTCAGCTGAGCAATTCAAATTATATGCATGCGTTAGCTATTTTGGGTTGATTGATCAGCTAACTGACAAATCTCTGAGTTAGATTGTTGTCCCATTGCACAATTGACCTTCAACTGACTCTGTCAATAGTTAGAGGTCATTTAATTAAATACAATTCAAAATAATTGAACTAGATTGCTAAAATTTAGCAATCAACACATGCATAACTGAACTCCAAGCTCCTAACTCGAATTTACTGAGCTAACTGAGTGACAAGAACCATATCGCACTAGTTAATTGCCTCAAAGTTTTCTTGTTGATGTGGAAATTCGATTTACTCAATTTGACTAAGGCTAATGTCAAATTGAGCCTTTCTTGCTACATTTTTTAACACTCCCTCTTAGTAAGAAAGTGATTTTTCACCACCCCTATAATGCACTTGTGGAATTCAAGTTTACCTCTTGGCAATGCCTTTGTCAAGATGTCAGCATCTTTCTCCTTAATTATAATATATTGTAGCAACATAATTCTCATCTAGACACAATCCCACAAATGATCATACCAAATATCAATGTGCTTGGACCTATCATGAAATATCAGAATCTCATAGAACTTAATGCAACTCTGATTATCACAATACATTTTTGTCGGATCCATCTCCTAACCAAAAAGACCCACATGTATTTTCCTCATCCATATGGCCTCACACATTTCTTGACTTGCAACCATATATTCAGCATCTATTGAATTGAGTGCCACAAACCTCTACTTCCTACTGTACCAGGAAATAGTTTCGGACCAAACATTGAAGATCACATGTGAAGTACTTTTCCTGATGGACTCCCTGCCCAATATGCATCGGTGAAGCCTTGGAGATTCACTCCCTCTATCCTCTTGTACCATAATCCATACTCAATAGTGCCTCTGAGGTATCGTAACACATGCTTTGTTGCCTTCCAATACAACTTGGTAGGCCTCACCATATCTTAACTAAGTTGGTTTACTGCATAACACATGTTAGGTCTTATGTCCACAAGATGCATCAAAGACCCCACAAGATACCTGTAAATGGTAGCATCAACCTCTTCACCTAAAGTGGCATTATCGTCCTCCAGTTGGTAGCTAGAGGTGTTTCCATGGGCTTACAACTCTCCATGTGAAATCTCTGAAGTATTTCAGAGGCATACTTCCCCTGAGACACAAACAATTCACCATCACCTTTCCATACTTCCAGCCTGAGGAAGTAATGTATTAAGCCCATGTATTTCATCTCGAATTTCCTTGCAACCCTTTGCAAGAGTGGACCAACTGCTCATCACTAGTCAATATTAAATCATCAACATATAAAACAATAATAGGCAAATTAGCATAACTTAGCATCTACCACAATTTGATAGAGGTTCGCATCGACTTCACTTTCGGTGAAGCCCAATCCATTGAGATAACTGCATATCTGAGTGTACCATGCTTAGGGCACCTATTTGAGACCATACAATGGTCTCTTGTGTCTACACACATGTGTCTCATGATCATATGTCTCAAATCCTTCTGGTTAATCTATGTAAATTTCCTCCTTGACAACACCGTTGAGAAAGGGGTCTTCACATCCATCTGGTGGATTTTCCACCCCATCTACATAGTCAATGCTAGAATGGATATGATTGAGGAATGCCTTACAACTAGTGAAAAAATTTCCTCATAGTCCACTCCCTCCACTTGAGAGAACTGTTTGGCCACAAATTTGGCCATGTACTTCTTGATGCTCCCATCAGCTACATGCTTGACATTGTAGATCCATCTAGAACCAACCACTGATTTCCCTTCTGGTCTCGGAATTGTTAGCTCTGCTATTAATTTCAATATTTAAAGGTCAGAATGCATGCCTGATCAGGTTTTCTATGATAAAAATAGGCTTTTCAGGGGCCAACCCGCCCTTTCCCCTTCACTCTGCTCATGTTCTCATAACTCCCCATACCTTTGTTTTCCTCTAAATTTATCCATAAACCCCGTATAAATCCTTTTTCTTCGGGTCCCAGACGCATAGTTAAACCCATAAGTCTGTGGTCATATAACTGCGCGCATACAAAAAAGCGCTACTGGCGAGGCCCTTCCCTATAACATCAATCAATAAACTTGTGCATTTAAACCTCCATCATCTGATCGATTGTCGCATGATCCGACGACAGTCGCACCTCTCGCCGCCGAAACCTGCCCGCGCATTAACTCGCGATCGCGGCAGTTTTCCGCTTGTCCCATCACCCACGTATCAACCTCCTATTGCGATCGCTCAGCTATGTACGAATACCGCCTGCCTCCGATAAGCAGTGTGGGGAAACCGCTTACCGCCATTCCGTACGATCCCCGCGCATTATCTACTGCGTAGCTTCCCCTCCCGATCACCGTCGGATATGCTCGTATAAGATCTGGCGGCCCTCATCTATTCCAATTGTCCTTCTCCCGATACTCTCTGTCAAATCATCTCTACCATCCATATATGTGATCTGATGACTCGTAGTCGCTCTGCCCCGTGTCTTCCCATCGCCTCCTGCCATGAGATCTCAGCCGTCTGTCTGTTTCATCCAACGGCTTGCATTTGTTGTTTCCACTTCCTCCCGATAGCCATTGAAAATTGCTCTCCGCTGTCGATCCGCGCTCTCCAACGGTGGATCTGCCTCCATATTGACTGCGCCCATAACCTGTCCAGTGTACCCGAAGGAGGAAGGAAGCCATGATCCAGCACTCTGCGCATTGAATCCTCAACAACTGCATTCAACAAGCAGCATGGCCGAGGAATAAAAGTACAGGAAAGCGCAGTTAAAGGCATTAATCATTCATGGAGCCTTATACACATTACACTCCATCTGCTTAGAGAAGGACGACCGAGCAGCAGAAAGGTCGATTTGTTCATTAAAGCAGCAGATCGTACCAGTGACCCATATCAAACAGTTAATGTGGTTGGTGGTCTATTATGACCCCTCCACGCATAGGATAGCAGATATTTTCTAATCAACCTCCATATATACCCAGAAAGAAGATGTAATGAGGGTTGATGGATATTGTTCTGATGTAAAGTTCAACTTCTGGAGACTGTAACTACTGTGATACCTGCAGCATCTGGTCTTCATTTTCAACTAATGCAAACTTCTTTTGTTGTTAATTGCTCACTTTCGTCTTCTTCTTTGTTCCAGGCTGTGCCTGTTATGAATTTTTCATGTGCTCTTGATGTTTAGCATTAGAGGGGCTGCCATCCCACCTCTGTGTTAAATTCTAGTATGTATCATTGAATGTGTATGCAGATTTCTGTTATTTTAATGCAAGAGAGCTGTCATCCTGTTTGTGCATTAGGAAATAGATTTACAGACCTTTTAACTGGTTGCAGCCGACCATCACAGGGTCCTATGCATCTGCTGGTGTGGTTAGTATTCTCCATCTTCACATGTTCCTCAAACTGTGAGTAATTGGTGGTCTAAAGCCTTGTAGTCTGTGGGTGTTCACCCATGTCTGGGTTAAGCATAGTAGAAGTGGTTATCTGGCTCGAATATGCATCATTCCTTTCATTCATCCACCATTTTCCAACATTTTTGTTGAGTTTGTAATGTTCCCGAGCATCTCTGATATACAACCTAGGAGAGTTTCTTGGGGTGATAACATTAATTGGCATTGTTGTCAGGGAGAGGAGATTGAAGCTCAGCTTCCCTAGGAGAACGACATAGCTCCAAGCTTTGATGATAGACAAGGTTTGGATACACATTTTTGGTTGTAATCATCTATCTGGCGACTCCACTGGAGGAAGACCAACCTTTGGTGACTCCGCATTGAAGTTCTGGCTCAGTTTGTGAGACATACTCGAATAAATCCTTAGAAATCACCAGTTGAATCAGTCCCTGACCCTGAGAGGACTGTCAAATCGAAGAAAGCATCACAGAAAGGGGCATCAAGATCAGGTAAGCCTAAGAAATCTCATGCATCTCTGAAAGATAAAGTTATAGCTGAAGATATACAGTTTGAAGATTTAGAGCCCAACACTGTCAATAAAGAAATTCCTTCATAGATTAATACAACCCCTTGTCCATCTAGTTCCCCTTTGAATCTCAATCCAAAGAAAGTTTCCCACACAGTCCAAAACATCCCTTTGTCTCTGCCATCCATCACATTACTTCCTACCATTCAATATGCCAGTATCCTTCCACATATCCCAGTCATGGCAAGACAACAAGCGCCCACAAAGATAGAAGGAATTGTAGCTGCCAGATATGGACCCTTGGTCTTGCTTGTTCCTTTAAATCCCATGCCTATGGGAGAATATCAGAAATATATGCCTAAGTTCACTAGCATAGAGGGAGTAACATCTGAAGAACACCTTGAGGCTTTTTACAGTTACGCTGATAATTTAGATATAAGTGAAAATGATGTGTGGATGGGAGGCTTTGTACAGAGCCTTGATGGAGAGGCTAGAAAGTGGTTCAGAGAACTAGCTCCTAGATCTATTGCTGATATTGAAGCCTTAGATGAAGCATTTTTGAAGCACTGGGAAGATAAAAAGGATTTGCTATATTACCATACTGAGTTTGGTAACTTGGAGAGGGAAAATGGTGAATCTTTGCCTGATTTTAGTAAAAGGTTCAATCGTATGTATAGTAAGATACCAGCTGAGGTAAAGCCTACCCCCACCTCTACCAAACTCACTTATGCCAATGCTTTTGACTCTGATTTCTGCCTACTATTAAGAGAAAGGAGATGTGCTACTCTGGCAGACATGCAGGATGCAGCCCTAGAAGTAGAGTCTAATATTATGGCTGCAGAAAAGCTCAAAAGCGAAGCTCACGAAAGGAGGCAGAGAGGTCAGGCTTCTACTTCTTCTGCTTCATCTTCAAAACCTAAATTAGATCAAATGACTAAGATGATAGAGTCATTGGCTGCTGAAATTTCTAAGCTAAAGGTTGAGCAGAATTCAGGAAAAACAAGGTAGCAGAACACATTTGCTCCAAGAAACCCAAATCCTTTCAAAAGAGAAAATGAACAGTTGCAAATTATTCAGATGGGTGAAGAATCAAAAGAAGAATAGAAAGTTAAATCTCATTTCCAAAATGTAGTCATGGACGAGGAACAATTTGAAGATGAGGATGAAATTCACTGCATGGAAGATAAAGGCAGTGCTGCATTTTTGACGTTGGCTGCTTATGAAGAGTATTTGCTGCAGGAACAAGACAGTCAGGAGTGGGACAGAGAGGCTATTATATAAACTGGTGAATAGAAAAGATATAACCTGAGGTCGAATGAAAAAAATGTCAAAGAGAATCCTGCCCAAAGAGCTGTTGTCCAAACAGAGTCACAGAATATCAGACAGAGAAGACCAGCAGCTAATCTAGTCATCCTAAAAGCACCAGTTCAGGAGGTAAGAGGTTCTGATAAGTTACCATCCTCTTTCAGCCTTGAGTCAGAAGTCCAGAAATTAAAAATATATGTGCCTTTGGTAGAGTTGGTAAAGAGTGATGTATTTAGAAAGCCTATCCTTGAGGCCCTTGAGCTGGAAATCACACAAACCTCACTGACTCTGTCAATTTGCAAGATGACAAGCTTGCCATTGTGCTCAGCCCCATGATTAAACCTGCTGATAATAATTCTCCATCTTTTTATGTGTCCTTGACCATTCATGATAAAATCCTCCACAATTGCCTGCTAGACACAGGGGTCAACTATAATTTGATGCCTAAAGCTGTCATGGAAGAGTTATGCCTTGATATCACCAGACCCTATCATGATTTATTCTCTTTTGGTTCAAGGAAAGTGAAATGCCTAGGATTGATCAAAGACCTGGCCATTACCTTAACTCAGCTGCCCATGAAGAGTATGATGATGGATATTGTGGTAGTAGATGTCCCTCCTACGTTTGGCATGCTGCTCTCCAGAGGATGGATTAAGAGACTAGGCGGGGCATTACAGAATGATCTATCTTATGCTACTGTCCCAGTATTTGGAGGAGAAAGCAGGAGATTGTATAGAGAAGCACAATTGGCATATATCATCAGTGATGAGAAGAATCCTACTAATCATCTAATATATGCTGTGGACATAGATCTTGGAGCATGTATTCTCCAAATAGAAGAATCTCAGAAGGCCTCAATGCAGATCAGGAAACCAGCAGTTCAGGCTGAAGAAGAGCAAGGAGGTCGAATTTGGGAGATGTTCTTTGATGGAGCATGTTCCAGGGAGACTGCAGGAGCAGGGGTGGTGCTGGTATCTCCAGAGCAAGAAAGCACACAACTGTCTTTCAAGCTGGCTTTTCAAGTCGCAAACAACATAGCAGAGTATGAGGCTCTACTATTGGGCCTTAACGCAGCAAAAGACAGAGGAATCAGGAACATAAAGGTGTTTGGAGACGCTGATTTGATCATTCAGCAAGTAAATAAAACATTTCAGGCAAAGCAGCCAACGCTGAAAGCATACAGAGATGAGGTATGGAAATTCAAAGATTCCTTTGATTGTTTCTGCATTTCATATATCCCTAGAGCCAAAAACCAACTTGCTGATTCCCTTGCTGTGTCTGCTAGCTTGTTTATCCCTCCCATACCTCCTAAACTGGCATATGAAGTCCAAATGAAGTACAGACCATCCTTGCCTGATAATGTCGAGCATTGGAATTTTTTTGAAGATGATGATGAAATAAATAGGTTTATGCAATTCATTGATGAGTTTTCCAAAATGCAAATTGACCAAGAAAATGAGTCCTTGGAAGAAAACACCCAATCCCAGCTTAGAAACAAAATTGGCAAAGATGGCATTGTCCAGCTTTCGAGCAATCATATTCCTAAGGGTTTAATTCCTTTAGAAAGATTGTTTGACCAAAATGATGTGCCTTACAAGGCTGCCTAAAAATAAGATCAATCTGGAGTCTGTAAGCATGACATAGGAAGTTCAGGTCAACCTAGATAGGTAAATTTGTCCACTCATCTGTCTGCTGATCAAAGTTCTGAATACTGCAAATTAATGAAACAATTTTCTGATGTGTCTGCCTGGGAGTATAGTGACCTGAAAACTTATGTAAAAGGATTATTTAGCATAAAATCCCTTTAGATAAAGACACCATTCCTTTCAAACAGAAGCTGAGACCAATAAATCCTATGCTTTTTCCTCTAATTGAAAAAGAAATTAAAAAATTGTTGGCTGCCAAGATTATAGTTCCTCTAAGATATTCCAAATGGGTAGCCAACCTAGTAGTGGTGAGGAAGAAAAGTGGAGAAATGACACTGTGCGTTGATTTCAGAAATTTAAACAAATGCTCTAAGAAAGACAATTATCCCTTACCCAAGATGAAGCACTTGTTGCAGAAGGTCTCAGGAGCTAAAGTAATGTCTTTCCTGAATGGATTTTCAGGTTTTAATCAGATTGATGTGCACCCAGATGATCGAGAGAAGACTGCATTCACCATTCCTGGGGGCACTTTTATGTATGCCAAGATGCCTTTTGGATTGATGAATGCTGGAGCAACCTTTTGCATAGCTATGGATATAGCATTTGTAGGAGAGAAGGATAAATTTGTCCTTATCTTCCTTAATGACATAACAATTTACTCCAGCAGCCATCAAGACCATTTGCTGCATTTGAAAAAAGTGTTTTTGAAGTGCAGAAGGTTTGGGATTTCAGTTAATCCTAAAAAAATCACAATTTTCTTTAGAAGAAGGCAAACTGTTAGGACATGTTGTTTCTGCTGCAGGTGTCCAAATTGACCTAGAAAGAGTAAAAACAGTTTAGACCTTGTCTGTCCCGAGATCAAAAAAGGACATACAGTCCTTTCTGGCAAGATTAATTTTGTGAGGAGGTTTATATTAAAATTTTCAGAATTAGTGAAGCATATTACCTCCATGCTGAAGAAGGGATTAGAGGTTAGATGGATTGATGTAGCAAGAAAATCATTTGAGTCTGTTCAAAAGGCTATTATGGAAGTTCCCACGTTAAGCAGCCCAGATTACAGCAAGGAGTTCCATGTATTCTGATTTGCCTCTGAAGACACCATTGCAGCAGTTCTATTGCAAACAGATGAAGAAGGCTCAGAGCATCCAGTGGCATTTTTCAGCAAAAACTTGAGGGATGCTGAGCTGAGGTATGACATTATTGAAAAACAAGAATATGCCCTTATCAAATCCTTGAAAGCTTTCAGAGTTTATATCTTGCATTCCAAGAAAATTGCATATGTACCTTTTGTTGCAATAAAAGATGTATTAACACAACCTGATACTGATGGAAGAAGGGCTAAATGGATTGCAAAGTTGATTGAATTTAATATAGAACCGAAGCCCACCAAGCTTGTCAGAGGTCAAGGTCTTGCCAGGTTGTTAGCTGAAGAAAATTGCAGATCATTGGATATTGATTTCTTGTGCACAATTGCAGAAAGTGGTCATAGAGATGAAGAAGAGGAAGCAGCTGAACCAGGGAGAAAGTAGTTAGTGGCAAAAAATCTAGCTTCTTGTGATTGGTATTTTGCATTAATTAATTTCTTGCTGAAGCTAGAAATCCCTTCAAGCTTTACTCAAAGTCGAGCCAGAACTATAAAGCTTAGGGCAGCTAAATATTGCATTAATGAAAATCTGCTATACTGGAGGGATCCATCTGGAGTGCTTTTGAGGTGTCTGGACAAAGAACAGTCAATAGAAGTCATGTAGCAGTTTCATTCCAGCATGTGTGGAGGGCACCATTTTTGGAAGACTATAGTCCACAAAATTCTCAGAGCTGGATATTACCGACCCTCCTTATTTTATGATGTATTTACATTTGTTAAATCTTGTGACAGGTGCCAAAGATTTAAAGGAAAACAACAGTTGAAGTCCCTGCTCCTAAAACCAATACAGGCAAAAGGACCTTTTCAGTAGTGGGGCTTGGATTTTATTGGAGAAATCAATCCACATTCCAGTGGCCAACACAGATGGATATTAGTAGCCACTGCTTATTTTACTAATTGGATTGAAGCAATTCCTACTAGAAATGTTGATCATAATGTGGTCATGAAGTTTTTGATAGAAAATATCTTCAGTAGATTTGGTTGTCCACATAAACTAGTCACAGATAATGCAGCAACCTTCAGGGCAAAAGAATTGGTGGAAATGTGTGATTCAATGGGTATTAAATTGGTTTATTCCACCGCATATTATCCTCAAGGAAATGGTTTAGCAGAATCCTCTAATAAAAGTCTGATAAGGATAATTAAGAAGCTGTTAGAAGACAATAAAAAGAATTTTGATTCTAAGCTCAAGTATGCACTTTGGGCTGACAGAGTGACCATTAAAAAATCCACAGGGAATTCTCCTTTCAAGCTGGTATATGGTACTGAAGCTATATTCCCAATTCAGATAACTCTCCTTGTGGCAAAATTCCTTCAAGAAGAGCAGAAAGAGGAAGAAGAAATGGCAAAGAGGATCACTGATTTAGCAGAGGTACATCAGATTAGAGAACATCGGGTTGAAAAGGCTGCAACACATCAGAAAAAGATCAAGGAAGCTTTTGACACAAAGGCAAAAATAGATAATTTTCAGGTTGGAGACTTGGTGCTGAAGTGGGATGCATTGAAAGAAAAGAAAGGCAATCATGGGAAGTTTGATGCTTTCTAGACAGGCCCTTTTATTATTTCATAGATTCAAGGGAACAATACCTTCATGCTGAAAAGTATGAGGGGAGAAGTAGTTTTTGATGGCACAGTTAATGGGTGTTTTCTGAAAATTTATGTGATTTAAGGTCTTTTGTCCTTATAGGTTGTAAGTATTTGGTTTTAACAGTTTTGGTCAGACTCCATGCCCAATGGAACTCTAGGAATTTTGCTAATTTGTTTTTATCACGAAGGCATTGATCTACAGGTTCTTGAGACCTCATAGGGAGGATCTCATCCCCAGAAGGAGCCAGTGTTAGCTCTGCTATTAATTTCAATATTTAAAGGTTAAAATGCATGCCTCATCAGGTTTTCTATGATAAAAATAGGATTTGTAGGGGCCAACCCGCCCTTTCCCCTTCACTCTGCTCATGTTCTCATAACTCCCCATACCTCTGTTTTCCTCTAAATTTATCCATAAACCCGTATATATCCTTTTTCTTCGGGTCCCGAGCGCATAGTTAAACCCATAAGTCTGTGGTCATATAACCGCGCGCATACGAAAAAAGTACTACTGGCGAGGCCCTCCCCTGTCACATCAATCGATAAACTTGTGTGTTTAAACCTCCGCTGTCCGATCAATTGCCGCATGATCCGATAGCAGTCGCACCTCCCGCCGCCGAAACTTGCCCACACGTTAACTCGCGATCGTGGTGGTTTTCCACCTGTCCCATCGCCCACGTGTCAACCTCCTATTGCGATCACTCGACTATGTACGAATACCTCCCGCCTCCGATAAGCGTTGCGGGGAAACCGCTTACCGTCGTCCTGTACGATCCCTGCGCAGCTTTCGCTCCTGATCACCATCGGATCTGATCGTATAAGATTCGACGACCCTCGTCTATTATGATCGTCCTTCTCCCAATACTCCCTGTCAAATTATCTCCGCTGTCCATATATGTGATCCGACGGCTTGTAGTCGGTCCACTCCGCGTCTTCCCATCGCCTCCTGCCATGAGATCTCAGTCGTCCGTCCGTTTCATCCATCGGCTTGCATTTTTTGTTTCCGCTTCTTCCCGATAGCCATTGCAAAGTGCTCTCTGCCGTCAATCCGCGCTATCCAATGGTGGATCTACCTCCATACTACCTGCGCCCATAACTTGTCCAGTGTACCTGAAGGAGGAAGGAAGCCATGATCCAGCACTCTGCGCATTGGATCCTCAACAACCGCATTCAACAAGCAACATGGTCGAGGAAGAAAAGTACAAGAAAGAGCAGTTAAAGGCATTAATCAGTCATGGAGCCTTATACACATTACACTCCATCTGCTTAAAGAAGGACGACCGAGCAGCAGAAACGTTGATTTGTTCATTAAAGCAGCAGATCGTATCAGTGACCCATATTAGACAGTTAATGTGGTTGGTGGTCTATTATGACCCCTCCATGCATAGGATAACAGATATTTTGTAATCAACCTCCATATATACCCAGAAAGAAGATGTAATGAGGGTTAATGGATATTGTTCTGATGTAAAGTTCAACTTTTGGAGACTGTAACTACTGTGATACCTGCAACGTCTGGTCTTCATTTTCAGCTAATGCAAGTTTCTTTTGCTATTAATTACTCACTTTCCACTTCTTCTTTGTTCCAAGTTGTGCCTGTTATGCATTTTTCATGTGCTCTTGATGTTTAGCATTAGAGGGGCTGTCATCCCACCTCTGTGTTAAATTATAGTATGTATCATTGAATGTGTATCCAAGTTTCTGTTATTTTAATGCCAGAGAACTGTCATCCTGTTTGTGCATTAGGAAATAGATTTACAGACCTTTTAACTAGTTGCAGTCGGCCATCACAGGGTCCTGTGCATTTGCTGGTGTGGTCAGTATTTTCCATCTTCACTTGTTCCTAAAACTGTGAGTAATTGGTGGTCTAAAGCCTTGTAGTCTGGGGGTGTTCACCCATGTCTTGGGTTAAGCATAGTAGAAGTGGTTATCTGGCTTGAATATGCATAATTGCTTTCATTCATCCACCATTTTCCAACATTTTTGTTGAGTTTGTAATGTTCCCGAGCATCTCTGGTATACAACCTAGGAGAGTTTCTTGGGGTGATAACATTAATTGGCGCCGTTGCCAGGGAGAGGAGATTGAAGCTCAGCTTCCCTGGGAGAACGACACAGCTCCAAGCTTTGATGATAGACAAGGTTTGGACACATATTTGTGGTTGTAATCATCTATCTAGCGACTGCACTGGAGGAAGACCAACCTTTGGCGACTCCACATTGAAGTTCTGGCTCAGTTTGTGAGACATACTCGAAGAAATCCTCAGAAATCACCAGCTGAATCAGTGCCTGACCCTAAGAGGACCGTCAAATCGAACAAAGCATCACAGAAAGGGGCATCAAGATCAGGTAAACCTAAGAAATCTCATGCATCTCTGAAAGATAAAGTTATAGCTTAAGATATACAGTTTGAAGATTTATAGCCTGTTGAGTCTTGAAAATGTCATTCATTTCCATTACACTTTCACTATTATGTCCATTATATCACCTCCATTTCACTACTATGTCACCACATTCATCCCACTTTCATTATCATTGGGCCACATTTATGTTTTTCCAATCTTTATTAATTCTAAGCTTTTTAAGTAAATTTGTGGTTAAAAATTAGAAAATAATGTGCATATGCTTATACCTAACAAATGGGTTGAGATTGTTGACATGTGTAGGTTGAAAGGAGGCTTCTAGCAGACCCTTATGTGGCACTCTAAGGCCAAACTCGAATTTGAGTGGAAAGAATCATGGGATCATGAGGATATGTGTCACATCTCCTAATTGTATTATAACTCTAAGAAGACATGTGTCTTATTATTCCTATTTTGATTAGGAGTCTAGAGGTAGAGGGAGAGATTCATGGAATCTCATTAATGAGATGGCTTCTCA
This sequence comes from Pinus tabuliformis, assembly GCA_031772625.1. Classification (NCBI taxonomy): domain Eukaryota; kingdom Viridiplantae; phylum Streptophyta; class Pinopsida; order Pinales; family Pinaceae; genus Pinus; species Pinus tabuliformis. The sequence continues at coordinate 1,325,397,868 of CM062817.1, read as the reverse complement.
TATTTTTGTATAAATAGGAGATCTCTCTCCTTCATTTGTTAGCTTAGAGCTTAGAGCTTAGAGTTTGGAGTTCTTAAGTCTTTTTAGCTTGTGAGTTTGTAGTTCTTCCTTGATGGCTTTTGAAAGCTTTGGAGAACTTTGTTGTACTTTGTGATTTTGAAGAATTTGAATAAAGCTTTGATGTTCTCAACATGGAAGGAGATGTGAAATAGATTTCATGGAGCATATTAGAATGTAAGGTAGAGTAGATTTCATTTTGTAAATTTTGCTTTGATTTCATTATGTCATTTGATTGCTTTCAAGTTTGATAGATTAGATTTTTCATTCATGCAATTTTAATTCATGCAAGTGTGTTCAACCAGTTGATTGTAGGTTAGTAATGCACATAGATTTTTAATGACTAATGACATGACGTAATCATCTTGTCCTTCTGCTAATTTATTTTCTGAGTTCTAATTCCAGCATTGTTATTTCTTTCAGCTTCGTTTTTCTCATTTACTTTCATGCAAATTTAGATATCATATTACTCCATTTGTTTATGATTACCCTCCTATAGACAGATTGAGTCGAAAGGTGAGGGGTCAGAATATGGGTTGATGTAATATGATTTAGTTTACTTTTCTGCAAGTTAGTGATTAGATTACTCATGTCATTTTCAGTTACCTCCTATAGACAGAGTGAGTCGAAAGGTGAGGAGTTGAAATATGAATGAGTAGTTAAATCTTAGTTTCCTTTTATGCAATTTAATTTCCTGCAATTTAGATATCATATTACTCAGCTTGTTTATGATTACTTCCTATAAACAGATTGAGTTGAAAGGTAAAGGATCAAAATGGGGGTTGAAGTAGTGTGATTTAGTTTGCTTTGTTTTCAGTCTTTGAGTTGCTTTAAGTTCAGTTTTTATTTTCTTTTTATACAGCGGCAAGGATAGTGGGTTTCATAGTCACTAGCTCATTGATTGGGTGTTGCATTCTATTTTGATTAAAGTAGCTGCATATTTACACTTTTGTTTAAGTACTAATTCCATCAATAACATGTTTTGAGATCTTTTGAAGTGCTAAGTTTTGGAAGTTACCATTAGGGACATAGGCCTTGTCTTGAAATCTCTATCCATACTTGTCCTTTAAAAGTATTCTTAAGACCTTAGAATATGATTTTCATTTGCATTAGACACTTTAAGAAACCAACAAGAACAAAACCCCCAAAACAACATAAACTATAAAACAACGAAGTAAGAAAAAAGTTAACTAAGCACATATGGTGCACCACACTTCATCAGTTTATGATACCCGGATTGATAATTTATGTAGAGAAATTTAAGACATTGAATTGACTAGACATTTTGGCGCCGTTGCCGGGGAAGTGTAATTAGGAGACCTTATTTCTTACATCTAAAAAAAATTAATAATTCTTGAGTATGCTCTCCTCTTGCACTTTGTGTGATCTGGAGGATCAGAAAAAGGATTGTTATGTAAAATTTTTTTAATAATTCTTGAGTATGCTCTCCTCCTGCACTTTGTGTGATCTGGAGGATCAGAAAAAGAATTGTTATATAAAAAAAAAATAAAAATAAAGAGGAGACAAAATAAACTTCATCATTTCAATTGATTCAAAAAAATAAATCAAACTCAACTGCTTTGATAGGTTCAAATTGTCCAAAATTGACTGGTTATGGTTTGTAGTGGTCCTCAAAACACTGTATCCTATTTTAATAAGGTTTTAAAACTTAGTTGTGGAAAGTGCCCTGATTCCGCAGCTGTTTCAAGGTTTAACAGGTTACAAGCATCCAATGAAAAAACCGACCACGTGGGCATCTCCAGAATTGTCCCGACATGGATCCTATCCTAGTCACCCAGCTTAGATCAATGAAAAACCAGCCTAAGACCTCAGTCAAAGTCCTGTTTTTAACATGTTTTTCTTGAAGTATTTGTTGCCTGAAATTGAAAATCATTAATCCTTTTTATAAAATTTTACAATTTCAGAAAAAAATAAAAAAAATAAATAAATCTATGGCTATCTTCAATCCTAGCTTCCATTGTGGCTTCAACAAAAAAAATCTGCCACCCTGTTCAAGCTTTGGCCTGAAACAAACCTGCAACATAAAAAAAAAATGCACTGTATATGTGAGAGAATAACTCCATCAAGGGGCCTCAACATTTCTTCTTAGAGGCTGAAATTTATTATTGTTCAGATGGATTGAGCTCCTTGTTTGTGGACCGAATCGTGCATTTTTGGAGGTTGATTCCTGTAGGAGGCATTCATCATTTAGTGGCAGATTTCTGAGTTGATTTCACCTTTGGATAACTACATTATCAGCTAGAAACAACAGGTTGAATTCTTGAAGGTAGCTTCTGGTGATCCATTAAATTATTGAGGGCTGAGTAGTCATTTTTCTCCAAGGACGAGAGCATGTAAGCTGATTACATTTGCTAATAGAAGACTCATTACATCCCTGTGCATGTCCTTCATCCATGGCCAATTGTCTAGCTCGAAGTAGCTTTAATGTGCCTGAAATTACAGTCCATCACTTACAGTCAAAATACCTAATCATAACAAATGAAACAACACCAATGTCTTTGAAAATTTTTATATTGTTCATTTGTTATTTCCCTGTGTTCAAATTGCAAATCAAACAAGAAAAAAACGAATGCAGCAATTCATAAAATCAGAACAGTAAAAACATCAACTCAAAAAAAATGCAGAACAGAGAAAAACGTCAAACTTTGAGAGCACGATTTGGCAAAATGGAGGTGAATTTAAAAAAACTAAAACATGGGTTTTTTCGCCAGCTAGGTCAATTAGATAACCCAGAAACCGTTTGAAGAGATTCGTGGCAGTTTGGGAGAAATTTGCGGTTCTTTGGAGCGCATTTTTGACTGCCGCGTGAAAAAAAACGGAATTTTTAATTAAATGAGCGGACAGTGATTTAATTCGGCTCTGTGCTGGCACCTACTCTACCTCTACCATGTCTTACACCCTTTTCCACCACGTCTTCTACCCTTATGTCACCCGTTTGCAATCCAACACCTGTTTAACAACAGTCTGAATTGAACACGGCACACTGTAGTTGAAATACCACTCTCTGTCATTAAAAAAAAATCGTTTGTTGATTTTGCCACCCGTCTAAGCACTTGCTCTGCCACCTCTCGATTAATAATAGTTCTAATTAAACAAAACACCTGTTAACATCAATCCAATTGAAGACGGCTCTGTTTTAACTCCCTTACGTGAACCAAGCTTTGCACAAGGATCAAATGTACAGTGCAACGCATGTCTTTCAGGGAAAGGAATCTTTGAATTTGTTGAATAATCTACCAAATGTTGTTTTGGAAGAGATATGAATTAGGATGATAAGCTAGACGATGCTCCTCCTCTGACTGTTACCCAAGGAAAAATTGTCCCAAAACTGTACCTCTGATTATAAGGACTGCCTTTGAACATTGTGGGGGTTCGGATACTCGTGAATTTTGAAGTAGACTTGAAGCATTTGACTGTTATAACCATTTTGATAACCATGTTCATAGTCAAAGAGCAAATTTTTTTGCTTCATAAAATTTTATCTTGTACAATTTCAAGTATTCTTCATGCTGTATTATGCTTTAAACTTGTTAGTATATAACCATCCGGAAAAGCCGGCAAGTTACTGGAAAACGTTGTAATGGCTACTGCCAGTTATCTTGTTTGTGACTAGAAAAGAAACGTTACAATTCCAAGGCAGCATGTTTTTACACTTGAAAGTAATTTCTGGCTATCTACGTTGTAAGAGACAGAATGAACCTTAATAATTCCAAGGCAGCATATCATTACACAGTTTTTGTAAAAACAAAAAAATAAAAAATAAAAAAAATGATGGGGCTCAATGGGAGAACTAAATCAATTGAACACACTTAGACTTGGACTTTCTTTAGCTAGATAAAAGGGGCAGTTAGGGATATGTGTCTGATGGTTGACTGTTTCAGTCACTTTCCACAGCTAATTCAACTTTCTGCAACTGGTTCAACTTTCCGCAGCTGTTTTGTTAAACTCTAGGTTGCAGGTATCATCAAGCAAAACAAGTCACATGGGTAGCTGGGGGAATGTCAGTACATGGATGGTGTCCTATTCATTTGATCCAATTCGATGAAAAATACCCCGGTCAAAAGGAAGTCAAGTTGAGTGTTATCAATAAGTCGCCACACGAATGTCAAGAAAGAAAAAATAAATATTTTTGAATCAATGAAATGAATAAGTTATTTGCTCACTTTTCTGAAGGTATTTATTAATTTTGGATTGATGATGAAAGATGAATGACTAACTTTTTATTCAAGATTTTTAGCTACAGAAACTGTGCACATTCTGCAGCTAAAGTCCAATTCTGCAACCAGAAAAACCTCATTGTTCAAATCAGCCTAACCTTTTCATACAAAATCATATTTTTATGATTTAAGTATCATTGGAAAGATCTCAACAAGATCTACACAATGAGAAATCCATCATTTGAGTTTGAAATGGCAAATAATGAAATAAATTGCTGAAAAGAAGCAACATCAACTTGAGGCACTAATTCCAAATCAGGTATAAATTCTTTTGATTTTTCCTTTGAGAACTTGTTTCACTAATACAAATTCTTAGTTTTGTGTGTAAATATAATAACTAGAGAGATTGGCCATCTCTCTCCTTTGATAATCTTGCATTCCATTGCAGAAGAAGTATTAGTTTTTTTTGTAGGTTCCAGGAGGAAAGACAAATGACTACAAGAGAATGGTGTCTCTCTAAGAGACCAATTTGTTTCATAAGAGGATGATCAACAACAAAGAGGAAATATGCTGATGCAAAATCAGATCTAAACACTTGAAAAAAAAAAAAAACTTTCAGATATTATTGTCTCCATCACATCCATACTTCATAATAAACCATTCACCTCATTCCACTCCATACTTTCCACTTACATTCACATACACTTTCCATCTCTTTTTGTCCATTCATAACCCACAAATAAAAGCAAGAGGCTCATTCATATGCTTATTGACCATTGTCATTTCTACTCTCCATTGCCATCTTCCATTTCCTGTCATTTTCATTTCGCAAATAAGCCCTGCTTCAATGCAAATTATTGAGTCCATAGTCCTTTGAGTCTAAGTTCTTTGTAAAAACACCTTGAAGCTTGCATGCCTTAATGGCAAGTCCTCATGCTGACAAACAATGGGAATGCATTAATGTCCCTTATTCGTTAGATCTTCTAGGTGACTCGACATCAACAAATTCATTCGTACCTAGTAAGATGTGTTTGGGCATCTTGACTCTCATTGTCATCAATGGTGAGAGTTCTCGTGTTGACTAGTGGCATCCATTAATGGCCACTAAGCCAACAATTTCCTACTATGTTCGACATCAGAACATCTTTTTACATAGTAGGAATTGTGCCAATGAGTTTTGAAGACGTGAAGACTATTATTTTCAGCATTTTGGAGCAGATTCAGCAAGTTTTAGTAGAAACAATAAAAAGTCATCTTATCTCTCTATCCATGACTCCTCTTGTTCAGCCACTTGAAAAAGAATATGATCAGAATTTTTCATCCACCACACATACAACTCATCCATTCCAAAGGGTAAGTGAAGGTACGTCATTTTCTAACTTTTGATAATGAATTCCATAAAAAGCTAGAATGATAATTGTTGGAAAAACATTTCTCTTCCTCATTTCATAAAATTGCGAATACCATCAGTTGGGGGGGGAATACATTCATATTCATATCTTGCCATGTCCATATCATAGTCAAGAGCCCACATACTTCCAACATATATTAATTATTACATTGCTATTATGAGCATACAATGGCTTTTGAAAAAGTGCTTAAAGGATAAATTGGATACAAACAAAATCATGGTTGTCACACAAGAACCAACCATCATGCAATCCAATAAAGATATACTTTGCAACAACAATCAAAATATCATTATGCAAAGTTCAAAGATCAAAATAGAAGGCAACAACAAAAAAATGGTTGTAACACAAGAACCAACCATGTTGCAATTCAAGTGAAACACTTTGCAGAAATATGAAGTTATCAAATGATATCATGAAAAGTTAAGCCAAAGCTCAAGGATCAAAAGAGTTAATGTAATATATATTGCATGAGGACATGCAATAGCTTCAGTTGGGGGGTATGTTGAGTCTTGAAAATGTCATTCATTTCCATTACAATTTCACTATTATGTCCATTATATCACCTCAATTTCACTATTATGTCACTACATTCATCCCACTTTCATTATCATTGGGTCACATTTATGTTTTTCCAATCTTTATTAATTCTAAGCCTTTTAAGTGAATTTGTGGTTAAAAATTAGAAAATAATGTGCATATGCTTATACCTAACAAATGGGTTGAGATTGTTGACATGTGTAGGTTGAAAGGAGGCTTCTAGAAGACCCTTATGTGGCACTCTAAGGCCAAACTCGAATTTGAGTGGAAAGAATCATGGGATCATGAGGATATGTGTCACATCTACTAATTGTATTATAACTCTAAGAAGACATATGTCTTATCAGTTCCCATTTTGATTAGGACTCTAGAGGTAGAGGGAGAGATTCATGGAATCTCATTAATGAGATGGCTTCTCATATTTTTGTATAAATAGGAGATCTCTCTCCTTCATTTGTTAGCTTAGAGCTTAGAGCTTAGAGTTTGGAGTTCTTAAGTCTTTTTAGCTTGTGAGTTTGTAGTTCTTCCTTGATGGCTTTTGAAAGCTTTGGAGAACTTTGTTGTACTTTGTGATTTTGAAGAATTTGAATAAAGCTTTGATGTTCTCAACATGGAAGGAGATGTGAAATAGATGTCATGGAGCATATTAGAATTTAAGGTAGAGTAGACTTCATTTTGTAAATTTTGCTTTGATTTCATTATGTCATTTGATTGCTTTCAAGTTTGATAGATTAGATTTTTCATTCATGCAATTTTAATTCATGTAAGTGTGTTCAACCGGTTGATTGTAGGTTAGTAATGCACATAGCTTTTTAATGACTAATGACATGACGGAATCATCTTATCCTTCTACTGATTTATTTTCTGAGTTCTAATTCCAGCATTGTTATTTCTTTCAGCTTTGTTTTGCTCATTTACTTTCATGTAAATTTAGATATCATATTACTCCATTTGTTTATGATTACCTTCCTATAGACAGATTGAGTTGAAAGGTGAGGGGTCAGAATATGGGTTGATGTAATATGATTTAGTTTACTTTTCTGCAAGTTAGTGATTAGATTACTTATGTCATTTTCGGTTACCTCCTATAGACAGAGTGAGTCGAAAGGTGAGGAGTTGAAATATGAATGAGTAGTTAAATCTTAGTTTCCTTTTATGCAATTTAATTTCCTGCAATTTAGATATCATATTACTCAGCTTGTTTATGATTACTTCATATAGACAGATTGAGTTGAAAGGTAAAGGATCAAAACGGGGGTTGAAGTAGTGTGATTTAGTTTGCTTTGTTTTCAGTCTTTGAGTTGCTTTAAGTTCAATTTTTATTTTCTTTTTATACAGCAACAAGGATACTGGGTTTCATAGTCACTAGCTCATTGATTGGTTGTTGCATTTTATTTTGATTAAAGTAGCTACATATTTACACTTTTGTTTAAGTACTAATTCCATCAATAACATGTTTTGAGATCTTTTGAAGTGCTAAGTTTTGGAAGTTACCATTAGGGACATAGGCCTTGTCTTGAAATCTTTATCCATACTTGTCCTTTAAAAGTATTCTTAAGACCTTAGAATAGGATTTTCATTTGCATTAGACACTTTAGGAAACCAACAAGAACAAAACCCCCAAAACAACATAAACTATAAAACAACGAAGTAAGAAAAATGTTAACTAAGCATATATGGTGCACCACACTTCATCAGTTTACGATACCCGGATTGATAATTTATGTAGAGCAATTTAAGACATTAAATTGACTAGACATAACCCAACACTGTTAATAAAGAAATTCCTTCAGAGATTAATACAACCCCTTGTCCATCTATTTCTCCTTTGAATCTCAATCCAAAGAAAGTTTCCCACACAATCCAAAACATCCCTTTGTCTCTGCCATCCATCACATTACTTCCTACCATTCAGTCTGCCAGTATCCTTCCACATATCCCAGTCATGGCAGGACAACAAGCACCCACAAAGATAGAAAGAATTGTAGCTACCAGATATGGACCCTTGGTCTTGCCTGTTCCTTTAAATCCCATGCTTGTGGGAGAATATTAGAAATATATGCCTAAGTTCACTAGCACAAAGGGAGTAACAGCTAAAAAACACCTTGAGGCTTTTTACAGTTATGCTGATAATTTAGATATAAGTGAAAATGATGTGTGGATGAGAGTTTTTGTACAGAGCCTTGATGGAGAGGATAGAAAGTGGTTTAGAGAACTAGCTCCTAGATCTATTGCTGATATTGAAGCCTTAGATGAAGCATTTTTTAAGCACTGGGGAGATAAAAAGGATTTGCTATATTACCATACTGAGTTTGGTAACTTGAAGAGGGAAAATGGTGAATCTTTGCCTGATTTTAATAAAAGGTTCAATCGTATGTATAGTAAGATACCAGCTGAGGAGCCCATGGGGCTTTGGATTGACGGTGAATGGGTGTGCTATTAAGGCACTCCTTGCGATAGGTCACCGGTTCAAATCCCCCGTGGGTACTTAGGGTAGTCTTAAAAAAAAAAAAGGAAGAAGAAGAAGAAGAAGAAGAAGATACCAGCGGAGGTAAAGCCTACCCCCACCTCTGCCAAACTCACTTATGCCAATGCTTTTGACTTTGATTTCTGCCTACTATTAAGAGAAAGAAGATGTGCTACTCTGGCAGACATGCAGGATGCAGCCCTAAAAGTAGAGTCTAATATTATGGCTGCAGAAAATCTCAAAAGCCAAGCTCACGGAGGGAGGCAAAGAGGTCAGGCTTCTACTTCTTCTGCTTCATCTTCAGAACCTAAATTAGATAAAATGACTAAGATGATAGAGTCATTGGCTGCTGAAATTTCTAAGCTAAAGAGAAAATGAACAGTTGCAAATTATTCAGAGGGGTGAAGAATCAAAAGAAGAACAAAAAGTTAAAGCTCCTTTCCCAAATCCTTTCAAAAGAGCAAATGAACAGTTGCAAATTATTCAAAGGGGTGAAGAATCAAAAGAAGAACAGAAAGTTAAAGCTCCTTTCCAAAATGTAGTCATGGAGGAGGAACAATTTGAAGATAAGGATGAAATTCACTGCATGGAAGATAAAGGTAGTGTTGCATTTTTGACATTGGCTGCTTATGAAGAATCTTTGTTGCAGGAACAAGACAGTCAGGAGTGGGACATGTTAGGATATTCCGGCACATAGGAAATAGTTAAGTATAACTTGTTCTAGTATAGAGTTACGTAAAGTGTGTTTCTTTACTATGTACATTTTGTAACTTACAATCCGACGGTCACGATATGTAGTGATCCGACAGTTCATTTTCTCCTCGGTATTACCAACACTTGATCCGTGGCTTAGCACCCGATTGGTCCATGATCTCTATTTAAAGAGCATGGAGGGTCATTTGTAGGTTAACCGTCCATGAGAGAAGCTTATGTAAATTTTCATTCTTTTATTAATAAATTGCCTGAAGTGGCCGCGTTGGCTCGGGTCGTGGACTGTTTCCCTCTTTGAGGGTTTTAACCACGTCAAAAGTACTGGTGTATTGATCTGTGATCTGTTTGTGAGCGGTGTCCTTTGGTGTTCTGTCTGAGGAACTTACCCTGGAAATTCCTACATGGTATCAGCGTCCGTTGGTGATCCAAATCTGATGTCGGTAGAACTGCATTCGACTGTCGTTTCCTAGATCTACTGTTTCTGACTACTTTCGGGCCGAGAAGAATACTCTATTGTGTTGGGAGCATCTGTTCCAGTGAAGAAACCCTTTCATTTCATGCGAAAAGGTTTCCGGTAGCCCTAGCTACCTCATTTTTAAGATCTGGAGGTATACAGTGTTTATATGCAGTTTACAGTTATTTTCTCTCTGTTTATTTCGGTTTCGATTTATTTAGTCTTTTTTATTACCGGATCTATACCTTTCATTTCTGCGTATGCTCTTTGCCCCGCGACTTTGTGCGATCTGGGTAAATCAGAAACAAAAAGGAAGGATTTTTCTCATGCGTATGCTCTTTTCCGCTACGCCTTAGTGTGTTCTCGGAAAATCAGAAACATTGAGGAAAATATTTAGTTTCCGGCTAAAGCTAACTTCGAGCCGCAAGGTTCGTTTTTTTGTATGTTCGTGTCAGGTTTTGTGTTTTTTGTTTTGTAGGGAAAAAGAGCTTTCTCAAAGCAAGCACGCAACCCAAAGCTTCCCCCCCCCCCCCTCTCTCAAAATTTTTGTTTAGCTCACTTGGTCCAAAGCTAATTTATGAGAGTAGAGGTCTTGAGTTCAAGTCTCCTTTTTGTGGGGGCGAACTTTTCATTTCCACACATTCTCGCACTTTGTCCGCATCTTCATCAAATTTTCTTCAAAAAGCCATAACTTCTTCATCCGGAAGCCGTTTTCAGAGCTGTTTTTTTTAACCAGCGTAATTTTTCGAGATCTTTTCATTGGAACACTTAGTTTCAGCATCTATAGCTTCAGTTTCTGTTAAAATGGAAAATCCATGCCAAGTTATTCTTGACAGCACCAACTACTTTCAATGGTGGTCCTACATTGTGGATTTACTTAGAAGTAAAGGTCTCTACAGAATAGCCTCAGGCCAAGAAACCAAACCAAAAGATGAAGATAAGGCAGCTAAATGGGAAAATAGGCAAGATCAAGCATGTGGGTTGATAGGGATGTCTATTTCTCCAGATCTTAGATTCCATATTGCAGAACTTGATACTCCTGAAGAAGCAATGAAACAGGTCACTAAAGTTTTTGGAATTAAAAATGAACTTAAATCCCATCAACTCGAAAATGAGTTGCTTACATTAGACCCTAATAATTTTTCTTGCATTGAAGATTTTTTGTCCAAGTTCAAGACCCTTAGACTTCTCTTGGAACGTGTTAAGGTTAAGAAAGAAGATAGTAGTCTTATCTATTCCATTCTTACTAATTTGGGACCAGCCTATTCTGTGTTTGTTTCCACCTTCCATTCTACAAGAGAAGCGTTCATTTCTCAAGGACAAGCCTACAAGTCCCCTTCCTTTGATTCCTTTTGTGATTCTTTAATAAGAGAACAAGAAAAAATCTTACACCTTGGTCTTCTTAATCTTGGAAACTCTTCTAAGAAAGCATTAGCCGCCCAGCACCAACCAAATTCAAAGAATCCTAAGAAGTTGTATCCTAAAAGGAATGGTCCTAAACGAAACAAGGGTCCTAAGCAATTTCAGCCTCAAAATGAAAAATCATTTCAACAAAATGATAAGACAAATAAAAACAAAGGGAAGAACACTTATAGACGTTGCAACTTTTGTAATCAAGATGGCCACTTAGAATCCAAATGCTTTAAGAAGATGGAAGCCTTGGAAGCAGCAATGAAGAAGCATAATATCCATTTGGAGCACTCTTCAACTTCAACTTCATCTTCAAGAATGACACTTTCTGCATGTGGTTGTCAAGCATCTCGGTCTGGCTATGCACTAAATGTATCTTCTTCTTCTCATTCTCATGAGTGGCTCATTGATTCTGTAGCTTCTTATCACATGACCAAAAACAAAGCCATGTATTCTTCTTTAAATGATTGTAACACCAAAAATATATATGTTGGTGATGATAGATCTCTTAGTCTTGTAGGGACTGGAACTGTTCATATAGACAATGGTCAATTTAATTATGTATTATGTGTTCCAACCTTATCCTGCAACCTTCTATCTGTATATCAGATAACTCATTCAGGTGAAGGTAAAATCGTTGAATTTTCACCTCACGATGTTGTAATTAAGGACCTAAGAGATCCTAGATAGATTTTAGCTATTGGCATTGCTGATGATTCTACAAGGTTGTATAAGTTTCAAAACTTTGGGTCATCAAATCTTCCCTCGGTATTTGTTGTTCATAATGATGAAGTGAGCAAACTTTGGCATGAGCGATTTGGTCACTTAAACTATCACTCTCTTCAGAATCTATGTAAAGAAAATATGGTGACAGGTCTTCCAATGGTATCTTGTAGAGATGGTGTTTGTTCTGGATGTGTACTCGGAAAACATCATCGGGATAGTTTTGATAAACATGCCTCTTGGCACACCTCAGCCCCTTTACGGTTCGTGCATAGTGATTTATGTGGTCCACTTCCAGTTGTTTCATTCTCTGGCTACAAGTATTTCTTAACTTTCATTGATGATTTCTCCAGACGCACTTGGGTATACTTCTTAAAACTCAAGAGTGAAGTATTTAACATGTTCTTGGCCTTTAAGGCTTTTGTTGAAAAACAATCTGGACATCAAATTCTTAAGTTAAGATCTGATAATGGCGGAGAATATGTTAAGAACAAATTCATCAACTTTTGCACTGAGAATGGAATTCAAATGCAACATACTGTTCCATATACTCCACAAAAAAATGGTGTAGCTGAAAGGAAGAATCGCACCTCAAAGGAAATGGCTAATTGTATGCTTCAATCTAAAGGACTTAGTTTTAATTATTGGGCAGAAGCAATTAACTGTGCAAATTACATAATAAATCGCACTCCTACTAAGGTTTTAAAGAATATCACTCCAGAAGAAGCATGGAGCTCAATTAAACCAGATGTAAGTCACTTTCGTGCTTTTGGAAGTGAAGCATGGGCCCATATTCCAGATGAGAAACATAAAGCTTTAGAACCTAAGAGTGAAAAATGTATTTTTTTTGGATATTATGAAGATGTCAAAGGATATAGACTTATTCCACTTAAGTCCAAAAATGTTATCATTAGAAGAGATGTAAAGTTTGCTGAAAATATATCGGCCTACGAGCCTAGTTTGGCGGATGTGCCACCTCTCTCTATCTCTTCTACTTTTGAAAATATTTCTTCTTCAAATGATGAAATCGAGGATGAAAATCCTCCTTGTTAGGGTCCCACCCTAACCCCCTTATTTAAGTCATGGGATCACGTCATAGTCAAGAGTCAATAAAGCCCATATTAATATTTGTAAGTGGTTAACCCGCAATTAATGACGGGACCACAGTTAGTTGCAAATGGGTCGTAGTATTAGATAGATGGTATTAATAAAACCCACGGTATTGGCCCGTGGTATTGCATGTATGAGTCATATAAAAAGGATAGAGACTCCCTGCGAGGAGTATCGTGTCTTATTTTGTAATCGAGCCTTGCTCTATTGGAGGTTGCCCCCTCGAAGAGGCAAGTGAACATTACTCTTTGAATAATAAAATCATTGCTATTCTGTGTTCTGGGTATCTTTTCTTCGCATATTCTGTATTGGGTATCATTTTGCAGGTTAAGGGCATAACAAGTGGTATCAGAGCACTTTCCAGGGCCGGTGGGATCTCCAATTCTTAGCAAAAATTTTTTTTGGCTAGAGACGTGTTCCGGCGTCTTTAAACCACGGGATCTGTCGTTAAGCGCATAAACCTGCGGATTTGGGGAGGCATGCACGCAGGAAATACAAGAGGTGGTCACGTCTGTTGGACTCCCTTGTAGCCCCTGTGGGTACCCCTTCGAGTAGTAGCGCATTAGACAGAACCGCGCACGGACTGTCTTCCAAGTACCCTCTGGGTATATCGGAAGCCCCTAGGCTCCCTTGAAACCTCGCCATAGATAAACTGTCGGCCGTCTTGTGGCTACAGTACACCGAGAACAACACTCGGAGAGATTACTCGCCGTACGATAGGGTAGTCAGGTTGTACGGCTAAGGGTATGGTCGATCCTCCTTAGTTAGAGCCCTGAAACATTGGGCCAAGTACTACTGCCAGACCCTTATGTATATTGCGATCTGTAGCACCTGACACTCCTCAAGACCATAGTTCTCTTTTCTATCGGGGGATAGCACATCATCTATTCCAGATCTGCTGGTGCAACGGGGTGCAGCAGCAGCCGACATTAGTCCCACAGTCTCGAGTTCGCAGATCAGTCATTCCGATCTATTAGAGCCAGTCGATCCGCAGCAGCAGTCTATTCCGCCGCCCAGAGCTATCCGATCTGCCATTCAGATATCTCAGATCCACCAGATCAGAGTTGTTGTGAAGGGTTCCTATACCGAGGTATAATTTTCGCAGGACTTTAGGAGTTAAAAAAAACAAAGTTTGAGATCTTCCAGGGCTCTTATTGGTGATCTAGCCCATCAAAATCAGGACGATGAGCTGAGCACGGTGGTACCATTCAATTATTAGTGAAAATTTTTAGGCTGTCCCAATTTCTCATCAAGTTGGTGTATGGTAGAAACTAGAGCTCAAGCAATGGCCAATGAAAGAATGGACGAACTTGAAAAATCCGTCCAATCCATCAATAAGCAGCTTACTGGACTATGTCTCCAGGTCTAGCAATTAATCCCGAAGGGCAAGGAGTAAGCCCAAGAGGAGGAGTATAATGACAATGAATACAATGAGGGTGAGTCTAGCCACTCTCCTCACGTCTGGCACAACCACCCACCACCCAGTCAGCGACCTCCCAAGTTGGATATGCATAAATTTGACGGTTCTCACCCGTCCGCATGGATAGCACAAATGGAGCAGTATTTCAAATTGAATCATATCTTAGATGATGCGACTAAACTTATGTTGGGGAGCATGTACTTGGACAATGAACGGTGGAAATGGTGGGAATGGCATCAACGTTGCAATGGACCTTTTAAGACTTGGACCCAATTTACCAAAGCTCTTCGAGACCGCTTTGAACAGGAGGACTCTTTTTTGGGTCGTCTTACTAAGCTCCGACAGACAAGTACAGTGGATGAATATATTACAGCTTTTGAAGCCTTAGCCTTCCACACTTGGGGTCTCTCAAATGTGTTCTACATGGAATGTTTTATCAGTGGTCTTAAAGAATCCATCAAATCTCAAGTCTTACTGCACCACCCTCCCACTTGGACCGAGGCTTGCAAGGTAGCCCATAACGTGGAACGTGCATTAGCAGCCCAATATAGTCGCCCAAATTTCCCCGCTAAAGGTCGTCCCCCACAGGCTCACAACACGACTCAAACACTTAAGGTCCAAAAGGTGTCACCTGCGGAAATGGCTGAAAGAAGGAAGCAAGGACTATGTTACTACTGTGATGAAAAATACTCCCCAGGTCATAAATGCAAGGAGCCCAAATTTTTTCAAATAGATGCCACTGACTACAGCTCAACAGAGGAAGATCCACCACTTGAGGAACATGAGGCGCTAGAAGAAGACAACCCAAAGGAGAATGTCTCTGACGAACCAGTTATTTTGCTGCATGCGTTGGCAGGGATTTCTTCCCCTCAAACTCTCAAAATTAGGGGTTTTCTTAAACATCGCCCAGTAGTAGTGTTGATTGATAGTGGAAGTACCCATAATTTCATCCATCAAAAAATCTTAGAAGCAGTGCATTGTTTTGTACGAGCAGTTTCTAACTTCCAAGTCCAAATTGCGGATGGGGGCACAATGAAATGTGAAGGCCGCTGTGAACATGTCAAACTTCAAATGGGGGATTATCAGTTGAAAACCCACATGTTTTCCATACACATGGGGGGTTGCGACATTGTCCTCGGCGCTGAATGGCTCCGCACTCTTGGGCCAATCACAATGAATTTTCAGGAGTTATATATGGGTTTTAAGTAGAACAACTACACACATACCCTCCGTGGACTCCAGGCGGGAGCCCCCTCTATCATCAGCTCGCATCGGATGGAAAAGTTGTTAAGAAAGGGCAATCATGGAGTGGTAGCTCAATTTAATGCCATCCAGGTCGTCGAAACCAAGTCTCTGCCAATTCATCCTGAGATGCAACAGATTTTAAATAACCATCTGCAGGTCTTTAACAAGCCTCATGAGCTTCCACCCTCGCGAGGGGAACATGATCATAGCATCACCTTGGTTCCAGGGGCCCAACCCCCAAATGTGCGGCCATACAGATATCCTTTCACCCGAAAGAATGAAATAGAAAAAATCATCAAGGAACTTTTGGAAGCAGGTGTCATTCATCCCAGCATTAGTCCTTATTCATCCCCAGTGGTCATGGTGCTCAAGAAAGATGGGGAGTGGCGGATGTGTCCTGACTTCAGGGCCCTCAATAAGTTGACAGTCAAAGATAAATTTCCCATTCCGGTGGTTGACGATTTGCTGGACGAACTCAATGGGGCTCAATTCTTCACTAAGCTAGATCTTCGCTCAGGCTACCACCAAATTCGCATGAAGGATGTCGACATTCCCAAGACTGCTTTCTGAACTCATGAAGGCCATTATGAGTTCCTGGTCATGCCATTTGGTCTTTGTAATGCCCCCTCTACTTTTCAGAGTCTTATGAATCACATTCTCAAACCATATCTCAGGAAATTTGTCCTTGTCTTCTTCGATGACATCCTCATCTATAGTGGCACTTGGGCTGCACATCTTCAGCATGTAGATCTACTTTTACGCCTACTCCGCAAGCATAAATTATTTGTCAAGATGTCCAAGTGTTAATTTGGCACGGAATAAGTGGAGTATTTGGGCCACATTGTGGGGCGTGAAGGTGTCCAGGTGGACCCCAAAAAGATCCAGGCAATGCAAGAATGGCCTCAACCTAAGACCTTGAAGAGATTGAGAGGATTTTTGGGTCTCACAGGCTATTATCGTAAATTTGTCCGCAACTATGGCCGCATAGCGAAGCCCCTCACTCAACTCCTAAAGAAAAATTCCTTCTTCTGGAATGAGGAAGCACAACAGGCATTTACCACTCTCAAAAATGCCATGTGTTCCACTCCAGTCTTAGCACTACCTGACTTCACCAAATCCTGTGTCATTGAATGTGATGCTTCGGGGACTGGTATTGGGGTGGTCTTAATGTAGGAAGGGCGACCTTTGGCCTTCACAAGCCAACAACTAAGTGGGAGGAATCTGGGCCAATCTACCTACGAAAAAGAAATGATGGCCATCTTACATGCAGTCGAGACCTGGCGACCTTACTTATTGGGGCGACGTTTCCAAATCCGCACAGATCATCACAGTGTTAAATATTTTTTGGAGCAACGCCTATCCTCCCCACAAAAAAATAAATGGCTCACCAAAATGTTGGGATATGATTATGAGATCATTTACAAGAAAGGGAAAGACAATAGTGTAGCAGATGCATTATCTCGCCAATTTGAGGAAGAAAGTACTCTGCTAGCAATTTCCCTCCCCATTCCAGAATGGATTGAAGAGGCTCGCAAGGAATGGTGGTATAACACCAACTATCATGCCACTACCAAAATGACTCCCTATGAAGCAGTATATGGTCAACTTCCGCCTTCCCCTACCTCTTATCTCAAGGGGTGCTCCAAAGTACAAGCAGTGGATCAACTCCTACAACACCGCGCAACCATGCTCGCCCATCTTAGAGAGAATCTTCATGAAGCTCAGAACCGCTTGAAGCAACAGGTAGACCAGCATCGCTCAGAGCGCCAATTTCAAAAAGGGGATCAGGTCTTTTTGAGGCTGCAACCATATAAGCAAACATCACTCAAAGACAAGGGTTGTCAGAAGCTATCTCCAAAATTCTACGGACCATACCAAGTACTTTAGCGCATTGGAGAAGTGGCTTACAAGTTGGCTCTGCCACCTACTGCAAAAATCCATCCAGTTTTCCATGTATCGTGCCTCGAGAAAGTGATCGGGAACAATTGCCGAGTTCAAACTAGTCTACCTGAATTGGACGAAGAAGGGTCAATCTGGCTTCAACCCAAACAGGTTCTAGACACAGGAGACAAACACCTGCGCGGCTGCGTGATTAAGGAAGTCCTCGTCAAATGGAAAGACACCTCTCTGGAAGATGCAACTTGGGAACCAGCCACTATTCTTCAGCAGTTTCCGCAGCTTCAGCCTTGAGGACAAGGCTAGTCTTAAGGGGGAGGGCATGTTAGGGTCCCACCCTAACCCCCTTATTTATGTCATGGGATCACGTCATAGTCAAGAGTCAATAAAGCCCATATTAATATTTGTAAGTGTTTAACCCACAATTAATGACGGGACCACAGTTAGTTGTAAATGGGTCGTAGTATTAGATAGATGGTATTAATAAAACCCACGGTATTGGCCCGTGGTATTGCATGTATGAGTCATATATAAAGGATAGAGACTCCCTGTGAGGAGTATCATGTCTTATTTTGTAATCGAGCCCTGCTCTATTGGAGGTTGCCCCCTCGAAGAGGCAAGTGAACATTACTCTTTGAATAATAAAATCATTGCTATTCTGTGTTCTAGGTATCTTTTCTTCACATATTCTGTATTGGGTATCATTTTGCAGGTTAAGAGCATAACACTCCCCCGCCTTCTAAGGATCCTCCTTCAGCTCCTCAGCTTCCAAAATGGGTCCGTGATCTTGCCAGTGATCCTACAGATCAACGACGTACACGTTCTCAGTTTGATAGAGCCTCTTCTTTACTGGCTCAAGCTTCAGTGAATTATGATCCTAACACCTTTGCAGAAGCTTCAGGCCATCTAGATTGGGAAGCAGCTATGAGTGAATAATATCATTCATTATTGGCAAATGATACATGGGATCTTGTTCCTCTAGCAAAGGGACGAAAACTTGTTAGATGCAAATGGGTTTACAGAACCAATTATGAACCAGATGGGAAAGTTGATAAACATAAAGCTTGTCTTGTTGCTAAGGGTTTTTCACAAGTTGAAGGCATTGACTATACTGAAACCTTCTCCCCTGTTGCCAAAATGAACTCTATCTACCTTGTTCTTTCCCTTGCTGCCTCTTTCAAATGGGAAGTCCATCAGATGGATGTTAAATCCACCTTCTTGCATGGGGACTTGCATGAAGAAATCTATATGGAACAACCTATTGGATTTATACAAACAGACTCCAGCCTTGTATGTCGGCTTAAGAAATCCCTTTATGGTCTCAAGCAAGCTCCTCGAGCTTGGTATGCCAAAATGGATAACTTTCTTTTAGAAAATGGCTTTTCTAGGTGTCATTTTGACAATACTATCTACACCAAGAAAGTGGGCAAGTCTCTTATCATTCTTGTTCTTTATGTTGATGATCTTATCCTCACTGGTAGTGATCCCAACCTTATAAACCATGTGAAGACTAGCCTTAAAAGGAAGTTTGAAATGACAAACTTAGGACACTTACATTATTTTCTTGGTCTTCAAGTCTTGCAATCCAAGGAAGGTATTTCCCTTTCCCAGTCCAAGTATGCCTGTGATATTCTACGCCATTTTCACATGGAAGACTGTAAGCTAGCCCCTTCTCCCTTTCAGTCTGGAGTCAAAATTTCAGTCACTTGTACTTCTCCTGAAGTTGATGCTACCTTATACCGTCAACTTGTAGGAAAACTTTTGTATCTAACCCATACTCGTCTTGACCTTTCCTTTACTGTTGGCCTTGTTGCTCGGTTTATGCAAAACCCACGTGAAAGTCATTGGAAAGCAGCTAAAAGAATACTTTGTTATGTTCGAGGTACAGTTTAGTTTGGGATTCATTACAGTGCCGAAGCATCTCCTCTATTGGTTGGTTTCACTGATTCTGATTGGGCTGATGACCCTGATGATCGGAAGTCTACTGCAGGTTATGTGTTCACTCTTGGTTCAGGACCTATTACATGGGCTTGCAAGAAACAAGGTGCCATTTCCCTTTCTTCAGCAGAAGCAGAGTATCGTGGTGCCGTAGAAGCTAGTAAGGAAGCCTTGTGGCTTCGTCAAATCCTGTCAGAGTTTGGCTTTCAACAGCAACATCCGACTACACTTTGGTGTGATAATCAAAGTACCATTCAACTATGCAAAGATCCAGTCCAACATCAGCGCAGCAAACACATTGAACTGCACATGCACTTCATCAGAAAGCTCATTCACGACCATGTTCTTGAAGTGCAATATTGTTCAACAGATGATCAAGTTGCAGACATCTTTACAAAGGCTCTCACAAAGGCGAAGTTCACTAAACTTCGATTTATTGTTGGAGTTCAGGAAGTTGTCACTAAAAGGGGATAGGCTCTAGCGCCTCCTTCCTTCTCCTATTGTGTCATATTTGTAAATCCTTCAATCCTATCCCAAGTTTTTCTTAAGGGGGGATGTTAGGATATTCTGACACATAGGAAATAGTTAAGTATAACTTGGTCTAGTATAGAGTTAGGTAAAGTGTGTTTCTTTACTCTGTACATTTTGTAACTTACGATCCGACGGTCATGATATGTAGTGATCCGATGGTTCATTCTCTCCTCGGTATTACCGACACTTGATCCGTGGCTTAACACCCGATTGGTCCATGATCTCTATTTAAAGAGCATGGAGGGTCATTTGTAGGTTAACCGTCCATGAGAGAAGCTTATGTAAATTTTCATTCTTTTATTAATAAATTGCCTGAAGTGGCCGCGTTGGCTCAGGCCGTGGACTGTTTCCCTCTTTGAGGGTTTTAACCACGTCAAAAGTACTGGTGTATTGATCTGTGATCTGTTTGTGAGCGGTGTCCTTTGGTGTTCTGTCCGAGGAACTTACCCTGGAAACTCCTACAGGACAGAGAGACTGTTCTACAAACTGGTGAACAACAAAGATATAACCTGAGGTTGAATGCAAAAAATGTCAAAGAGAATCCTGCTCAAAGAGCTGCTGTCCAAACAGAGTCACAGAATATCAGACAGAGAAGATTAGCAGCTGATCCAGTCATCCTAAAAGCACCAGTTCAGGAGGTAAGAGGTTCTGATAAGTTACCATCCTCTTTCAGCCTTGATTCAGAAGTCCAGAAATTAAAAATATATGTGCCTCTGGTAGAGTTGGTAAAGAGTGAAGTATTTAGAAAGCCTGTCCTTGAGGTCCTTGAGCTGGAAATCACACAAATCTCCACTGAATCTGTCAATTTGCAAAATGACAAGCCTGCCATTGTGCTCAACCCCATGATTGAACCTGCTGATAATAATTCTCCATCTTTTTATGTCTCCTTGACCATTCATGATAAAATCCTCCACAATTGCCTGCTAGACACAGGGGCTAGCCATAATTTGATGCCTAACGCTGTCATGGAAGAGTTAGGCCTTGATATCACCAGATCCTATCATGATTTATTCTCTTTTGATTCAATGAAAGTGAAATTCCTAGGATTGATCAAAGACCTGGCCATTACCTCAACTCAGCTGCCCATGAAGAGTACGATGATAGATATTGTGGTAGCAGATGCCCCTCCTAAGTTTGGCATGCTGTTGTCTAGAGTATGGATTAAGAGACTAGGTGGGACATTACAGAATGATCTATATTATGCTACTGTCCCAGTATTTGGAGGAGAAAGCAGGAGATTGTATAGAGAAGCACAGTTGGCATACATCATCAGTGATGACAAGAATCCCACTAATCATCCAATATGTGCTGTAGACACAGATCTTGGAGCATGTATTCTCCAAATAGAATAATCTCAGAAGGCTTCAATGCAGATCAGGAAACTAGCAGTTTAGGCCAAAGAAGAGCAAGGAGGTCGAATTTTGGAGATGTTCTTTGATGGAGCATGTTCCAGGGAGACTGCAGGAGCAGGGGTGGTGCTGGTATATCTAGAGCAAGAAAGCACACAACTGTCTTTTAAGTTGGCTTTTCAAGTCACAAACAACATAGCAGAGTATGAGGCTCTACTATTGGGCCTTAACGTAGCAAAAGACAGAGGAATCGGGAACATAAAGGTGTTTGGAGATGCTTATTTGATCATTTAGCAAGTAAATAAAACATTTTAGGCAAAGCAGCCAAGGCTGAAAGGATACAGAGATGAGGTATGGAGACTCAAAGATTCCTTTGATTGTTTCTGCATTTCATATATCCCTAGAGCCAAAAACCAACTTGCTGATTCCCTTGCTGTGTCTGCTAGCTTGTTTATCCCTCCCATGCCTCCTAAACTGGTATATGAAGTCCAAATGAAGTACAGACCATCCTTGCCTGATAATGTCCAGCATTGGAAAGTTTTTGAAGATGATGATGAAATAAATAGGTTTCTACAAGTCATTGATGAGTTTTCTGAAATGCAAATTGACCAAGAAAATGAAGCCTTGGAAGAAAACATCCAATCCCAACTTAGAAACAAAATTGGCAAAGATAACATTGTCCAGCTTCTCAACAATCATATTCCTAAGGGTTTAATTCCTTTAGAAAGATTGTTTGACCAAAATGATGTGCCTTACAAGGCTGCCCAAAAAGAAGATCAATTTGTAGTATGTAAGCATGACCTAGGAAGTCCAGGTCAGCCTAGATATGTAAATTTATCCACTCACCTGTCTGCTGATCAAAGTTCTAAATACTCCAAATTAATGAAGCAATTTTCTGATGTGTTTTCCTGGGAGTATAGTGACCTAAAAACTTATGATAAAAGGATTATTCAGCATAAAATCCCTTTAGAGAAAGACACCATTCCTTTCAAACAGAAGCTGAGACCAATAAATCCTATGCTTCTTCCTCTAATTGAAAAAAAAACTAAAAAATTGATGGCTGCCAAGATTATAGTTCCTCTTAGATATTCCAAATGAGTAGCCAACCTAGTAGTGGTGAGGAAGAAAAGTGGAGAAATCAGATTGCCCGTTGATATCAGAAACTTATTAAACAAATGCTCTAATAAAGACAATTATCCCTTACCGAAGATGGGGCACTTGTTGCAGAAGGTCTCAGGAGCCAAAGTAATGTCTTTCCTAGATGGATTTTCAGGTTTTAATCAGATTGCTATGCACCCAGATGATCAAGAGAAGACTGCATTCACCACTCCTTGGGGCACTTTTATGTATTCCAAGATGCCTTTTGGATTGATGAATGCTGGAGCAACCTTTCAGAGAGCTATGGATATAGCATTTATTGGAAAGAAGGATAAATTTGTCCTTATCTACCTTGATGACATAACAATTTACTCCAGTAGCCATCAAGACCATTTGCTGCATTCGAAAAAAGTGTTTCTGAAGTGTAGAAGGTTTGGGATTTCAGTCAATCCTAAAAAATCACAATTTTCTTTAGAAGAAGGCAAGTTGTTAGGACATGTTGTTTCTACTGCAGGTGTTCAAATTGACCCAGAAAGAGTAAAAGCAATTCAGACCTTGTCTATCCCGAGATCAAAAAAGGACATACAGTCCTTTCTGGGCAAGATTAATTTTGTGAGGAGGTTTATACCAAGTTTTGCAGAATTAGTGAAGCATATTACCTCCATGTTGAAGAAGGGATCAGAGGTTAGATGGACTGATGTAGCAAGAAAATAATTTGAGTCTATTAAAAAGGCCATTATGGAAGCTCCCACATTAAGCAGCCCAGATTACAACAAGGAGTTCCATGTATTCTCATTTGCCTCTGAAGACACCATTGCAGCAGTTCTATTGCAAGCAGATGAAGAAGGCTTAGAGCATCCGGTGGCATTTTTCAACAAAAACTTGAGGGATGCTGAGCTGAGTTATGACATTATTGAAAAACAAGCATATGCCCTTATCAAATCCTTGAAAGCTTTCAGAGTTTATATCTTGCATTCCAAGATAATTGCATATGTACCTTCTACTGCAATAAAAGATGTATTAACACAACCTGATGCTGATGGAAGAAGGGCTAAATGGATTGAAAATTTAATTGAGTTTAATATAGAACTGAAGCCCACCAAGCTTGTCAGAGGTCAGGGTCTTGCCAGGTTGTTAGCTGAAGAAAATTGCAGATCATTGGATATTGATTTCTTGTGCACAATTGCAGAAAGTGGTCAGACAGATGAAGAAGAGGAAGCAGCTGAACCAGGGAGAAAGCAATTAGTGGCAAAAAATCTAGCTTCTTGTGATTGGTATTCTGCATTAATTAATTTCTTGCTGAAGCTAGAAATCCCTTCAAGCTTTACTCAAAGTAAAGCCAGAACTGTAAAGCTTAGGGCAGCTAAATATTGCATTAATGAAAATCTGCTATATTGGAGGGATCCATCTGCAGTGCTTTTGAGGTGTCTGGATAAATAACAATGAATAAAAGTCATGTAGCAGTTTCATTCCAGCATGTGTGGAGGGCACCATTATTGGAAGACTACAGCCCACAAAATTCTCAGAGCTAGATATTACTGGCCCTCCTTATTTTCTGATGTATTTACATTTGTTAAATCTTGTGACAGGGGCCAAAGGTTTGAAGGAAAACAACAGTTGAAGTCCCTGCCCCTAAAACCAATACAGGTAAAATGACCTTTTTAGCAGTGGGGCTTGGATTTTATTGGAAAAATCAATCCACATTCCAGTGGCCAACACAGATGGATATTAGTAGCCACTGATTATTTTAATAAGTGGATTGAAGCAATTCTTACCAGAAATGCTGATCATAATGTGGTCATGAAGTTTTTGACAGAAAATATCTTCAGTAGATTTGGTTGTCCACATAAACTAGTCACATATAATGCAGCAACCTTCAAGGCAAAAGAATTGGTGGAAATGTGTGATTCAATGGGTATTAGACTGGTGTATTCCACCGCATATTAT
The DNA here is from genome assembly GCA_031772625.1 of Pinus tabuliformis. Classification (NCBI taxonomy): domain Eukaryota; kingdom Viridiplantae; phylum Streptophyta; class Pinopsida; order Pinales; family Pinaceae; genus Pinus; species Pinus tabuliformis. The sequence continues at coordinate 1,325,373,385 of CM062817.1, read as the reverse complement.
CCTCAAGAAAATGGTCTAGCAGAATCCTGTAATAAAAATCTGAAAAGGATAATTAAGAATCTGTTAGAGGACAATAAAAAGAATTGGGATTCTAAGCTCAAGTATGCACTTTGGGCTGATAGAGTGACCATTAAAAAATCCACAGGGCATTCTCATTTCAAGCTGGTATATGGTACTAAAGCTATATTCCCAATTCAACTAACTCTCCTTGTGGCAAAATTCCTTCAAGAAGAGAAGAATGAGGAAGAAGAAATGGCAACGAGGATCACTGATTTAGCAGAGGTACATCAGATTAGAGAACAATTGGTTGAAAAGGCTGTAGCACATCAGAAAAAGATCAAGGAAGCTTTTCACAAGAAGGCAAAAATAGATAATTTTCAGGTTGGAGACTTGGTTCTAAAGTGGGATGCATTGAAAGAAAAGAAAGGCAATCATGGGAAGTTTGATGGTTTCTGGACAGACCCTTTTATTATTTCACAGATTCAAGGAAACAATACCTTCAAGTTGAAAAGTATGAGGGGAGAAGCAGTTTTTGATGGCACAGTTAATGGGTGTTTTCTGAAAATTTATGTGATTTAAGGTCTTTGGCCTTATAGGTTGTAAATATTTGGTTTTAACAGTTTTGGTCAGACTCCATGCCTAATGGAACTCTAGGAATTTTGCTAATTTCTTTTTATCAGGAAGGCATTGATCTGCAGGTTCTTGAGACCTCACAGGGAGGATCTCATCCCCAAAAGGAGCCAGTGTTAGCTCTGCTATTAATTTCAATATCTAAAGTTCAGAATACATGCCTGATCGGGTTTTCTATGATAAAAATAGAATTTGCAGGGGCTAGCTTGCCCTTTTCCCTTCACTTTGCTCATGTTCTCATAACTCCCCATACCTCCGTTTTCCCCTAAATTTATCCATAAACCCCGTATAAATCCTTTTTCTTCGGGTCCCGGGCGCATAGTTAAACCCATGAGTCCGTGGTCATATAACCACCTGCATACGAAAAAGTGCTACCGGCGAGGCCCTCCCCTGTCACATCAATCGATAAACTTGTGCGTTTAAACCTCCGCCGTCTGATCAATTGCTGCATGATCCGACAGCAGTCGCACCTCCCGTTTCCGAAACTTGCCGACGCGTTAACTCGCGATCGTGGCGGTTTTCCGCCTGTCCCATCGCCCACGTGTCAACCTCCCATTGCGATCGCTCAACTATGTACAAATACCGCTTGCCTCCGATAAGCCATGCGGGGAAACCGCTTACCGCCGTCCCGTACGATCCCCGCGCAGCTTCTGCTCCTAATCACCGTCGGATCTGCTTGTATAAGATCCGACGGCCCTTGTCTATTCTGATCGTCCTTCTCCCAATACTCCCTGTCAAATTATCTCCGCTGTCCATATATGTGATCCGACGGCTCATAGTCGCTCCACCCTGCGTCTTCCCATCGCCTCCCGCCATGAGATCTCAGTCGTCCGTCTGTTTCATCCAACAGCTTGCATTTGTTGTTTCCACTTCCTCCCAATAGCGATTGCAAAGCACTCTCCGCCATCGATCCGCGCTATCCAACGGTGGATCTTCCTCCATATTGCCTGCGCCCATAACCTGTCCAGTGTAACCGAAGGAGGAAGGAAGCCATGATCCAACACTCTGCGCATTGAATCCTCAACAACTGAATTCAACAAACAGCATGGCCGAGGAAGAAAAGTACAGGAAAGAGCAGTTAAAGGCATTAATCAGTCATGGAGCCTTATACACATTACACTCCATCTTCTTAGAGAAGGATGGTCGAGCAGCAGAAAGGTTGATTTGTTCATTAAAGCAACAAATCGTATCAGTGACCCATATCAGACAGTTAGTGTGGTTGGTGGTCTATTATGACCCCTCCATGCATAGGATAGCAGATATTTTGTAATCAACCTCCATATATACCCAGAAAGAAGATGTAATGAGGGTTGATGGATATTGTTCTGATGTAAAGTTCAACTTCTGGAGACTGTAACTACTGTGATACCTGCAACGTCTGGTCTTCATTTTCAGCTAATGCAAGTTTCTTTTGCTATTAATTACTCACTTTCCACTTCTTCTTTGTTCCAAGCTATGCCTGTTATGCATTTTTCATGTGCTCTTGATGTTTAGCATTAGAGGGGTTGTCATCCCACCTCTGTGTTAAATTCTAGTATGTATCATTGAATGTGTATGCAAGTTTCTGTTATTTTAATGCCAGAGAACTATCATCCTGTTTGTGCATTAGGAAATAGATTTACAGACCTTTTAATTGGTTGCAGCCGGCCATCACAGGGTCCTGTGCATCTGCTGGTGTGGTCAGTATTCTCCATCTTCACCTGTTCCTCAAACTGTGAGTAATTGGTGGTCTAAAGCCTTGTAGTCTGGGGGTGTTCACCCATGTCTTGGGTTAAGCATAGTAGAAGTGGTTATCTGGCTTGAATATGCATCATTCCTTTCATTCATTCACCATTTTCCAACATTTTTGTTGAGTTTGTAATGTTCCTGAGCATCTCTGATATACAACCTAGGAGAGTTTCTTGGGGTGATAACATTAATTGGCGCTGTTGCCGGGGAGAGGAGATTGAAGCTCAGCTTCCCTAGGAGAACGACACAGCTCCAAGCTTTGATGATAGACAAGGTTTGGACACATATTTCTGGTTGTAATCATCTATTTGGCGACTGCACGGGAGGAAGACCAACCTTTGGCGACTCCACATTGAAGTTCTGGCTCAGTTTGTGAGACATACTTGAAGAAATCCTCAGAAATCACCAGCTGAATCAGTGCCTGACCCTGAGAGGACCGTCAAATCGAACAAAGCATCACAGAAAGGGGCATCAAGATCAAGTAAGCCTAAGAAATCTCATGCATCTCTGAAAGATAAAGTTATAGCTGAAGATATACAGTTTGAAGATTTACAGCCCAACACTGTTAATAAAGAAATTCCTTCAGAGATTAATATAGCCCCTTGTCCATCTAGTTCCCCTTTGAATCTCAGTCCAAATAAAGTTTCCCACACAGTCCAAAACATCCCTTTATCTCTACCATCCATCACATTACTTCCTACCATTCAATCTGCCAGTATCCTTCCACATATCCCATTCATGGCAGGACAACAAGCACCCACAAAGATAGAAAGAATTGTAGCTACCAGATATGGACCCTTGGTCTTGCCTGTTCCTTTAAATCCCATGCTTATGGGAGAATATAAGAAATATATGCCTAAGTTCACTGGCACAAAGGGAGTAACAGCTGAAAAACACCTTGAGGCTTTCTACAGTTATGCTGATAATTTAGATATAAGTGAAAATGATGTGTGGATGAGAGTTTTTGTATAGAGCCTTGATGGAGAGGCTAGAAAGTGGTTCAGAGAACTAGCTCCTAGATCTATTGCTGATATTGAAGCCTTAGATGAAGCATTTTTGAAGCACTGGGGAGATAAAAAGTATTGTCTATATTACCATACTGAGTTTGGTAACTTGAAGAGGGAAAATGGTGAATCTTTGCCTGATTTTAATAAAAGGTTCAATCGTATGTATAGTAAGATACCAGTTGAGGTAAAGCCTACCCCCACCTCTGCCAAACTCACTTATGTCGATGCTTTTGACTCTGATTTCTGCCTACTATTAAGAGAAAGGAGATGTGCTACTCTGGCAGACATGCAGGTTGCAACCCTAAAAGTAGAGTCTAATATTATGGATGCAGAAAAGCTCAAAAGCCAAGTTCACGGAAGGAGGCAGAGAGGTCAGGCTTCTACTTCTTCTGCTTTATTTACAGAACCTAAATTAGATAAAATGACTAAGATGATAGAGTCATGGGCTGCTGAAATTTCTAAGCTAAAGAGCAAATGAACAGTTGCAAATTATTCAGAGGGGTGAAGAATCAAAAGAAGAACAGAAAGTTAAAGCTCCTTTCCAAAATCCTTTCAAAAGAACAAATGAACAGTTGCAAATTATTCAAAGGGGTGAAGAATCAAAAGAAGAACAGAAAGTTAAAGCTCCTTTCCAAAATGTAATCATGGAGGAGGAACAGTTTGAAGATAAGGATGAAATTCACTACATGGAACATAAAGGTAGTGTTGCGTTTTTGACATTGGCTGCTTATGAAGAATCTTTGTTGCAGGAACAAGACAATCAGGAGTGGGACAGAGAGGCTGTTCTACAAACTGGTGAATACCAAAGATATAACCTGAGGTTGAATGCAAAAAATTTCAAAGAGAATCCTGCCCAAAGAGCTGATGTCCAAACAAAGTCACAGAATATCAGACATGGAAGATTAGCAGTTGATCCAGTCATCCTAAAAGCACCAGTTCAGGAGGTAATAGGTTCTGATAAGTTACCATCCTCTTTCAGCCTTGATTCAGAAGTCCAGAAATTAAAAATATTTGTGCCTCTGGTAGAGTTGGTAAAGAGTGAAGTATTTAGAAATCCTATCCTTGAGGTCCTTGAGCTGGAAATCACACAAACCTCCACTGACTCTGTCAATTTGCAAAATGACAAGCCTGTCATTGTGCTCAGCCCCATGATTGAACTTGCTGATAATAATTCTCCATCTTTTTATGTGTCCTTGACCATCAGGGAAAATTTTAAGAACCCCCCCTAAATTTACATGTATAATAAATGGGCGAATCTCCATGGTATATAGGAAAAATGGAAGGTGATTTTATCAATAATATGATATGTATATATAATTTTTTGGAGAATCTCTCACCAGGCATGGCGAATATTTTACTCAATTATAAAATCTTGTGTTTATTGAATACACAAATGAAATCATTGCATTTCTTTAAAATATCTTTTGAAATCAAAATTACATATCGATAACCTAGTGGGTGTATGATAAAATTCACCCGTGCCATTCACAGAAAACATGAGAAAAAACCTAATACTATATATAAAACCAAGAAAATTCAAATTCATCACTTCTAGGGACCTCGTAACCACCGTGCCAATACACAAGTATGTTCCCTTTCGCAATTAGAAAAATTACCCAAATTACAATCTATTTACTCCAGCATATGTTGGAAAGTTATAGAAGGATGACTAGTGCAATCAATCCATTCCTTTTAGCCCTGGATTTGTTTCAGTTTAAAACAAAAGTATACAAATATACTTGTCCAATGTCTATGCTTTAACCATTCACCTTAAGATGTTTTTACAATATAATTTCCTAAGTCTATTTAATATCTTCATTATCATAAAAACCAACCTATATCCATCTTAACTCCACATCTACCACTCTTAGGGGGATGAAATCTATTTATCCCTCTGAGCACTTGGTAGACCCAGAATTAAGATGGATCTAAGATAGAATTTCCCCTTTAAATAGTCTATGCTCACATGAATACCATGGGTCAATACCATGGGTTATCATAAACCTGGAGCTTAAAAATTACTATTAGTAATTTATAAAAATTTATAAAATTAATAGTTGATTTTTATTTTATTTTTATTTTAACCAAGCTAAAATGTTTAACATACATTAAATTACAACATCCATTTTTACTCTTGATCGGATCAAATATTTTTTCACTCTATGCTAGTTTGCATATCACGATATTTGATACCTCTCGGGGGTTAGTAGATCCAGAGTAAAGATGGATCTATGTTGGTTTAATTCCCCCATTTAAATAGGCTACATTCCATGTGAATACCATGGGTCAATACCATGTGCCATTTTGGTGAATACCATGGGTCAATACCATGTGCCATTTTTATTTTTATTAATACTAATATTAGGATTAATAATGTTTTTTTGCATGGTATTAATAACAATCTAGTCCATGGTATTTGTCCCATAGTATAAATATAAGGTGACTTATGGAGTAAATATAAAAAAATGTTTTATTTGTTTACCATACCTCTTGTTTATTTAGATTTTTATTAATTTACCATACCATTCATAAATACAAGGTGACTTATCGAGTAAATATAAAAAAATGTTTTATTTGTTTACCATACCTCTCACTTATTTATATTTTTATTAATTTACTATACCTCTTTTACAAATATGGTATTTGGCCCATAGGATTCACTTAAATAAAACCTCTTTCTTGAGCCTTCATAAATAGAATGAGGGTTATGGACTAAATATAAAAAGAGGTTTTATTTGTTTACCATGTGTCTAGTTTATTTATATTTTTATTTATTTACCATACCTTTTGAGTAAGTATAAAAAGACATTTTATTTATTTACGATACCTCCACTTTACTTATATTTTTATTTGTTTACACCCTTGCATGTATATAAGGTGACGTATGGAGTAAATATAAAAAATGCTTTATTTATTTACCATACCTCTCATTTATTTATATTTTTATTAATTTACCATACCCCTTTTATAAATATGGTATTTGGGCTTTTGGCCGATACGATTCACTTAAATAAAACCTATTCTTGAAAATGGGCGAATGGAAGATTGTAACTCCTAATTTCAAGGGCTAAATTTACCTTTTTTACCCTCTCCCTTAAAATAAGGTGGGCTATTTGAGGTGATTTGTAAAAATGTACTATGATACAAAACATTTGCCCACTAAAAATTTAAAACCCCTTAATTTCGCTAAAGGGCGAACATTCGCCCCTAAAATCACCCCTATTGACCATTCATGATAAAATCCTCCACAATTGCCTGCTAGACACAGGGGCTAGCCATAATTTGATGCCTAAAGCTATCATGGAAGAGTTAGGCCTTGATATCACCAGACCCTATCATAATTTATTCTCTTTTGATTCAAGGAAAGTGAACTGCCTAGGATTGATCAAAGACCTAGCCATTACCTTAACTCAGCTGCCCATGAAGAGTATGATGATGGATATTGTGGTAGCAGATGTCCCTCCTAAGTTTGGCATGCTGCTGTGCAGAGGATGGATTAAGAGACTAGGTGGAACATTACAGAATGATCTATCTTATGCTATTGTCCCAGTATTTGGAGGAGAAAGAAGGAGATTGTATAGAGAAGCACAATTGGCATACACCATCAGTGATGAGAAGAATCCTACTAGTCATCCAATATATGCCGTGAACACAGATCTTGGAGCATGTATTCTCCAAATAGAAGAATCTCAGAAGGCTTCAATGCAGATCAGGAAACTAGCAGTTTAGGCCAAAGAAGAGCAAGGAGGTCGAATTTAGGAGATGTTCTTTGATGGAGCATGTTCCAGGGAGACTGCAGGAGCAGGGGTGGTGCTGGTATCTCTAGAGCAAGAAAGCACACAACTGTCTTTCAAGCTGGCTTTTCAAGTCACAAACAACATCGCAGAGTATGAGGCTCTACTATTGGGCCTTAACGCAACAAAAGAAAGAGGAATCAGGAACATAAAGGTGTTTGGAGATGTTGATTTGATCATTCAGCAAGTAAATAAAACATTTTAGGCAAAGCAGCCAAGGCTGAAAGGATACAGAGATGAGGTATGGAGACTCAAAGATTCCTTTGATTGTTTCTGCATTTCATATATCCCTAGATCTAAAAACCAACTTGCTGCTTCCCTTGCTGTGTCTGCTAGCTTGTTTATCCCTCGCATGCCTCCTAAACTGGTATATGAAGTCCAAATGAAGTACAGACCATCCTTGCCTGATAATGTCCAACATTGGAAAGTTTTTGAAGATGATGATGAAATAAATAGGTTTCTGCAAGTCATTGATGAGTTTTCTAAAATGCAAATTGACCAAGAAAATGAAGCCTTGGAAGAAATCACCCAATCCCAGCTTAGAAACAAAATTGGCAAAGATAACATTGTCCAGCTTCTCAGCAATCATATTCCTAAGGGTTTAATTCCTTTAGAAAGATTGTTTGACCAAAATGATGTGCCTTACAAGGCTGCCCAAAAATAAGATCAATCTGCAGTTTGTAAGCATGACCTAGGAAGTCCAGGTCAGCCTAGATATGTAAATTTGTCCACTCACCTTTCTGCTGATCAAAGTTCTGAATACTGCAAATTAATGAAGCAATTTGCTGATGCGTTTGCCTGGGAGTATAGTGACCTGAAAACTTATGATAAAAGGATTATTCAACATAAAATCCCTTTAGAGAAAGACACCATTCCTTTCAAACAGAAGCTGAGACCAATAAATCCTATGCTTCTTCCTCTAATTGAAAAAGAAACTAAAATATTGCTGGCTGCCAAGGTTATAATTCCTCTTAGATATTCCAAATGAGTAGCCAACCTAGTAGTGGTGAGGAAGAAAAGTGGAGAAATTAGACTGTGCGTTGATATCAGAAACTTAAACAAATGCTCTAAGAAAGATAATTATCCCTTACCGAAGATGGAGCACTTGTTGCAGAAGGTCTCAGGAGCCAAAGTAATGTCTTTCCTGGATGGATTTTCAGGTTTTAATCAGATTGCTATGCACCCAGATGATCAAGAGAAGACTGCATTCACCACTCCTTGGGGCACTTTTATGTATTCCAAGATGCCTTTTGGATTGAAGAATGCTGGAGCAACCTTTCAGAGAGCTATGGATATAGCATTTGTAGGAGAGAAGGATAAATTTGTCCTTATCTACCTTGATGGCATAACAGTTTACTCCAGCAGCCATCAAGACCATTTGCTGCATTCGAAAAAAGTGTTTCTGAAGTGCAGAAGGTTTGGGATTTCAGTCAATCCTAAAAAATCACAATTTTCTTTAGAAGAAGGCAAGTTGTTAGGACATGTTGTTTCTACTGCAGGTGTTCAAATTGACCCAGAAAGAGTAAAAGCAATTCAGACCTTGTCTATCTCGAGATCAAAAAAGGACATACAGTCCTTTCTGGGCAAGATTAATTTTGTGAGGAGGTTTATACCAAATTTTGCAGAATTAGTGAAGCATATTACCTCCATGTTGAAGAAGGGATCACAGGTTACATGGACTGAAGTAGCAAGAAAATCATTTGAGTCTGTTAAAAAGGCCATTATGGAAGCTCCCACGTTAAGAAACCCAGATTATAGCAAGGAGTTCCATGTATTCTCATTTGCCTCTGAAGACACCATTGCAACAGTTTTATTGCAAGCAGATGAAGAAGGCTTAGAGCATCCGGTGGCATTTTTCAACAAAAACTTGAGGGATGCTGAGCTGAGGTATGACATTATTGAAAAACAAACATATGCCCTTATCAAATCCTTTAAAGCTTTCAGAGTTTATATCTTGCATTCCAAGATAATTGCATATGTACCTTCTGTTGCAATAAAAGATGTATTAATACAACCTGATGCTGATGGAAGAAGGGATAAATGGATTGCAAAGTTAATTGAGTTTAATGTAGAACTGAATCCCACCAAGCTTGTCAAAGGTCAGGGTCTTGCTAGGTTGTTAGCTGAAGGAAATTGCAGATCATTGGATATTGATTTCCTGTGCACAATTTCAGAAAGTGGTCAGACATATGAAGAAGAGGAAGCAGCTGAACCAGGGTGAAAGCAGTTAGTGGCAAAAAATCTAGCTTCTTGTGATTGGTATTCTGCATTAATTAATTTCTTGCTGAAGCTAGAAATCCCTTCAAGATTTACTCAAAGTAAAGCCAGAACTATAAAGCTTAGGGCAGCTAAATATTGCATTAATGAAAATCTGCTATATTGGAGGGATCCATCTGTAGTGCTTTTGAGGTGTCTGGATAAAGAACAGTCAATAGAAGTCATGCAACCGTTTCATTCCAACATGTGTGGGGGGCACCATTATTGGAAGACTGCAGCCATAAAATTCTCAGAGATGGATATTGCTGGCCCTCCTTATTTTCTGATGTATTTACATTTGTTAAATCTTGTGACAGGAGCCAAAGATTTGAAGGAAAACAGCAGTTGAAGTCCCTTCCCCTAAAACCAATACAGGCAAAAGGACCTTTTTAGTAGTGGGGCTTGGATTTTATTGGAAAAATCAATCCACATTCCAGTAGCCAACACAGATGGATATTAGTAGCCACTGATTATTTTACTAAGTGGATTGAAGCAATTCTTACCAGAAAGGCTGATCATAATGTGGTCATGAAGTTTTTGACAAAAAATATCTTCAGCAGATTTGGTTGTCCACATAAACTAGTCACAAATAATGCAACAACCTTCAAGGCAAAAGAATTGGTGGAAATGTGTGATTCAATGGGTATTAGACTGGTTTATTCCTCCGCATATTATCCTCAAGGAAATGGTCTAGTTGAATCCTCTAATAAAAGTCTGATAAGGATAATTAAGAAGCTGTTAGAGGACAATAAAAAGAATTGAGATTCTAAGCTCAACTATGCACTTTGGGCTGATAGAGTGACCATTAAAAATCCACAGGGAATTCTCATTTCAAGCTGGTATATGGTACTAAAGCTATATTCCCAATTCAACTAACTCTCCTTGTGGCAAAATTCCTTCAAGAAGAGAAGAATGAGGAAGAAGAAATGGCAACGAGGATCATTGATTTAGTAGAGGTACATCAGATTAGAGAACAACTGGTTGAAAAGGCTGTAGCACATCAGAAAAAGATCAAGGAAGCTTTTCACAAGAAGGAAAAAATAGATAATTTTCAGGTTGGAGACTTGGTACTGAAGTGGGATGCATTAAAAGAAAAGAAAGGCAATCATGGGAAGTTTGATGGTTTCTGGACAAACCCTTTTATTATTTCACAGATTCAAGGAAACAATACCTTCATGTTGAAAAGTATGAGGGGAGAAACAGTTTTTGATGGCACAGTTAATGGGTGTTTTCTAAAAATTTATGTGATTTGAGGTCTTTTGGCCTTATAGGTCGTAAATATTTGGTTTTAACAGTTTTGGTTAGACTCCATGCCTAATGGAACTCTAGGAATTTTTCTAATTTGTTTTTATCAGGAAGACATTAATCTGCAGGTTCTTGAGACCTCATAGGGAGGATCTCATCCCAAAAAGGAGCCAGTGTTAGCTCTGCTATTAATTTCAATATTTAAAGGTCATAATACATGCCTGATCGGGGTTTCTATGATAAAAATAGGATTTGCAGGGGCTAGCCCGCCCTTTCCCCTTCACTCTGCTCATGTTCTCATAACTCCCCATACCTTCGTTTTCCTCTAAATTTATCCATAAACCCCGTATAAATCCTTTTTCTTCAGGTCTCGGGCGCATAGTTAAACCCATAAGTCTGTGGTCATATAACCGCCCACATACGAAAAAGCGCTATCTGCGAGGCCCTCCCCTATCACATCAATTGATAAAATTATGCGTTTAAACCTCCGCCATCCGATCGATTGCCGCATGATCCAACGGCAATCACACCTCCCGCCGCCGAAACCTGCCCGCGCGTTAACTCGCGATTGTGGCGGTTTTCCGCATGTCCCATCGCCCACGTGTCAATCTCCTATTATGGTCACTCGGCTATGTACGAATGCCGCCTGCCTCCGATAAGCGGTGCGGGGAAACCGCTTACCGCTGTCCTGTATGATCCCCACGCAACTTCCGCTCCCGATCACCGTTAGATCTGCTCGTATAAAATCCGATGGCCCTCGTCTATTCCAATCGTCCTTCTCCCGATAATCCCTGTCAAATCATCTCCGCCATCCATATATGTGATCCGACGGCTCGTAGTCGCTCCGCCCCGCGTCTTCCCATCGCCTCTCACCATGAGATCTCATCCGTTTGTCTGTTTCATCCAACGACTCGCATTTGTTGTTTCTGCTTCCTCTCGATAGCCATTGCAAAATTCTCACCGCCGTCGATCCACGCTATCCAACGGTGGATCTTCCTCCATACTGCCTGCGCCCATAGCCTGTCTAGTGTACCCGAAGGAGGAAGGAAGCCATGATCCAACACTCTGCGCATTGAATCCTCAACAACCGCATTCAACAAGCAGCATGGCCGAGGAAGAAAAGTACAGGAAAGAGCAGTTAAAGGCATTAATCAGTCATGGAGCCTTATACACATTACACTCCATCTGCTCAGAGAAGGACGACCGAGCAGCAGAAAGGTCGATTTGTTCATTAAAGCGGCAGATCGTATCAGTGACCCATATCGGACAGTTAATGTGGTTGGTGGTCTATTATGACTTCTCCACGCATAGGATAGTAGATATTTTGTAATCAACCTCCATATATACCTAGAAAGAAGATGTAATGAGGGTTGATGGATATTGTTCTGATGTAAAGTTCAACCTCTAGAGACTGTAACTTCTGTGATACCTGCAGCATCTGGTCTTCATTTTGAGCTAATGCAAGCTTCTTTTGCTATTAATTTCTCACTTTCCACTTCTTCTTTGTTCTGGGTTGTGCCTGTTATGCATTTTTCATGTGCTCTTGATATTCAGCATTAGAGGGGCTGTCATCCCACCTCTGTGTTAAATTCTAGTATGTATCATTGAATGTGTATGCAGGTTTCTGTTATTTTAATGCCAGAGAGCTGTCATCCTGTTTGTGCATTAGGAAATAGATTTACATACCTTTTAACTAGTTGCAGTTGGCCATCATAGGGTCCTATGCATCTGCTGGTGTGGTCAATATTCTCCATCTTCACCTATTCCTCAAACTGTGAGTAATTGGTGGTCTAAAGCCTTGTAGTCTGGGGGTGTTCACCTATGTCTAGTGTTAAGCATAGTAGAAGTGGTTATCTGGCTTGAATATGCATCATTCATTTCATTCATCCACCATTTTCCAACATTTTTGTTGAGTTTGTAATGTTCCCGAGCATCTCTGATACAACCTAGGAGAGTTTCTTGGGGTGATAATAGGCACCACCTCCCATACACTATTCTTCATGATGGATTCATTATCTTCCACCATGGAATCAACCCAAACAGGTTGAGAAACTAATTGCTCAAATGAAGAGGACTCTATCTCAATGAGCTTTTTCATGAGAGCCATGTAGCCAGTGTACCTATTAGGTGACCTCCTCTGCATGCGTTGTGATGTAGGGGCTCCCACATTCTCCCTAACATCTTGCAATAATTGATCAACTTCTCTAGTTCTCTTTCTCCCCTCTCTGGAAGATTCTGGTTGAGTGGGTGCCTCATGTCTTCTTTGGTGCATGTGGCTACTCCACAACCTCCTCAAGCTCATCTTGAGGCTACTCCTTTGGAGCTAGAAGATCCTTCTCAGGTGGGATATGCATCTCTCAGTCCAGCGAGCATATCATAGCCTTCTCCTTGTCGAACTTGACATCTATCCTCATAGTTGTCATCCTCAATGAAGGTAAATACACTTGGTAATTTTGTGGAGTTTCGGTGTATCCTACAAAAACTCCCAACTCTGTCGTAGGCTCAAGTTTCTTCCTTGAATCCTTGGATACGTGACAATAAACTAAAGCTCCAAAAATTTTGAAATGAGATACATTAAGATTTCTCCCAAACAAATCTTCCTTTAGTGTGATCATACCAAGTATTTTATGAGGACTCTGGTTTTGCAAGTAGATTACGGTGTTGCATGCTTCCACCCATAAATGTAATGGTAACCCCATATCATGCAACATTTCCCTCGTTGCTCATACTATGCTTATGTTCTTCCTTTCAACTACCCAATTTTGTTGTGGGTTATGGGGTGTTATTAGTTCTCTTTAAATGCTTTCTTTGGCATAGAAATGCTTGAAGTTGTGTGAAACAAATTCACCTCCATTGTCGATCCTGAGAGCCTTCACCTTCTTCCTAGTCTCCTTCTCAACCAATGCCTTGAATTCAACAAATTTTGAGAAAACTTCATCCTTCTTCCGCATGAAAAAGATCAAACATTTTCTAAAGAAATCATCAATAAAATAAAATAGTACTTATGTTTTGTTGTGGAGGTTGTACAAAAGGGTCCACAAACATCAACGTGGACTCGCTCCAATATTGCATTTGCTCTACTATTTCAGCCATGGACAGTGGATTTGACATATTTCCCCAATGTGCAACCCTTTCAGACATCCTCTAGTCAAGGGAGCCTTTAGGGAGACTAGTTGTAATTTTTTGCATGATTTTTAAGGCGCCATGGTGTAGATGACTCAATCCCTTGTGCCAGAGTTCAACGACATCTCGACTTTGCACCCTTTCGGCCTTGTTTCTCAATAACAATGTAAACTTTGAAGCGGGAACTGATACTGTTACCCATTTCGTAGAGATAGCAAAAAATGACCCGATTTTCAAAAGTGGTGATGCAGAATACACATGTTTTTTTTAGAACATGGTTTTTGGAACTTTAATTTTTTTCATGTGCATTAAGTTTTAGAATGGTAGTGATTTTCATGCTGATTTTAAAAAGTGAGTATTCTGCATCACACCCTTTTTTTAAAAGACCTATTTTTGACTTTAAATTTTCTAGTGTGTGAAATGTAAATAATTATTTCGTAACCCTTTTTTTAAAAGACCTATTTTTTGACTTTAAATTTTATAATGTATGAAATGTAAATAATTATTTTGTAAATTTAATAATTTTGGAAGTGATCTTCTTCTTCATATTTTCTAGATTTTATTTTTTTTATTTTTATTTTTGTAGTGGGGCTTTTATTGATTTGCATATTTATAGAAGAAGGTCGATAATTTACATTTTCGATATTCGACATATTTATACATCATTAATTAAATTTTCAATCCACATGAAATAATTGTCTCTAAAAAACAAATATAAAAATATATATAAAAAAAGACAAAAACAAAAAATAAAAAATGTTAAAAAAAATTTCTATCATAAACCATAAAAGAATTTGGAAAAAAAAACAAACAATTATAAAAAAATATATATATATAAAATTAAGTAAGTAAATATTGAGAAATAATATATATATATATATATATATATATATATATATATTAACAAAAACTAGGAAAAAAAAAATAGAAACAAACTAGTTTAAAGAAAAAAATAGAAAAATAACGAAAAAAATTTAAAAAACTAGTGAAATTAACATTAAAAAAAAAAACAAAAAATGTAAAAAAAAAAAAAATCTTACAAACCATAAAGAATTTAGGAAAAAGAAACAAAATTAATATATATCTATATATATATATATATAAGTAGAAATAGAGAAATTAAAAAAAAAATTAGAAAAAACTAGGATAAAAAATAAAAATAAAAATACAAACAAACTAGTTTAAAAAAAAATAAAAAATTAATGAAAAAAATAAAAAAACTAGTAAAATTAATATTAAAAAAACAAAAATTAAATTAAATTATAAAAAAAATAAACAAAAAAAAAGTTATTTTTTATTAAAAAAACAAAAATACAATTATCTTTTATTAAATATACCTATTTTATTTAAAACTAAATAAATAATTTTTTTTTAAACAATCTTGTCTTTTATTAAAAAAAAAAAAAGAATGAAACAATTTTTATTATTATTATTTTTTAATTTAAAAATTCAAATTATTAACACTACATTTTATATTTTCAAAAAAAATAAAAAAAAAATTAAACCTACATTTTATGTTTAAAAAAAAATAAATTAAATTTACATTTTTTTTAAACCATCTTTTTTTAATTAAAAAAAAAATATAATGTTTTTTTAAACAATATGTTATTTATGTCAAAATATAAATCATAATAAAAAAAAAAAAAATTAAAACCAATTTTAATTTTTTAATTTAAAATTTAAAAAATTAATAATTTTTTTTTAAGTAATATATTAAAAAAATTAATTATAATTATGTGTTGTATAAAAAAATTAAAAAATATTATTAAAGTTTTTTTATTTTTTATTTATTAATTTTTTTTTTTAAAACATATTAAATTTTTTTAATCACTATTAATGTTTTATTTAAAAAATAAAAAGACAGCCCCCGACCGCGCCACCAGTGGGCGGCAGGAGGGCCGTGGGTCAATTCCGGGAATCGACCCATGGCCCTCCCGCCGCCCGCTGGTGGCGCGGCTGGCGGCCCAAGGGGCTGTGAACCGCAAAACAGCACCAGTGTTTATATTAAAAAATCGAGCGAGCCACTTCATCGATTCAATGTTGTAGAGAGAAGTCACATATATTCACTGAAACCGCAGAAGATTTCACCGCAAATTTGTTGTTGCAGACCCAAATTTTATATGAACACCGTGGAACCGCACCACCCTGTGTAGTGAATATATAAATAAATCAAGCGAGCCACTCCGGGGATTCAATGGTGTAGAGATAAGTCGAACATAGACCACTGAAACCGCATAGTCACACTAGTGTTTATATTAAAAAACCGAACGAGCCACTTCGACGATTCAATGTTATAGAGAGAAGTCGCATATATTCACTCGAATTGCGAAAGAGTTCACCGCAAATTTGTTGCAGGCCCAAATTTTATATGAACACTGCAAAACCGCACCACCCCGTGTAATCACCCTGGTGATTCAATGCTGTAGAGAGAAGTGGAATATATACCACTGGAATCGAAGTCTGGAAAGTTTGTGGAGCACTGCAGAAATTCAATACCGCACTGTCAATCTAATTATCTGGTGGTTCAATGGAGCGTAGAGATTCGGCGATTCAATGGTGTTGGCGCAACAGATTCGGCGATTCAATGGTGTTGCACGCAGGCCCTTGGGCCCCCGGCTGCGCCACCAGCGGGCGGCGGGAGGGGCGCGGTCGATTCCCGGAATCGACCGCGCCCCTCTCGCCGCCTGTTGGTGGCGCGGGCGGGGGCCCAAGGGGCTGCACGGTCGTTTTTTTTTATTATTATTTTTTAAATAAAACGTTAATATTAATTAAAAAAATTTAATATGTTTTAAAAATTTTGTTTTAATAAATAAAAAATAAAAAATAAAATTAATAATATTTTTTAATTTTTTTATATAACACATAATTATAATTAATTTTTTAATATATTAATTTTAAAAAAAAATTATTAATTTTTTAAATTTTCAATTAAAAAATTAAAATTTGTTTTAAAAAAATTATTATTATTATTATTATTATTTTTTAATGATTTATATTTTGAAATAAATAACATATTGTTTTGAAACAAAAGTTATAAAAAAAATCTAAAATTTAATTTTGATTAAAATATTTTAATAAAAAATTTTATTAATTTTGTTTTTATTAATTTTTTTTAATAAATTAAAATTTAATAATTTTTATTGCTACGGTTTAATGAATTTTTTCTTTCAAATTAAAAAGAAAAAAAAAAATTACATTTTAAAAAAAATTATCTTTAATTTTTTTGTTTGTTTTTAAATAAATAATGAAAATTTAATAAAAAAATTTATTTATTTATTTATTCTTAAATCAAAAAGACTTTTTTTTGTAAGTTGAAAATGTTCTTTAATTTTTTTTATTGAAAAATACCTATATTTTTTAAATTTCGATATTTTTTTAGTTTTTTTTTTTTAATAGTTTGAGCTTATTTTTGTCTTTTTATTTTTTTCTAAATGTTTTTAATATTAATTTTACTAGTTTTTTATTTTATTCTTTTGTTATTTTCTATTTTTGTTTAATCTAGTTTGTTTTTTTTTTTTGGGCTAGTTTTTGTTAATGATTTTTTTAATCTTTATATTTTTACTTAAATTTATATATATAATTTTTTTATTTTTTTTCCAAAATCTTTT
Source organism: Pinus tabuliformis (assembly GCA_031772625.1). Taxonomy (NCBI): domain Eukaryota; kingdom Viridiplantae; phylum Streptophyta; class Pinopsida; order Pinales; family Pinaceae; genus Pinus; species Pinus tabuliformis. The sequence goes on along the minus strand of CM062817.1, from coordinate 1,325,355,994 downwards.
ATGATTAAACAATTTTTTTTCTTAATATTTTTTATTTATATTTTGTCTCATATATATGTATTTTTACATTTATTTTTTAAGTAATCATCATTTTAATCTTAATTTCACTAATTTTTATTTTTTATTTTTGGTTAATTTTCCATTTTTTTTTTAAAATCTAGTTTGTTTTTAATTTTAATTTTTTTTAGTTTTTTGTTAATGTTTTTTTTTTTTTTTTTTTTTTTTTTCTATTGTTACCTATTTAATTTTATAGTTTTTTAAATGTGTTTTTTCTTTTTTTCCCAAATTTTTTTATGGTTTACATATTTGTTTTTTTCCCCAATATGTTTTAGATATGTTTTTTTTACTATTTATTTGTTTATAATTTGTAATTTTTTTTCTAGTTTTTTAATTCTTATTTTTTATAGGTTAATTTTGTTTTGTTTTTTTTTTTTTACATTTTACATTTTTATGATTGATTTTATTTTTGATGTTTGATTTTTTTTGTTTTGTGTTTTTTATTTTATGTTTTGTTTTTAGTATATATTTTTATTTATGTTTTGTTATTTTTATTTTTTATTTTTTTGTTTTGTGTTTTTTCATTGTTTTAATTTTAATTTTAATTTTAATTTTTTGAAATTTTAATGTTTTTCGGGGTCATGATAAAATATTTTATGCTATTATTTTGAAATGTTGAAATTTCACCCTTGAAAAAAAAATTGTTATCTCAGCATCAACACTTTTCGTTTTGAGGGTGTTTTTTGCACAAAATTTACCATTGAGAAAAAAAAAAATGTTATTCGAACATCAACACTTCGTTTTGAGGGCGTTTTTTGGACAATTTTTGCACCAAAAATTGGTTTTCACCGTCATTTTTAAAACATGTTGAAAATTTAGCTTGGAAAAAAAAAGGTGTTATTCCAGCATCAACACTTTCCGTTTTTAGCACTGTTTTTGATGTTTTTTCGAGGTTTTTTGGCCAGAGTTCCCGTTTTGAGTTTATAGTTCCCGTTTCAAAGTTTACATTGTTCAATGCAATGTAATCTCCCACCTCAATTTTCTATAGGTTCTTCACACAAACCTCGATCTTCTTCACTTGCATGATAGTAGTGTCTCAAAAAGGCATTCCCTTTACTAAAAATAACATCATAGCCTTTATCCTCCAATACAGCTACAAAGATCAGATTCTTCTTCAACCCATGTACAAACATAAAATATTTGAGGCAAATAAGAGAGGCTTCCTCCCTCTCAAATATGATAGTACCAAATCCTATAGAAATGTACCTCCCATCATCCCCCATTTCAACATGCATCTAGAGATCCTTCTCCTCCAAGCTACTCAAAAACTCCTTGCACCCTGTCATATGGAACGAGGCACTAGAATCAAGGTACCACACACTCCCCATAATAGTGTTGGCCATGCATGCTATTAGGGTGAAGTCTAATTCGAATTGTGAAGCCAATGCTTCACCTCCTTCTCCTCCTGAAGGATTCTTAGTATACTTATTTTGCAAACATTTAGTTGCATAGTGCCAATATTCATGGCAGTGAAAGCATTTTATCTTGCTCAAGTCTTTCTTCTTGCAATTATTTTGGCTAGATTCGGGTTTTCTTTGGGTCTTCTTTCCTTTTCCCTTCTTCCCCTTTCCAACCAATGAAAAATTTTCTTCATCCTCTGCTCTAGATGAAATTTCATCTCTGGTATTCCTCTTGAACCAAATCAGACCACAACACTTCTCAATTTAGTAATTTTCCCCTTCCATTCACAGATTTATGGTAGCTATGCCAGGATTTTGGGAGGCCTAGAAGATCTAGGCTCACCATATCATCTTCCGCAACATTCACCCCAACCCCTCCAAGCTCATCTCGATGCTGTCTGAACCTGGAGAGATATTGTGGAATAGTATCATTCTTATGCATCCTAATGTTTCGAAGTTTGTCTTTCAAGGCCAATTTTCTTTGGTCACTGCCATTTTCAAATAGCTCAGTAAGTGTCTTTCACATAGCAATTGGTGTCTCTTTTCCATATAGATTTGGGACCGCATGGTCTCTCACACCTTCCAGAAGAATTATCCTAGCCTTTTCAACATCCTTCTTCCATTGGGCTAATTGTTGTGCATCAAACTATTGGGATTTTACAATGTATGTCTTAACATATTCCAACACACCATTATCATAAAGCACTGCTTCGATTCGATCCTTCCAGGCTATGAAATTTGAGATACCCTCCAGCGCATACTCCAATCTCAATCTGTTGAAATACATTCTCCCGATCCTGAAGAAAAAATTATTGCACTGAAGATGCAAAATTAAAATTCCTGAGAGACAACTTCAAAATACTAGTTCTAATGTGATTCCAGGGCTGTGATACCATGTAGAAATTTGATATAAATTTCAATTGCTCAAGATTTCAAACTGAAAAACAAGAGACACAATTCTACTCTACTGATCTGTGGAATGGAAATAATAATTTAGAACAACATGCCTAGACATGCAATACGTAAAATCAAAAGTACACAGTGATTTCTAGGGGAACCCATCTGGGAAAAACCCCTCAAGCCTCTTTGCATTAATCATTTGAATAGACAAATTATTACAATTTCCTCCTCCAAATCTAAGCACAACCTACAAAAGAACAATTGTTCTCTTTATTCAATGAGAAACTTTGGACAACACTTAGCCAATTATATTTTCATCTAGCCTCTTATTTCCTTGCGCAATTCCTAAGGAAATTAGCTCCTAAAAGATAGGAATTTCATCCTATTTTATTGTGCAATTCCCAAGGATTGATCTCTTGACTGCATGCAACAACTATACACTCAGACTAGTATACAACTCATGTTACACTGGCCTTAAATCTTCCACATCAATTAATCAATTTGAATTCAATGCACAGATTAGCTATTTTGGGTTGACTGGGCAATTAACTAACAGATCTCTAAGTTAGACTATTGTCCCACTGCACAACTGACCTTCAACTGACTCTATCAGTTGTTAGAGGTCAGTTAACCAAATACAACTGAAAATAATTGAACCAGATTGCTAAAATTTAGTAATCAACACATGCATAACTAAATTACAAGCCCCTAACTCGAATTTAATAAGCTAACTAAGTGACAAGAGCCATGTCACACTAGTGAACTCCCTCCAAGTTGTCTTGCTAATGTGGAAATTTTATTTACTCAATTTGACTAAGGCTAAAGTCAAATTGATCCTTTCTTGCTACACTTTTTAACATCTATATATTTTTCTATGAAATTATGATCAATAAGATTTAACATATAATTATATTTCCATAAGATTTAACATATAATGCATTGGTTTCCATAAGATTTAACATATAATGCATTGGTTTTTATGTAGCTTTTGGACTATAGTGTGATATATGAGCTTATTTCATTATAAGCTTGGAATTTTCAACTCCATGGAAGTTTTTATCTGCTTATGAGATGATTAACTTGAGTGATTATCCTTATTATCTCCTCGAACCCACTACACACTCGAATTGAGGCCATAACTCTAACATTTGACACTCTAACCTTTTCTTTTTTATATTACATAAAATAGATTATCTTTCCCAATGTGGGATCAATGGTTATAACGTATTTTTTTATGAAACACTAATGGATTTATCAAGGGTTCCACTGTTGGGAAGGAATACTCACCAATAGCCAAGTGTACACATTTTTCCATAACATTGGTATCAATGGTTAAGATCGCATTTTACAAAATTGACGGTTTGAATTTGTTTTTGGTTTTTGGGCAGGTTTAATTACTGGCAGAAGTTAGTAACCACGATTTTCATTTTCATTTTCTCAAACCCTCTCGACATTTCACATTTTGCAACCAGGGTTGACTTGATTTCCTACAGTGCTCGCTGGAATTATAGCACAATAGTTACAGGTGTATGAAAAAAATAAATCTCATCATGAAGCTCCCATTTGTCATTTGTCGATGGCATAACTTTATCTATTGTCGAATTGTGAGAGTTTTCAAATGAGCTCGTTCCAGATGCATTTATAAGTATTATGTTCTTTATAGAAAGGGGTTAAGAACCTATTGTTATCTATATCCTTTACCTTGTAGATTCATTCATGTATTAATTTATTTACTTTTTCTTGATTCTCAATTATAGGGTTTTCCTAATGGATGAATGGTAATTCTGTGGAACTAAAATCGATTACAACCACTAATGAGATCATGATGTTGCCCCTAAACTGGTGTACTTCGTTTTAGTCTCCTTCTACTACAACAACCCATCTAGGAATTCATTTATTTATGTTCGTGTTTATTTTTCCCCAAATTTGGAAGTTGTTGAGGGTTTGTTCGCAGGTTCTTTTCTTCATCATACATGATTTTTTTATCAAAATTGTAGTGTTCGTAGACACCCTTATTTGGTGGATTTAAATGTTAATATAAATCACTATATACATTTGTATGGCCAAATTTTCTTTCTTGAGAACCCTTCAAGGTTACATAAATGAATTTTTCCTTCTCTATCGAACCCTAGAATTTGTTAGGGGAAAACATAAGGATTATGTCGTGAGGTTGAATGATGTCCTTAGGGTTTCCAGGAATTGGTTGTAACCCTTGTATGTACATTACAGAAGTTACTTTGTTCTTTCTCTAGTAGCTACAGGAGTTTTTACTTACTCAGTGTTCTGTAATTATGATTTTACTTCTTCAAACCTAGCAAAGAATTTCTTATTCAGTTTCATTCATTAACTGTATAAGCTCTATCTTAACTTATATCTCTTTTCGTCATGATAGATAGGCTTTGGAGTGATCAAATGTTTACTTTAAGGTAATTTATCTTTGTTTCTCCCCTTTCGGATATAATTTTAGCTACAATATAAATATATAAATATTCTTATTCTCAGATAGCCATATTAACGTGTTTATTTGTAATTGAATTTTACAGGTATCCAACAGTAGCATTTAGGTTGTTCATACTTATTCACAACTTCATATTTGTAGCTCTATTTCCTTCACTGGTTAACCTTGTTCGACTTGTCTCTTCAGGTTGGAAACAATCCACCCACCTTCTGGATTTTTAAATGTTTATTCCGAATACACAGCTAATAGACTATGGGGAAGAAAGTATTTATTTTCTCTATTTTAATATTGTAGAGTCTTGTATAAATGCTCATTACTTCTAGTGGAACTTATCTTATTATTTTTTCAAAGGCCTTTGAGCATGTATAGTTATTTACAATTATTAGTGTATATCAGATCTTTTTTATTAGCCTTTTGACCAAACCTACAAGAGAGTATTTTTTTTTATAATTAGTCCAAGAAAGTTCTTGTCATATTATTTTATAAATGCATATCTAAAAAGTTTATTTATGAAATTTACAATATATTGTTATGTCACTTTAGTTATGTTAATTTTTGTATCTTATATTTTTCATCAATCATGTTCAAGGTGTTTTTCCTTTTTCTCAGTAACTTGTTATATTTAACTCTATTTTAATTCTTCATTGTTATGAACATATTGATCTTCTTTTTTAAAAAAATGAAAAAATTGGGTTTAACGTCCCACTCTGGAACTCTGCTAAGTGTTCTTCCATTTTAATTATTTGTAAAGTTCAAATTCATCTCTTCATATCACCGAGGATCCAACTAAAACATTAAGGTCTTAATTGATTCTTGTTTTTATTCCACAAGTCCATTTAGTAATTTCTCTAATAAAGTTCTATATCTATAGAACATAAATTCCTTTATTTTCTTTTCTACAAATGATGAGTATAAGATTTCCAAACTTTTAGCAACAATTTCATTCTCTTCTTGAACATTGATATGCATGTTATATGTAGTTAATGGCAGTTGTTCTACAAATTCACTTTAATTCCAATATTCTCATTCTATTTCCATTGATATTTACAAATTGATGAGATATCTTTTGTTCAGTTCTATAATTATTTCTCTTACATTCATACTCAAGGATATTTGTCAAGAAATTTAAAAAAAAAAAAACAATATTGTTAGTATCTCATACTCAATCATCGATTTCTTTAAATAATTATCACCACTAAATTTCTCAGTATTCTATTACTATTTAAGCTATTATGTACATATAACTTTTCAGAATAATACTAACTCTGCAATGGTATCTATCAATAACTTCTTCCTCTCTCTTTTTTGATAATAAACATATGTATGAATGAAATAATATTTAATCCCAAACCTACTGTTTATAACTTTTCTTCAAGCATACTGTCTCAATGCTATATAAAAATAATTAAGAAATTATATTCATTTCTTTAAATAACAAGAGTGAAAAATAGAGTTGGAACACTGAGTGAAAAATAGAGTTAGAATGACGACTTGAAATATTTTTTGGAAATTGTATGGCTAGTTACATGGCTCTTCCCAGTCTTGACAAGCCAAACATTGCTTGTCCCCTCGTGCAAATTAGGCTTACAAATTTTTTTCTCTACTCTCCATGTTCTTCTTCAGTCTTTGTTCTTCTTTTCTTTAGAAGTATGTGAGACAAAATGATCCAGGTGGCTCTAGACACATGCAGAAGTCTAAGAGGGCTCAGAAAGGGTCAAAATTCAAAGTGCTCAAATTTCTATCAAATCAACACCAGATCTAAGTGCTCGTCACCTTGATTCCAACAGTGTGAACGACACTCAAATCCGAGCTTGTATGAGGGAGATGGAGATCTTCAATGTTAGATAAGACAGGGAAAAAGTGGGGCCCACAGTATGCCACATGGCATCCTAGCCAGCATGTGGGACCTACTAAGTTTATGTGGCGATTGAATGACCACTAAATCATCGACACATGGCACGCTAGCATTTGCTCCTAACCTTGCACAAAATGACAAGAAAATAATATTAAAATCCCATAACAAATCATTTAAAAAAAATATTATTATATCAAAAATCATATAAAACAAAACTAAATATATAATAACCAAATTCATATATATATTAACAAAAACAAAATTTAACATATTAAAAAAGGTTATTGTATTTAAAATTGGGCATATTAAAATTCAATGAATCTTTAAAAAAAAGGGAGATATGGTTATATGAACCATAGTTATACAAATATGGTTATAAAAACCCCAACCCGTTACTATATATAACATGTGCTGTAAATAAATTTGGGCGCAGGAATCGAACACGCTCAGCCACGTGGCCAGCCCGCTCCACAGGCGACCCAACCAAATGTCACACCAAACAAAAATCCGCCATTTAATGCAACGACTCCAATGCGCCCAAAACAAACTCTGTTTAAATTAATACAACGTGCCCGGAATTAATAAAACAAACTATGGGTATATTTGGAGAGGTCAGGATTTGATCCCCCAACCTCCATGCCTCAAGCCCTCCACCCTAACAAACACACTTCTGGCATTGTTGTAAGCTCTGCTCACATTCATTTATATAAACCTTCGTTTTCCATTTGCACAAGAGGGAACGACAGAACAAAGAGCGAGCCAACGGAGTGGAGAACGGCAACGAAATTCCATGCAATGGAACCATGCCCAGGTGGAACTGTGACGCAGTTCCAGGAGGCGGAAACTTGACACGCTTTTCAAGACAAAAAGTTTTGCAGAAAATCTTAAGATGCCAAAAAGATTCCTTAGGAGGTATAAAAAAATTTTCAGAATGTAATCAAGTTTACAGTAAATTTTCTCAGATTTTTGCAGGGAGCGCTATGGCAAGGGCGGATTCACCTTTTGAGCAGCAAATTTGTAGATTCTCAATGAAGGAGAATCTTCAAGAATCTTGAGGGAATATTCCAAATTCCTTGGAGGCTGAACTTTCCCAGAGTCAGAATGCAGCCAACTTCATACTCATTTTTCTTAGAATTTCGCAAGGAACGTGATGGAGTAGACATAATTTTATCTGAGTAGTAGATCTTCAGAGGACCCGGAGGAAGGAATCTTTGAGAAATCTAGGGGGAATCTAAAAGATTCTTGTAGCCACAGATTTTCACTTTGTCAGAATTTAGAAATTTGATAGACGATTTTACACTATTCGACGCCACAAATTTGATGGTGTAATCAAATTTTCCATTTGGTCATTCCATTTTTCAGCCACTTTTCAAGGTGGAGTGTAGGTGTCAGCTTTCAATGTGCGAGTAGTCATTCCCATGAGATTCGACGCCATGATATTAATGGTGCAGCCAAATCCAGCAGTCTATCATCCTCTTCTTCAGATAACTCCTTGATGTGAGGTATATGCAGTGTGATCATGTACTTCTTTATCTCTTTTCTTGATATTCATTGTGCTGTATAGATCCCCGTTTGATGTTTGATGTGGGATCTTGTTTTGTTCTTGATGTGAGATGTACTTATTTTCATGTTTTGATTGAGATCCCTTTGTCGTCATGTTGACGGGATACTCATATTTCGCCATGTATGTTTGAATTGAGATCCCTTTGATGCCATTATGTTGGGATGTTCATTATTCACATACGTGAAATTATGTCATGCTGATAGGAGTCCTTTTTTGAATGACAGTTCTTGCAGCGGAACATCTCTTGGAGCCACTACAGCGTGAGGGCATATTCCTTGTATGATAGAGTAAACACATGCATGTACATCATCACTCTTTCTAGCACTTAATGCAACAGCCTACACCATCTTGACATCGGACCTGGAGATGTAGTCCCTCCTAGACGAACTCTGTTATCAATATCTTGTGTTTTATGTTGCTGATTACCATGTTCCTTCTCCTTTACAACATGCATATATGTTCCTTTATGCTCTTTTAAATGCAATTCTAATCACATCACGAAAGCAAAAAATCTTGGTTAAATCTGGGAGTTGAGTCAACTCGGATAAAGTTTGGTATCATAGCGGTCTTTGCGTGAATGTGAATTGTGACAATGAACAATGGAACGTGTAGTGATGGAGGATGACAAATCTATGTACGAGACCATTCTCAGAATTTCCCAAAAGGTGGAAGTAATGTATGAAGCTCTACAAAAAGAGAAAGAGGAAAAGCAACGAGTGTAGCTTCAGTTGTGAGCCACGGAAGAGGCCTTAGAAGAAATGAAGCACAACAACCAAAGTCTTCAAGCAGAGAATGTTGAATTAAAGATGCGTCTACAAGAAGAGAAAGAGGAGAAACATAGTTTGCTACAAAAACTGCAAGCTAAGGACGAGGCCTTGGAAAAGCCGCAGCGTGACCCATGTGAGGTAAAAAATAATTCTCCATCTTCATATATGTTTCCTGATGATGATTTCGCTGTTTTTGAAAATCATACCACAGGAATTGGTTCCAAACTGTTGAAGAAAATGGGGTATGAAGGAAAAGGCTTGGGCATTAATGGCCAAGGCATTGTCAACCCCATCAAAGTAAAGGAATTACCCCATTAGGTAGGACTTGGGTATGTCAGAAAGGAAGTCAGGGAATGCGTCGAGACAACGAATGAACCACCAACAACAGATGATGAGAAGCCCTCATCAGTTCTTTCCAACTCAATAGTGAAGGTAAAAGATGTTGATTTCCCTTCAGTTTCGTCTTCACATAGTATGATTTCTATTGGAGATGTGGAGATACCAATTACAGGGACAAACATGAGGCTCCTTACTAGGATGAGGTGCAAGGAAGAAGAATAACTTGGTGTTAATAACCAAGGCATAACTCAACCATTGGAGGTTGTGCAGAGACCTTGATTTGTAGGCTTGGGATACACTGAAGGAGAATGCTCGAACGTGTCAGATTCTTCCAATACCTCGTCAAAATCGTCAAGGAAAGATAATGATGGGAACACATCACCATCATCACATGACAGTTCCCATTGCAGGGAAAGAGCTGGGGCAAGCACTCATGACCATAATGACACCAGAGGTAGCAAGGAAAGGTATAACCAGTCTCGATACTCTAATGTTCATTTTGATTACAATCATGTTGTTAATTATGGACATAAATCAACGCATCGAAAAACATGTACCTTTTGTGGATTACATAACCATACATTTGTTGAGTGCTGGAAAAGAATAGCAGCGCACAAAAGGACGAGGCATGAAAGACCCTCTCAATAGCAGGTAAAGAAACATGTTAAGCAGATCTAGAGGAAGAATATGTATTGTAGTCGTTGAAACAGAAGTGGCCATCAACGAGCCACGTGTTGGAGGCTCCATCCAGAGCAGTGCCTTAAATAAAAAGTGTCGGTGCATGAACCAGGTGAAACAGTCATTCGACAAGCAAAACCACCACAGGGGGATGACCCATTCACATCGATAAGTGAAAAATGGTTTCTAGATATTTTAGCTTGTCATGGTCATGCTTTTGTAAATGATTTGTTGCATTTTAAAATGTAAAAGTGATGATGTGTTTTCCATCACTTGTTAAGAAACAATGTTGTCTGGTCTTATTTTGTGTTGCATTTTACACTCTGAAAGTGATGTTGTGTTTCCATCACTTGTCAAAACAAGCATAGTGTTTGGCCTTGTTTTTGTAAATCATGTGTTGCAGTGATGATGTGTTTTCCATCACTTGTTGAAGTAACAGTGATATTTTGGCCTTCTTTTTATAGCTAGGGTATTGTTTCCATTTTGATGTAAACTTAACCTCCGAGTATGTGTTATAAACTCGTGGCAAGTATGGGATGCTTGGGTCATTAGTTGGTCATGTAAATCAAGCATGTAATTTGCAGAATTGTACTACAGGTTTGCAGAGGTTGTAGGTGTCGGCTCATCGCTTATGGCTCTGAAGGACAAAGGTGAAGGAGAAGGAAGGGTGACATATGAGATACTTGTAAGTGCAGACAGGGTACAAAGAAGTTGTAGATTATTTTTTCATGCTTTTGGAGGACCAAAAGCTCCTCAGTGGGGAGGATTGATCCAGGTGGCTCCAGACACATGTAAAAGTCTAAGAGGGCTCAGAAAGGGTTAAAATTAAAAGTGCTCATATTTTTATCAAATCAACACTAGATCGAATTGCTCGTCGCCCTAATTCCAATGGTGTGAACGACACTCAAATCCGAGCTCATATGAGGGAGATAGAGCTCTTCAAAGTTTGATAAGATAGGGAAAAAGTGGGGCCCATAGCATGCCACATGGCATCCCAGTCAGCATGTGGGACCTACTAAGTTTATGTGGTGATTGAATGACCACTAAATCATCAACACATGGTGTGCTAGCATTTGCTCCTAGCCCTGCACAAAATGACAAGAAAACAATATTAAAAGCCCATAACAAATCATTTAAAAAAAATATTATTATATCAAAAATCATATAAAACAAAACTAAAATATATAATAACAAAATTCATATATATATTAACAAAACCAAAAGTTAATATATCAAAAAAGGTTATTGTATTTAAAATTGGGCATATTAAAATTCAACGAATCTTTAAAAAAAAAAGGAGATATGGTTATATGAACCATAGTTATAAAAATAAGGTTATAAAAACCCAACCTGTTACCATATATAACATGCGCCATAAATAAATTTGGGCCGCCGGGAATCGAAAACGCTTGGCCACGTGGTCGGCCCGCTCCACGGGCGTCCCAACCAACGTCACACCAAACAAAACTCCGCCATTTAATGCAACGACTCCAACACACCCAAAAAAAACTTTGTTTAAATTAATACAACGCGCCCAGAATTAATAAAACAAACTATAGGTATATTTGGAGAGGTCGGGATTTGATCCCCCGACCTCCATGCCTGAAGCCCTTCGCCCGAACCAACTTACCAAAACGGTGCTGTTGTAAGCTCCACCCACGTTCATTTATATAAACCTTCGTTTTTATTTGCACGGGAGGGAACGGCGGAACGGAGAGTAAGCCAACGGAGTGGAGAAAGAAAACGAAATTCCGTGCAATGGAACCATGCCCAGGTGGAACCGTGATGCAATTCTAGGAGACGAAACCCTGACACGCTTTTGGAGACAAAATTTTTACAGAGAATCTTAAGATGCCAATAAGATTCCTTGGGAGGTAAAATTATTTTTATCAGAATGTAATCAAGTTTACAGTAAATTTTCTCAGATTTTCGCAAGGAGTGCTATGGCAAGGTCGGATTCACCTTTTGAGCAGCAAATTTGCAGATTCTCAACGAAGGAGAATCTTCAAGAATCTTGAGGGAACCTTCCAAATTCCTTGGAGGCTGAACTTTCCTAGAGCCAGAATGCAGCCAACGTCATATTCAATTTTCTCATAATTTCGCAAGGAACCTAATGGCAGACATAATTTTATCTGAGTAGCAGATCTTCAAAGGCCCCAGAGGAAGGAATCTTTGAGGAATCTAAAAGATTCCTATAGCCCCAGATTTTCACTTTTTCAGAATTCAGAAATTTGACAGACGATTTTACACTATTCGATGCCACGAATCTGATGGTGTAATCAAATTTTCCATTTGGTCATTCCATTTTTCGGTCACTTTTCAAGGTGGAGTGTAGGTGTCAGCATTCAATGTGCGAGCAGTCATTCCCATGAGACTCGACGCCATGATATTGATGGTGCAGCCAGATCCAACAGTCTATCATCCTCTTCTTCAGATAACTCCTTGATGTGAGGTATATGCAATGTGATCATGTACTTCTTTATCTCTTTTCTTGATATGCATTGTGTTGTATAGATCCCTGTTTGATGTGGGATCTTGTTTTGTTCTTGATGTGAGGTGTATTTATTGTCATGTTTTGATTGAGATCCCTTTTTCATCATGTTGACGGGATACTCATATGTCGCCATGTATGTTTGAATTGAGATCCCTTTGATGCCATTTTGGTGGGATGCTCATTATTCACATACGTGAAATTATGTCATGTTGATAGGAGTCCTTTTTTGAATGACAGTTCTTTCATCGAAACATCTCTTGGAGCCACTCCAACATGAGGGCATATTCCTTGTATGATAGAGAAAACACATGCATGTACATCATCACTCTTTCCAGCACTTAATGCAATGGCCTACACCATCTTGACACCGGGCCTGGAGATGTAGTCCCTCCTAGACGAACTCTGTTATCAACGTCTTGTGTTTTATGCTGTTGATTCTTGCCATCATCCTTCTCCTATACATCATGCATATATGTTCCTTTATGCTCCTTTAAATGCAATTCTAATCACATCATGAAAGAAAAATATCTCGGTTAAATCCGGGAGTTGAGTCAACTCGGATCACAAAAATAGGAGAATTCTCATATAATATCCATCTACTACTTTTTTGCGTGGTTATTAACTGCATCTACCTCACCAATAGGTAGGAGATAATTAACTACTCATTTGTGAGATTTTGTTTCCCACTCCTTGAGACAACCTAATTTGTTCTAGGAATCATTAAATTGGCCAATTCATAATTTTTGAATTAAATCTAATCACCTAGATTAGACGCCTAGGATTTTTGATGGATAATAACAATTTTCCAAAACTAAAATTGCATCCTTTTTCCTCTTTCAACCATTTGTCCCTAGCCATTAATTTATAGTTTTTTTGTCCCTTTTCATAAAATAAACATAAACGCAACTTTACAAGAGTAACTATACATCATCCATTATCAGCAATATTATTGATAATCAAATATTTTGTTTGTCTTTCTAATGTAGCATAGTAATTTCAAAAATCAACTTATATACATGTAATTATACTAAAGTCTTTAAGTTGAGGGATATCACACCGACAAGGCTAACTCCTTAGAAATTAGACAACAAAAGAGCAAAGGGACTATGTTTCAACTACGATAATTATTACAATAAGGGACATATATATTGTGAGAATAAATCATTCTATATATAGTACGAAGATGAAGTAGGTCAAGAAGTGGAACTATCACAAGATCTAGTGCTAGAAGAGGCTACTCCAACAATATATTGTCATGCATTAGCTAACATAAGCACTCCAAAAGTCCTCAAGATAGAAGGATATTTCAAAAAGAAAAAGGAACTAGCATTGATTGATTCAGGTGGTACCCATGACTTCAACAATTACAAATTGCTAATTTATCTTCTAAATTTCTTTGAATATCCAGCACCAAAATTTCAAGTAATGGTTAAAAATGGAGGTACCGTAAATTGTTCACGGAAGTGCCACGGTATTAAGTTGAATATCAGGAAGTATTTGTTGGATAGTCTCGTGATTGCAATCCAAATAGGTGTTGATGATTTTTTTTTAGTGGTCCAGTGGTTATAATCATTGGGCACACTGGATCTTATTTTTCAAGATCTTTTCATAAGATTTTCCTCATAAGGAATGGAAATTGAGCATATAGGTATTCAACGGAAACCTAGTAAAGGAATAAGCTATAATAGCATGAAAAAAATAATAAAAATGGGAAACCAAGGTGTTATTTCACAATTATGTTCAATAGATGTTCAAACATCTATATCCTTTCCTCCAGTGGATATCCAAAAAGTTATCAACAAACATTCCAAGGTATTTGAAGAGATTCCCAAGGGTCTTTCTCCTACTCAAGATCATGACCATGCTATTCATTTGCAACATGCAAGTGTACCATCTAACAATATGCCTTACAGGTATCCATATGCACATAAGAGTGAGATAGAATGTATGGTTAAATAAAATGTAAAGGTTGGCATCATTCAACCTATCCAGAGGGATTTAACTTCACCAGTGGTGATGGTTAGCAAAAATGATGGGTCATAGCATATGTTTCCAAATTATAGATAGTGGAAAAAAATGCCAATCAAAGATAAGTTTCATATTCCAGTCATTGCTGAATTATTAGACTAATTACATAAAGAAATTTCCTTTACTAAGTTGGATCTATTTTCAGGATATCAACAAATCAAAATGAGGCAAGAATACATTCCCAAAACAACTTGTAGAACATATGAAGGTTATTATGAGCTTTTAATTATGATATTTGGAATTACAAATGCACCTTCAACATTTCAAAACACGATGAATTATATTTTCAAACCCACCCTTAGAAAAGTTATGCGAATATTTTATGATGACATACTAATCTACAAAAAATCTTGGTAACACCATGTACAACATGTTGACAAGGTATTAGTAGTATTGGAACAACATTTATAAGAAATCCTTCCAAGAGTTTCTTTGGGGTTCAAAAAGTGGAATATTTGGGTTATATTGTATCCCATGAGGGTGTCAAAGTGGATCCACACAAAATAAAATCTATGATGGAATGGCCTATCCCCAATACCTTAAATAAACTCAAAGGATTCTTAGGATTGAGAGGATAATCTCACAGTTTGTAAATAATTATGGTTAAACGGCAACAACTCTAGCAAAATTATTGAAGAAGGAAGCATTTTTTAGAAGATTCTTCGGCGAAAATCACATAGAGATACTTTTGTCGACGCGTTTCGAACCAACCAGTGTAGTTCATCGTCAGGACAAGTTGAATGAGCAGATCTTGCTTTGTATATTAAATAGATAGGGTAGAATATCCAATGACCAAATTTCTAGACAAGGTAATGGCTAAACTGACAACAGCTAGATTTGACCGGGAAACAGCTAGTTTGACTATGATGAGGGGTATAAACTTTATTAAATAAGTTAATTCAGTTATTCATATTCTTATTAAAATAAACGTAAATGAACCATTTTATAGTTATAAATATATAATAGAATAAGTAAGTTAATATATTATAATAAGTAAATCATAAAATAAATTAATTTATTTTGATATCTAACAATGTGAAATTAATTTATTTTATGATTTACTTATTATAATATATTAACTTACTTATTCTATTATATATTTATAATTATAAAATGGTCCATTTACGTTTATTTTAATAAGAATATGAATAACCGAATTAACTTATTTAATAAAGGTTATACCCCTCATCATAGTCAAACTAGCCGTTTCCTGGTCAAATCTAGCTGTTGTCAATTTAGCCGTTACCTTGTCTAGAAATTTGGTCATTGGATATTCTGCCCTATCTATTTAATATGCAAAGCAATATCTGCTCATTCAACTTGTCCTGACGATGAACCACACTGGTTGGTTCGAAACGCGTCAACAAAAGTATCTCTATGTGATTTTCGCCGAAGAATCTTCTCAAAATTGATATGGATCACAGAAGCCTAAATTCAATAAAGGAGGCATTTTCTTGGACTAAAGAAGCAACCAAAGATTATGAAAAACTTAAGGAGTCTATGTGTACAACTCTTGTCTTGACGACACCTAATTTCAAAAAACCTTCATTGTAGAGTGTGATGCCTCAAGCCATGGACCTGGAGTAGTTTTGATGTAAGAAGGAAGGTTCATTACTTTGAAAGAACCAAAATTAGAGGAAAGAACATACCCAAATCCATTTATGAAAAAGAAATGTTGCCATATTACATGCAATTAAGAAATGGCATCCATATCTAATAAGAAGACACTTCAAAGTAAAAATATATCATGATAATTTGAAGTACTTCTTGGAACAAATATTAACTTTCAAAAGAGTTACAAAATGGGTTACAAAGATGTTGAGTTATTCCTGAAATTATTTAGAAATAGGTAAAACAAGTTATTATGGAAAATGCACTCTCAAGAAAAGAGGAATACAGAAAGGGTTTACTATGCATGATTTTCATTTCATATTTGACTAGGTGGAAGAAGCAAGGATAGAATGGAAGCAAGATGAGTGGGTATGCAATATCATTCAACAACTATAGGAGTACCCCAATGCAACAAAAAAATTCATGTGGAAGAATGATTTGTTGTGGTATAAGGATTTCTTATGCTTGTGTAAGAATTCACGTTTCAAACAGAAGATCCTTCTGAAATTACACACTCCTCCAATAGGAGGACATTTAGGGTTCTTATGAGAAAGCATAGGATCAAGAAATATTTTTTTGGGAAAGGTCTAAAAGTAGATGTGAGAAATCTTGTGGTGTAATGTGTGATATGCCAAGAAAATAGGGAAGATACAATCAAGACCCCAAGGCTCTTTTAGCAATTAACCATACCAAGCCAACATTAGGAAGAGTTTCCAATGGATTTTATTATAGGTTTACCCAAATCTAAAGGAAAGAGTGTCATTGTGGTAGTGATACATCAAATGACAAATTATTCCCATTTTTCTCTCTTTCTCATTCTTTTAAAGCAAGTACAATAGCGAAATAATTCATAAAAACAATCTAAAAGCTACATAGAATATCAAAGATAATTCTAAGTGACAGAGATCCAATTTTCACTAGAAATTTTTGTACTGAATTATTTTCTTGTTTGGGTACTCAATTGGCTCATGGCCCATATTACCATCCTTAATCAGATGGGGAAACTAATATTGTGAATAAATGTTTATAAGGATATCTACATTGCTTTTCATATGATAAATCAACACAATGGGTCAAATGGTTCCCCTTGGCAAATAGTGGTACAATGTATCCTTCCATACTTCATCAAAAATGTCCCCATTTATGGAACTTTATGAACATCATTCTCCATCCGTCATATCACCTCCTTAAAAGGGAATATAAAGGCTCAAGAAATAGAGGACCATTTATAGCATCAACAAGACATTCTCAAACTATTTAAGAACAACTTGGTTGTAGTACAAAATAGGATGAAACAACAAGCATATCAACATCATAGAAAAAAATGATTTTGAGGTGTAGGATTGAGTATTTGTGTGACTACAACCATATGAACAAGTCCCTCTGTAGAAAAAGGAAAATAAATTAGCACTAATGTCTTATGGCCTCTAGAAAGTGTTGTAGAGGATTAGAAGTATGACTTACAAATTGAAGTTTCCTCAATCTTCACATGTACACTCAATCTTCCATGTTTCTTGCTTGAAGAAGTTCATCGATGACAAGATCCATGTCCAAACTATTTGACCATAAATTAATGGATGGAAAAGCATACTAGAACTAGAAAAAATCCTAGAAACATGGATTGAGTAAATGAGAAATGGAGAAATTATTGAGTCTCTCATCAAATGGAAGAACCTACCAACAAAAGAAGTGGTATAAGAAGATGTGTTTTTCATGTAGAAAAACACGTAGATAGGCAATTTTTGACAACAACACTAATTTGAAAGGAAGGGGCATGTTAAGCCCTATATAAGTCTTGTGCTAACCCTAGGACCCCATACTAAGCCCTAGATATTGAGTCATTACAGTTCTATTGTTATATTTTCATGTAGGCAATAACCTTTCATGATACACACACACACACACACACAAAGGTGATCTATCCATATGATTGTCAAATCTTGTCTTGTACATTGTATTCATTATAAAAGGAGTTTTCCCCCTTGAAAAAAAATTGTAATTATTCATTTCTTATCATTTTAAAGATGTAAGATTCATAATGTTAGGTTCCTATACCAATAGGAGTCATAATTTTTGAATGGCTGAGATTAAACCTGTAATATGTACATACCTTTTTCTTTCTGCAAATGTTTTCCATATTCAAAAAATTAAAAATTTTAAAGAGGGTATGTCCTAAAAGAAAAATCAAAGGACAAAAAGAATGAAAAGGTCAAAAAAGATGAAAAATATGAACCCCAAGAAAAGAAAAGACCAGGAAAGTGTGCTAGTCAAAATGCCACTACTATTTATTTTTTGTGCAAAATGAATGATTGTGTGCAACTTGTAATCTTTGCCACAATCCATGATAGTCAAAATATTTAAACTTGGCTATTTCATATTTCAATTTCATGTCTATAGTTAGAGAATAAAATCTGACCAAACTATTTAATCTTGGCAGATAAGTAGATTAGGTAGAGTAAATAAAAGGAGCTCAACTATTTAACCTGAGCCCTTGGATGTAATAAGGTTAGATTTAGTTAGATTGTCATTGTAAAGAAAATAAAAATGTTTTGATAAGGATTTGCTAGCTTAAATGCACCCTAATAAAGAGAAGTAAAAATGGTAGGATGAGTAAATGGGTAAGTAGAAGAAAGGTTGCAGAATTGTGATGATTGTTAAAAAAAATCATATTTATCACCCTCATCATGAAAGTCATAATTATGAATGAGATATTGGACTGGCATAAAACTCACAAAGTCAAATTAACTAATTTCCCCTCACTCATTTCACCCTTTACTTAACTAATTTCCCACAATAAGTTTGAAGTACCCAAAATCTTAAGTCAAAGGGGTTCAAAGCATTTCTCTGACTTCTGGAGGGACCGGACCCTCGGCCCAATGACTTATAGATCTTAAGTACTGAATCCCCTCATAAACATTCACCCCCTTCAATTCATTCATTTTCCCCTAATAAATCCCTTTTCCTAAGGTTAACACACCATTTTCCTAAGGAAAAGAAATTACCCCCATGGATACCCCTTTTTATGAAAAACCCATAAAAATGCACTTAGCCTAAGTTATAATTTTCCATGTAAAAAGCAAAGGAATTACAAAAACAAATTATGCTTAGCACACTTCAATTATCTCCCGCAATTTTCATATTAACCTTTAACATTATTTATATGTTAATTCCCGAAAAATAAACCCTTTCCCATATATATTTATTAATTCCTTTAATATTAATATCCCTACCCCTAAGTTTGAAATATAAACTTTATATTACCCAACCCCTACAAAATAACATAATTAATCGATCTGCGATTAATTAAAGTCAACCCATTAACCAATCAAATCTCGTTTGATATTTTAATCCCCGCCTTAACCCCTCATTAAACTAAAACCACTGCGATTAAATGCCCGTCGGGCCCCTCCATTACCCTCCGTGCAACTCCCGTGCCTGACCACTACATGATCTCCCCCCTCCCCATCCGACGACCCACGTTGATTTCAGAAGAGCCCGAAATCTAAACAATACCCGCCCGAAATGGGTTGTTTTCCGTCGGGCCCCTGAGGCAACGTGGCGCTTGATGAGTGGAATTGGGCGGCCTCCCCCCAATATCGCCAAGTGCCCAAAGGCTGTGCGAAGTAAACTGCTTACCGCTAGCCCGCTACCCGCCAAAACTATCACTATTCATGCCGCTACACAAAAAATGGTCACTGTTCATCCATACCCACCGAATTGACTTTTTGCGCATAAATCCAAAAAAGCCCCAAATCATTTTTTTTTATCGTTTTAACTATAATTTTCCATGCACGCACCCGTGAACGTTGAAATTCGTCAACTGTTATAGACATATTTGGGCACTGCAACCCCAATCACATATGTCCATAAACCAAGGGCTTCTATGTCCCTAAAAGTGTTGTTTCATACCCTAAAGGAGCAAGGTCAGCTGATTACATCATCTCCCAGAAGTTCTCCATGAAAAAATATTCAGAACTGGTCAAAACTGGACCATACAGACTGCTTAGTGCTGAGGGTGCGATGCATCTCACCTGCCACATCCAAAAAGTGCGATGCATACTGGAAAGCCCTTCTGTAGCATGCGATGAGTGAGAGCACACAAATGGCAGAAGCAGTTTTCTAGGTGGAGACCCTGAGAATCTTCTAGAAGCTACGCATTTGACACTTGCCTCTCTGAATTCGCCCATAGATGAGTAAGAGATCATGAAATCTCCAAGTGGAACCAAGAACTATCAGAGAGATGACACTAATCAAAATCCCAAAAGCTGACTCACCCCCCTGCAAACATCTATATATGGATCCCTCATCCTAGAGATCCGAAGGCTGGAATCTTTTATTTTGTAAGGAAGTACTGTTGGTTTCTCTGTGCAACATTGTATTGTTGGGTGATCTAAGCTTTTCATGAGGTGAAGAGGGCTTTCATGCTGGGAGGATGGCACTGGGTCAGACCAAGAGGTTGTAATCCTCTCTTCTACTACTTCTATCAATAAATTTATTTGAGTTTTCCTCCATATTCTTGTATATCTATGAATCTTGTATTGATATATGCATTTGTATGGTTAATATACATCTGATCCTATATTTTTTATGGTTATAGATCTCTATGCTTTGATGGTATTATGTTGCTTTGACTCTATAGGTGCTCCTTGAAGCGGGACAAGTAAGGAAAGAGTGGCGAATTTCTGTCAAAGGGGAAAGGAAACAAGCAAGGAGCCAAGCGAAAGACTGAGGTTGGTACTCTCTGCTTGTTTCTCATCTATCTCTCATAAAGGAAAACACAAGTGACTTTAGTTTGTTTGTTTCTAAGATAGCTACCCGTCTTAGTGGGACTAACAGCTCTGAATGGACAATAGTTTTCCCGATAACAAAATGGCTACTCCATTGGGGAGCGAATAGCTTGTTTGCTTGTTTATATTTGTTTACTTTATAAACTACAGACAGAGCCTGAAGTTAAGCCAGCTAGCCTTCGAACTGCATTTTCTATGCAAGTGCAAAGTAGATCAATGCTACTTCAGTCTATCTCTGGGTTTTGTTTATAAACTGAACAACCAACTTGCAAACATCCTAAGTGCCCTGGTTGTAGCTCAAGTAACCTCATTAGATCAACCCCTATACTTTGTGTTTACTACCTATCATTTGCTCAGCCTAAATCCCTGAACTAAGCTACAAACTATGACCAAAGACCAAGTGAAAGTCTCGTACCTGGATCATCACACTGTCTCCTTTTGACATTCTGGATGCATCGCACCTCCCGTGTGCAGTAGGTGGGATGCATCCCTGTTTCCCTGTGTTACAGGTGCGATGATCAGATAAGACTGTTTCTGCCTCCAGATTTTGGTTTTTTCTTCATTGTCTTCAGCTTTATTCAGGAGTTTTGTTGTTTATGATCAGCATACCACTGTTGAAACTCCCTTTCCTTGCATTATTCAGCCTCCATTGTACAAATAATTGTGAATGTTTTTATGTATTTTTCGCCATTTACAGTTCTCCTTTACAAAAAAGTAGCTTAATCGAACTGTCGTCTTTTGATTTGAAAGTGTCGCAAGTGTCGTTTTCAGTCAAAGAAAATAATCCTACTCCTTTTGGTGGTTGATTACACTGTTACTCTTGTATTTGATTTGAATTAATAGTATTTCAAGTGTCGAAAGCAGTTTTCAAATTGAAGTTGAAAGTGTCATCTTGTCTTCCTTTCATCTTTTGAAGAGAAAATTGTTAGTAATGTCACTTTGAAAGAAAATATAGTTCAGATTTGTACTTAGCATTCTTTTTGTCATTCACACATTAAGAAAGCGGAAAACAAATACATGCATGTGCATTTGCATTTAGACTGCTTGTTGATTTTGATTTAGGATAGTGCATCTAGTGTGCTCTCTACTCTATGTTGAAAGAATTTCGCTTCTCTTTCCTTAGTAGCTAGGATTTTCATTGTAAAAAGAAGAGTAAACGATTGTTTATCATCTTAGATTACATATTTAGGATTTGTATATCTACATCACGCGGTGAACCTTAAAGGCAAACTTCTTAAGAAAGATCAACTGTAAAATAAATTCAATGAACATAAAAACGCTTTGGAACCTAACACACAACATCTAGAAGTCTAGGCTAGAGACGTATTTCGGCATCGTAAAGCCTGGTAACTGTCGCTTTCATCGTAGGTTGGGTGATTCCTCCTCTTTGAGATGACAAGTGCCAGTACAGACTTGTGCTCCCACGTACCGTCGAGTATATATTGGGAGACCACAATAGGCTATATACTTTATCCTTAGGAAGCTGTGTCTGCCGCCCTATCGATCGCAATCCACTGAACACAGAATTCGGGAAGATTGACTGCCGTACTGTAAAAAGTATTCTGCAGTTTTGTGATTGGTTTGGTAATCCCTCTATCTAGATTTCCAGAGTAGTCACTTTCGTTTCGTGTTAGACTCCTTAAAAGAAAAGGTCCATATTATCACTTGTCACTTCAGGCTCATTAAAAATCGAGGCGACTAGAGTCATCTTTAGCTTTTTCTCGACTCTTAAAAATTGAAAAAGCAAGTCGTGTCAAAGAGTCTAAAATTTATTTTAATCGGAATAATGTCACTATTCCCTCGTTGATCTTAGGTTGAGAAAATGGATTCCACCAATCAAGGATTTCCCCTTGGGGGAAATCCTAGTCCTTTCTCCTCTTGGGGAGATGTTGGCACACCTCATATGGCCACATTGTCCCTTCCAGGACTGACAATTGGCCTGCCAGTATGGCTTTTCTCAACCTCTGTCGATCAAAGCACCGTGATTCCTGAGCAATCAAATCAGCAACTAGATAATACTAGAGTTACCCCCCAACCTTCTACTTCATTTGTTTCTCCCTCTCCTTCTTCCTCTTCGCTTGGTGAAGCTAGTAAAACTAAAAACCAAGTAACTGAGAAGAAGAAGAAAGGGAAGGAGAAGAAGAAGAAGGAGCCAATGGCAAAAAGGGGCAACCATACATCGTCTAGCGAAAATCCACACACTGCACCATCCAAACATAAATCTCCATGTGTCATTTGCAAAGGGGACCACTATCATCGAGATTGTCCTTGTATCCCACGGATCTTAAGGGATTGGTCTCCCCGCTTGCACAATCCGGTGTCGTCAACCTCTGACGATCATGTTGAGAGTACACCGTCAACTAGTGAAAATGAAGTGAATGGACAGAAAGGAAGATCTAAATTTCCTTGCAGACTGTGTGAAGGCGACCATGCCCTCCACCGGTGTCCATTCCTGGACGAAGCTAAAAGAGTCTTGGATAACCATCTTGCATCACCACATCGACTTCCTCCTGGATACAAGAAACTCTTGCCGAGTCCATTGCTAGTTGAAAATCTGACTGACACACCTTTGTTGTTGGTTGAAGCACCTATCATTGAAGATAAACCCTCTGAGTCCACCTCGGACCAAAGTCAACAGGTCGAGACAGCAGTTGACCCCATCTTGTCTTCAGAGGATCTACCTTCAGATGATACCGTCACCAAAGAGAATGAGAACGACACCGTTCAAATTCTTTTCGTAAACACAGACTCTGATGAACATGGGGGAAATCTACTCGTTCCTTTACTGCAGGAAGGAAGTTTGTCAGAGATTTATCCAGCCATTTATTCGGTCCCACCTCCAAGCAACCTAGTCGTTTCCTTCGATTGGAATCTACTAGGCAGACACCATCTACCATCTAATGTACCATTACGAATCATAGTACAAGCTTACATAATGATCATGGTTGGTACTATCATAGATGAAGGGAATTCTGTGAGTATCCTTTCCTCAACTGCTTGGAAAGCGCTTGGTTCGCCACCGCTTTTGCCTGAGATTTGAAATCTGACAGGCTTCAACAAAGGAACCAGTCGACCGTTAGGGATCCTTCCAAATTTGCCTATAACTTTGAGAAGGAAAACCATTCATATAAATGTGATGGTAGTCCAAGGACCTTTAGATTAAAATCTACTCCTTGGGCGTGACTACATTTATAGCATGGGAGCTATTGTTTCCTCACTCTTTTGAGTGATGTGTTTTCCACATGAAGGTAGAGTGTTCTAGCTCATAGACCAGCTTTCATTCCTTGGTTCACACAGCTAATAGACAAATGCCATCCCTAACTGGTCTTTTTGCGCAAGGAATGTCTCATCAATCTCCAGTTTGTCCACCTGATGAGCGCGAGTGATTCGGTGATTGTGACTAAAACCCAGGGGGCATGCACCCTGGTCTGCTTCGGCAGGAAAACCTCAGATATAAGGTATGTTTCTGCATAGTAATATGACTAGTCTGACTATCCTGTCCATTTAAGAAAATGGATCGGACTGGAAAAGGATTCCTCTGTGAGAAGGTAGGCCTTTCTCGATAGAGCCAAGGAAGTGTTTTGTCACCAAATTGAATGGTAACCTGGAAACTCTAGTTCATTATACCTGGGGGCATGCAAACCTTTTTGCATGAAAGTGAAAAGAGACCATTTATTTTCTTAGTTTGTAGGTTCTTAACCCTTTAAAATCATAGGATTGGTCGCTCCTAACTTACATAATGAAAGGATCCGAAGCAAAGTTTCGAATGGGGCAAGCTCCCTAAAAAATGAACCTATCAATGAGACATCCTTATTATACGACTGGCACGAGCAGTTTTACGCGAAGTTCAAGCTCGTTAAAAAATAAACCTAGCAATGAGCATATGTTACACCAGAGTTTAAGCTCATTAAAAGATTAACCCACCTTCGGTAAATAACCATTGCGATCGCATAATTATCAGCTTTTAAACCTTGGTCGTGTTCTTACCATCACATCCACTCTTTTTAGCCGATCATACGCCTCCATTTGATTGTTTACCCCTTTTAAGGAACAGTTGTGACGAGTGATCCTATTAGCCACTTTCTCTACACTACCGTGGTTGAAAAAGTTCCAAACCTTATCTAAAACCAGCTGCTATCCAAAAACATCACTCGTTCCTCAAAAAACGAGTCTCCTTTAAGCTCTTTTCATCTGAATCGTAAAATATGAAAAGATTGCTGAGCAATTGGCCTCTCCAGCTCATTAAAGTGATTGTAAGTGCCATCCCTCCTCTAGATTTTAATCTTTTTGGACCTGAGGGATTATTACACAAAAAGATCGAGCGTTTGTCTTGTTCGGCTCGTTAAAACTATTGAAAAGTCATCCCTTTCACATTGTTTTATACTTTTTTGGACTTAAGGGATTATATTACGAAAAAGGAATATTGGAGTTTCCTTTTCGTCTCTTTTTAGACTCCCTAAAATTGAAAAGAACCGAGTTATCCTTGTCATTAAATTCGTTAAAACAATAGCGACAAACTTGTCCATGCAGACAAGAGCGAGTCTCACTATCGCTAGGCTCATTAAAACGTAGCGACGAGTTTGCCCGAAGGGAAAATTATAGAACAAGCATATGTTATCCTCCTCAAGCTTGACAAAAATAAGAAGGTACTGGTTAGAAATGACTGGGGAAAATTTGGAAGAAAAATTGAAGAAACTTTATTGGTAGCAGGTCGCTCTTGAACATGACACTTTCACTCCATCACCATGATTGAGTCGGGTTGGGTTATTTCGTTCACCGGTCATATCACCATTGCTCCACCGTACCATCCACTTTTGGGGTTAACGCTACCAATCCATTTCAGTGTTTCCGATATGTTCAAGAGAAGTCACTCAGAGAATTCACCAACCCAGATTGTGTCTCATTTGCTGCAATACCTTCATGCTTCATTCTTTCATGACCGCCACCCTGAACCTTGTATCATCAAATTGTTTTCACCTCCAAAAAATCATTTGCTCCGTTCCATGTTGTAGATGTGGGATTCATTAATGCCCTCCTACGACGGGTCACTTCTTGTCGACATCAGCTCATTATCCAAGAAGTCGACCTAGTAACAACCCTTTCAGTACTTTGAAACTTGCATGCCTCAATGGCAAGTTTCTCACTTCCGGTGACAACTTTACATTAATGGCCTTCGACCGAAAGATTTTGCGTGGTGTTCGACATCAACCCATGTATTCACACCACGTGAATTGTACTGCAATACCTTGAGGGTCATTATCATTATCGGTGATTCCTCTCACGCCTGTTAACAGCTTACATCATTGGCTGGTAATCATGCAATGTCTGTCCATGATCGACGCTAGAACATCTTTTCACATGGACCGACTTGTACTTCGGGCGAAGATTGAACGAGTTTTGAAGACCCCGGATCTAGTTTCATCCATCCAGGCTGCGATATATTCAGGAAAATGAAGACATCAAATGTACATCATTGCTGCACAGATAATCATCCAAACCAAAGGATGATGGCTCTACCAGAATCATTAGTCTGCTACACAGACAGTTGTCTGTCTTATGTACATGAAAATGAATTTATAAATCTGAGCATGGGAATGCCCGCCTCAGCTGATCATGAAAATATTATGAAGATAGTGTATTGTATTGTATCTTATTACAGGTCACCTTCCAGTTTGAAAAACCTTGGATCCTCATGATAAATCATTTCACCCGACATCAAAAATATTTACGACCTCATGCTTTAGGGGGCAATTGTTATAGACATATTTGGGCACTGCAACCCCAATCACATATGTCCATAAACCAAGGGCTTCTAAGTCCCTAAAAGTGTTGTTTCATACCCTAAAGGAGCAAGGTCAGCTGATTACATCATCTCCCAGAAGTTCTCCATGAAAAACTACTCAGAACTGGTCAAAACTGGACCATACAGATTGCTCAGTGCTAAGGGTGTGATGCATCTCACCTGCCACATGCAAAAAGTGCGATGCATACTGGAAATCCCTTCTGTAGGGTGCGATGAGCGAGAGCAGACAAATGGCAGAAGCAGTTTGCTAGGTGGAGACCCTGAGAATCTTCTAGAAGCTGCTCATTTGACACTTGCCTCTCTAAATTTTCCTAGAGATGAGTAAGAGATCATGAAATCTCCAAGTGGAACCAAGAACTATCAGAGAGATGACACTAATCAAAATCCCAGAAGCTAACTCACCCCCCTACAAACATCTATATATGGATCCCTCATCCTAGAGATCCGAAGGCTAGAATCTTGTATTTTGTAAGGAAGTGCTGTTGGTTTCTCTGTGCAACATTGTATTATTGGGTGGTCTAAGATTTTCATGAGGTGCAGAGGGCTTTCATGCTGGGAGGATGGCGCTGGGTCAGACCAATGGGTTGTAATCCTCTCTTCAACTACTTCTATCAATAAAGCTATTTGAGTTTTCCTCCATATTCTTGTATATCTCTGAATCTTGTATTGATATATGCATTTGTATGGTTAATATACATCTGATCCTATATTGTTTATGGTTATAGATCTCTAAGATTTGATGGTATTATGCTACTTTGACTCTATCGGCGCTCTTTGAAGCGGGACAAGTAAGGAAGGAGTGGTGAATTTTCGTAAAAGGGGAAAGGAAACAAGCAAGGAGCCAAGCGAAAGATTGAGGTTAGTACTCTCTGCTTCTTTATCATCTATCTCTCATAAAGGAAAACACAAGTGACTTTAGTTTTTTGTTTCTAAGATAGCTACCCGTCTTAGTGTGACTAGCAGCTCTGAATGGA
Organism: Pinus tabuliformis; assembly: GCA_031772625.1. Lineage (NCBI taxonomy): Eukaryota > Viridiplantae > Streptophyta > Pinopsida > Pinales > Pinaceae > Pinus > Pinus tabuliformis. The sequence goes on along the minus strand of CM062817.1, from coordinate 1,325,328,279 downwards.
CACTAGTTTTCCCGATAACATCAACCCACATACACTCGCACTCAGAAGATGCCAAAAGCTTCCAAATTGCCTTCCAGCCTGATTGAAGCCTTTTCAATTGTTCAGAATTGCCAGTTACCTGGTTCACACCCCGTTTTCATCAATTCTAGGTATTTAAACCAGAATCCATTGAAAGCCCTGTTAAAATTCCGAACCAGTCTCTAAAGCTTTCTTAATTGAAATTAAAGGGAACTTTAATAACATAAAACCCACCTGGAATTGAACCCCAATTACCTCAAAGACTGAAAATTTACTTCCCCCCATTCTTAAATCCACAAGAACTAAGAATGGTTGCCCCAATTGCCATGGATGTCAGGCCAATTACTACTCCTCACCTAGACCTGGACCACCTTCCCCTTGCTGATAAAGACTTCCAAATCAAGGACACCTCTGTCCATGAATCCCCTTTAAAACTGTACTGCTGATACAGAGACCAATACCTCAACCAAGCTGATAAAATAGGTTTGTGGGAGTCTAATTTGCCCAAGTATCAGTTCCCTGAGGTGCACATCTTTCCAGAGATTGTCCACTATTGCCATGCAAACTACATTCCCAGTCAAAGAGCAGTGATGTCCCCTAACCAAACCATCCTTTTCACCATCACTATTGAGTCAATCAATGAAATGTTGTAACTACAACCAGGGCAGAACTTAACCCCTATTTCCACTGGAGATTTATTAGACAAATTTCCCAAGCTTACCACTGCCAAAATTGCTCAAATGTTCCAAACTTTTATTGTAGAAGAAAAACATACCCCACAAGATCCTCCTCCATACATATATACCATAATTTCTCAGTTTTGCGAAGACATTGTGTCAATGATATCTAGTATCTTAGGCTATACAACCAGTGAATACATAGATGAAATCATCTTAGCCTTCATGTCCATTTTTACTCCAAGACAGCCCCCTGCTATCATGTATGATGATGCCAAATACATCGCTGATAGGATGCATGAGCAATTTCTGAGAATGAGTAATGAAAGAGTGTTAAAGTATTCTTCAGTTTTGTACCACCTTTTCTTATACTATCAGGCTGACAAGTTCCCCTTCACTCTCCAAAAGCTTGACACTAAAGGTCATCCTAGGTCAGTCATTTTCTGGACTCCTTTGATACATAAATATGAGTCCCCATATCCATACACAGATTTCATAGATCTTTTTGTACATCCTGTAATGACCATGCTGCTAGGAAGTCCTCCTCCAAGAATCAGTGTAGATATGAGGAGGATCCTGCAGCTATCAAAACAACACAAAGTGGGAGATTGGTACTTGTACCAAAATCACATAGAAATTAGGATCTATGGCTGTGAGTTGGCCCCATATAAACTGCCCAGATACCTCCCAATGAGGTTATTTGCTCTGGAGTACTACATGCAAATAATCAACTTAGATGAGGTGCATTTTGTTAAGGCCAAAAAGAAGGCCCAACTCAGAATCAAAGATCAACTAGGCCCCTTTGTATGTAATAGCAGAGAAGCTGGGAAAGAAGTAGAGGAAATCCTTCAGAGACTCAAACTAAAACAAAGCTTCATGTGGATATATGACCCCTGTGACTTTATATGCAATAGAAGACAAAAAAACAATATGGCTTGCTACATTCACCACTGAATCCCTGAGATAGAGAAATGTGCAAATCAATTGGAATGGGTGGAGAATACCTTAGTGGATAGGGATAGCACTGAAGTAGCAGTTGAAAATGCTCTAATTGATTTAGAGAAAAGACTTGATGAAGGTTCTTTCCTGCAGGTTCTAGGAGAATCTCAAGTCCAAGGACAGTCCCAAATCCAAGAAGAATCACAGGCACAGGGAGAATCTCAGGCACCAAGTGAATCACATATAGAAGAAGAATCCTAGGTGCAAGAAGAGTCAGAGCAGCCAAACCTATCAGAGGAATTAGGTCAAACAGGTATACATCATCCCACAATGAGTACTCCCCCTAACTTGCAAACTCCTCTAAATGAGGAGAAAAGCCTTAAAAGAAATAGGGAGGAGGCCACTACATCAGGCAGAGAAACCATACAGACATATGTAGAGACTGGCCATGTTAAAAGGCAGAGGTTGAATCCTATTTCAGAACAAGAATTCATAGAAGAAACGGTAGGGGCCACCAGCACAGAAAGAGAAAGAAGCAAGGCTGCCACTCCTTCTGGGGGCACACTAGAACCTTCCACATCAAATACTCAGATGTTGGAAAGGAAACAAAGTGTTGAAGTGTCCTCCTCTAGGATGCCAACTGACAGGGATCAAGACATAAGAGAAAGGTACAAGGATATAAAGGCCAGGAATGAGAGGCTAAAATCCCAGACTTATGCACAGTACCTAAAAATGGCACCCACAAACCAAACAACGCTCATGTCAACCTATGATGTCAAAGAAGGTAAGATGTAGATGACATTTGTAACACCTACCACTCAGCAACCAAGAACTGTAGCTGACTTCAAGAAGATTGATTTTGAAGTGTTGGTAAAGGACATACATCCTATTGACCAGATTGAGCTGCACAAACAGACAAGGGAGATGATTTACTCCACCTTGACAGGGAAAGCCATCACAGCTCACCAATTGCAGAATTCCCTAAATAACATATCAGCTCAATTCCAATTGGAAAAGGCCTCCTCATGGGAAAAATACACTAGAATCAAGTCCTTAGAGGACTTAATCATTGAGTTGGGACATGATCCCAAATATTTGAAGGCTACTAAAAGACTAATCAAGAAGAAAAACAATGACATAGCTTCTTTGAAGAAGCAACTTAAGATTCCACCACTACATCACCCACAGACAACAGAAGTCCTAGAGACCCAAAAGGGACAAGAAGAGCTTATGGACTTGGTCCTAAAGCTAAATGACCAGTTGAAAGAAATAGAGAAAGAATTGGACACATTGATTCAGTCCAAACAAAGTGAATTGGCCACCACTTCTATAGCTGCCATTCCCATAGTAACAACTACAGTTCCCTCAACTTTGGCAACATCATTGTCACCAACAGCTCCACCTGCCATAGCACTGCCAGTCACAACTGAGTCTACAATAGCAGGTGTTTCAACAAAAAAGATAGCAGAGTTAGTAAAATCCATGGAGGAAATGTCCATCTAGGCAACAGAGCTTAAAAGGCTTAAAGAGAAAGTGGCTAGCTTAGAGACTGACTGCAAGCTTGCCCAGATACAGCAGAGGGAAGAAACACAGAAAGCCCTAAGGATGGGTGAGAAGATTAAGGTCCTAGAAAAGGATCTAACTCTACAAAAGCCACTAGGATAGACTAAGGAGATGCTCTGGGCCAATATCATTGACTCTGTCAATGATATTTGGCCATCAATTCAAGTAATATTTGAGCAAACAGAACTAGTGAAAGTGGCCACTGAGGCTATTAAGAAAGTAAAAGAAGATTTAGGAGACCAGCCTGAGGAAGCTAATCGACTCATCCATTTCTTGAACAGCAAGAATATGCATGAACTTAATGAGATGGGTGTAGAAGACAGAACTAAGGCCATCATAGAAGTCAAAAAGGTTCTTTCTAAAAGAAACCTTATGCTTAACTTGGAGGAAAAATGCCACAACATGCAGGTGGGCATTGACAAATTCATGGAAAAGTTTCAGATTTTGAGGAATAAAGGCCTTCCAAGTCCTATGGTCATCCATGACAAACTTATGACCCAATTGGACTACACTAACAGATTAAGGAAGTTGGCTAAGGATCAAGCAAGCACTTCAGGTATCAAGGCCTTGCCAATAGGAAAAGTATTGTATGATACTTTAGAAGATCTATTCTTTCTGGAGCATGAGGTGAAACACTTGTTTGTCACCAAGCCTAATTTTTCCAAATACACAGAGGCTGACGAGATCTATAGAATAATGCTCAAAGTAAAGTTACTTGAGGATGAATGGTGGAAAACAATGACAGATTTACTATAAGTTACCATAGTAAATCTGAATGACAGCCAGATGAAACAGGTGAACAGGGTCAAAGAGTAACAAGTTAAAGAGTATCAGTAAAAGATTAAAGACAAAGATGATTCCAGCGTACACATATCAGCCAGCTTAAAAGGGCTCAAGTTCAACTACAACAGCCAGAACTACCACAATAAGAGGGACAACATGATGTAGTTTTCCATCTGTCTCTATCTTCATGCTTGAAAATATTTTTATTTCCTTAAATAAATCTCAAACTGTTATGAGATATTTTGTAATATTTTTTGTATAAATACTTCCCATTTCGAAGTATTTAGGGTGGATTCAAAGACATTTATGTAGACTTGTATCTAAAATCAAAGTGCTATTGTATCAAGACTGGATTGGCTTGCTGGATCATGGAATAAATTTCATACATTTTACAGGATTCTTGTGTAAAGCAAAAATAAAATAAGTATTCTCTCATGTGTATTATTTTTTTCCTTATGTTTACTAGTAATCATATGTGTTTCTATGAAATTTGAATGGTAAACTAGGAATGATATTTCAGAACTTGCTTTAATGCACTTTGTCTTGACTGTTTACCTTCTTAATGTTTTCTTCTAAACTATCTTAGTTAGGGAATTCTTAAGTGCTCCCTTACTTCCATAGTTTCTCCCTATGTTCTATGTAGCAAAGAATTCTTAATTTCTCTTTGTTGATGATTACCCTTTGTTCCGCATTCTGATCCCAGTCTAAGGATTCTTCATTGCCCTTTTACCCTGGTTAGAATCATTCCATCTATCAACCCTTTGAAGATTTTCCTTCTGCTCTGCTAGCCTGCCCTGTAAACAATCCCTTTAATGATTTGGTCTAGATAAGCTATCCTTTGATTGACTCCATAGCCCAATGGCTTAAAGACCTAGCTCTATCCATTTGTTCCAAGAATTCCACCACCCAACTTTCAATCAAAGTCAAAATCCTCATGAGCTTTAAGAACTAGCCTAAAATCCCACCCAAACAAAGTTAAATTACAAAGAGAGAGCCCTCTCTAGACTTAGGTTGGCTAGAACATGAGTCTGAAGATTGGTTTGTAGTTACCTCGGATTATACCTTCTTCTGATAACTTCTAGGGAAGACTTCTAAGTGATAACACATAACACTTGATTTATACATCCTTATTTGCCCATCCCAAGTTTGCTAACCAGATATACTACTATGAGATTAGCCTATGAACATGAGTCCAATAAGACATCTATCCTATTATTTTTTACTTATATCCTAATATGGAAGATTTTCTTCATCCCCTTATATTTCTAGTGGTGAAGTCTATTCAAATTCACCTCCTTTTTCAATAATGTGTAGACAATATTCTTGGCCACATCAAACTTGCTTTCCACCCAGTTGCTCAAATATCTAACTACAAGATTATTTTCTCCCCATCCTGCTTGTGGCTCTTTAGGTTGAGTTGTGGATGCAATTTCTAACACTTCTCCTTAGTGTGACCATCAATGTTACAGTCATTGCAATGATATCTAATATCCTTACAATGATGTTTTGTGGCTAATGTATTCTTATCCTTTCCCCCTTTCCACTTATTCCCTTCCTTAGAAGCTTCCTAGTTCTCTTTTCACTTTCCACCATTTGACTACCTTATTTTTTGGCATATGATTTCCAAACATTGCACCTGTACACAAGCCTCATCCATTGTTCTTAGCTTATATAACACCACCTACTCACACAAACAGTTGTGTAGACTCCACAAATACTTGAGGAGTACATCTAGAAACTTGCAAGAGATACCCAACATGATGACCATATTTTTGAATTTAGTGATGTACACTACCCCTACATGTGCCTAATGTAGTACCATCAAACCCATTTGTCCTCTAATCAAATCCATTGGTCTTCTACATACCCGATAGGGTAGATTAGAATAATTGTGAGGATTTTGAAGTCCTCCCACTTAGTTACTAGTGGAATCACCCTCCAACCTAATTGTCTTTGTATGGCATTCCCACCAGGTTAGAGCATGGCCCTTTAACTTCAATCTAGAAAATAATATTTTTTTCTCATATATATCATGAATGATAAAATACACTTATAATTGATGCAACCAGTTATTTATTTATTTATTTTTTAATTGATGCAACCATAGATTAAGGATTCGATCTCACCTTGGTATCGATTTATGTCATCTTTCACTTCTATCTTGACTGGGAACTGTGAATGCATAGCAACACTTGAATTCAATTCTATTTCATGGGTTCTTTCCTTTAATCTTTTCCTATGTCTTCATAATCCCCTTACTTCCCCTCGTTTGACCTTTAAATTAGATTCGCCATCTTCTTCAATTCAAAGCTTGTCTACTAAAGCTACCATGAGGAGGTTCATATTGTGGCTATTGTCTGCAACTTGTGCTTCTAGCCTAACAAATCTATATTCTTTTAGATCATGGATGTTGTGAATAGCCTCATTAGCCATCGTTAAGGTTCTGCAACTTTTTTTCAAAACCAATAACTTCCCTTGAGATTCCCCAAAGAAACATGCTCTTATATCAATATGATCTATAAATTATCATAGATATTTCACTAAACAATTCATCATGATAGATCTAATAAAATGAATTGAAATACATTCACCCACCATCAAGAATGAACACAATTTTTTTTTTCTGGAAAACCCTTGCAAGAGAAAACCCAACAGAAAGGTGAGGTTATGCAGCTACTATTTTTCTCTAGTATGAAAATAATGCAAGTAAAAAGGAAAATGAATTCTTTATGGAGTGAGACCTATGGCCTATTAGGATGCTATAGAACACTATCCCACTCTATTATACTCTCTAACTCCCACTCCTAGTTGATTTGCTCTATTATGGAACCAAAAAACAATAACATAGAATCAAACCCCTACTCCTAGTCATTTGGTTTTACATAACCTCATAGCCAACTAGGGTGACTCCTACCACTTTGAACTAGAGTTACAAGTTTGACCCTTTAAGATTATTCTTCATATTCCACACATAGTTATCCCCTTTTGCACAAGTAATGCAGCTAACGTAGCATACTCTCAAACCATGGTAGTTAAACTATAATGTCAAGGGGCATGTGTTTTGCATATAAACTCCAATTGACATCTTTCTTACACCGTTGGAAAGGTTTTTAGGTGTAAAATAGCATTATGAGATTTGAAGTAAGTAAGAGCTTTTGGACCTCAAAAATCTTTGTCTAAAACCTCAAAATGGCCCTCGAATATTTCAAACCCAATTCTCCAACATGGGATCGATCAATAAAAATGACCCTACATACTAATTCATCTAATTTTGCACTATAAAATCATCAAGATAGATGAAAAATAATATAATGATCTACAAAAACACCATCCACACTATAAACACACAATTTATCCTAGGAAACCCAATAGAGAACAAAACCTAGCAAGAAGATGAGGCCTATCAGTGTCTCTTTTTGCTTCAATTATAAAATTACATGTACAAAAGAATAGGCACTCCTATGGAGTTAACTTTGATATTGTGACCTAAATGACTACTAGATAATCCTCCTTTATTAAACTCTTAAAATATTGATCTGATGTTTTTCTAATCTATGGAACAAGAAAATGGAAAAGGAATGAAACCCCTTCTCCTAGCAAACCAATATTTAACATAGATTGATGCCATAAGGTTAGGGATTTGGCTTACCTAACCATCAATGAAATAATGTATTGGGATTTCGAGAATCTTATTAAAACTCCACACATGGATAGACCCATGTGTGAGTAATGGGGCCTAACATGGCATCCACTCGTCAATGGTGGTCAACTAGGTAGGTTAGCTTGCAAAGGCATAACTTCCATATACAAGCTCTGATTAATGTGATCTTTGGAACATTGGAAAAGTATTGGAGTGTAGATCAATATCAAGGTGTGGGCATAAATTTCAAACCTTGAAACCACAAAAGACATCGCTTTATTCCTCAAAACAATTATAGGAGATTACAGACCAAATTATTCCATATTGAGACCTACAACTAAAAAGAAGACTGCAAATCAATTCCTCCAATTTTTCCACCTAGAAGGTATGGAGACAGATGAAAAATAGTATGATAATACAATCCAAATCACCAAATTAGGCTCTATCTACAATGAATAATAAGGTCTGAAAGTTGTGATGAGTTACTCTTTTCTTGCCATTTATTGCAATAAGTTAATTTTCTAAAATCAACAATAATGGGAAGTGTATTTCCTAGATCTCTCACCGTTGGATGTTATGATGTGATAATTTTCTCTTACCATTCATTATGATAATTTAATTCTCTAAAGTCAATGACAATGGGAATTCTATTTCCTAGGCCTATCACCACACTTTCGAGGAGTGCACTCCCACTAAGTTGAGGATGGGATTCAAACATAGTGTTAATGACAAATATTAAACAAATAGTGTGTAATTGGAAAATATTTATGATTGTGCAATAATTTAAATCGAATCCCAATTGGTTTACCCCCTATATTCTTGATTTTGTAATCTATGATTTGGGGTTATTAATTTTTCAGGTCAGCCAAAAAAAAGATATGTTTCCTCTAATATTACAATTAGTCTTTCTAATTATGGCCACCAAGTGCACTGACACTAATGAAGATTTACAATGTTTCCTTGACCATGAGTATAAATATGTAAATATGGGATTAATTCAATTTGACCTAACCTTTTAGTCTGACACGGTTAAATGTTAGTTGTCTCTGTTATACTTTAAATTGTTTATTAAATGCCTTAATAGGTAGTTTTGAAGCCCCTTTGAATAATAATACCCATCTACTCTTTTATAGTTCCTTGGTATGCTATCAATTTAGCATATCAACATCTCAAGAGTCTTCTCCAAGCATATTTCCAAGCTTTTATGTTCAAATTTAGTTCTTTTTTATTTAAAGAAGAAAACTTCTATTGTATATTTCCAAATTTAAGAATCACACGAAAAATAATGGGGTATACTTGTAGAGAGGAACACCATGCACTAAATAATCTAATTTAAAGTGTATATTCAGTTCTATGAGTGAAATTCATTGATATTATTGGACATGAATCAATGAGCATTACAAGTACATCTCACTTAGTGTTACATCCCATAGCAATAAATAGATTATAAGACAATGTTCACTAGTTCAATAATTCGAAAATTCCTATTCAAGTATATAACTATATAAGTGAAATCCAATGATATAATTTGACTTCAATAAATGAGTACTACTAGTGCATCCCACTTAGTATACCATCATGTAGCAAGAAATAAATTATACTACAATTTTATTGGAATGATAGTATTGCCATGCAGGATTGAAGGGATGAAGAAACACTAAGGAAAGTTGCCCTTCTATTTGCAAAATATTATTACCCACTTCTCTAAATAATCTAATAAAACTAAAACGTAAATAAAAAATGCAATTGTGATTATTATTGTCAATTACAATATGAAGAGAAAAGATACCTAGAGTTGTTATCATTTGATTTTATCATCTCTAGTACTATTGTAGATCAGTAAATAATTCTCACTCATCTTTTCTTTAAAATATTTGACTTTGCAAACTTTCAAATAATTGCTATATCTATCATGGATTAAAGGGGAAGAAATTTAGTGATATTAAATTGGGAAAAACCACTTGTTAGCATTCAAAAAATGGGCATAAAATGTGGAAACTTCTTGTACACATCTTATACATATATCCCATATTCTTGGCATAAATGTTTCTCACGTAGGAGGCATATCAACTACCAACTCAAATAAAGTAAGAATGACAGCTCACTTAACTGCCTTGACTTGCATTCCATTTAAACAAAATGAGATTGATGTCAGGACCACATAGCTCTTGAGTCAGACCACCCTCTGCCAACATGGTATAGAATCTAGATATGTCATGAATATGCTAACCAAGAAAAGTTATAGTCGTTATATACTTCAGATGAAAATAGCTACTTTCCATGAGACCAATGATTGCAATATGGTCATTATTGATCATATGGTCTTCTCGAATTCAAATGGCCTCTAGATCCATTGTTGCTAATTATTGGGTAGATATATTTTCCATCCACTACTACTAATTATCAGGTAGATATAATTTCCATTTTACAATCTCTTGCTTCCCAAAATGGTGAAATGCTTGGTACTACTTTAGGTCATATCTGAATTAGAACCAAAAATAAAATCAGGTATCAACAAATGTGGCTTCTGCAAGATCAATTTCTCTCCCAAACCCAATGGCTTTTTTGATGCATTCCCTATGTTCACCATCAGGATTACTATCTGCAACAATTCTCGCTCATGCTTGAAGATCTACAACCCAATCCATGCGCTTACCAACATCCTTGTAGGAATACATCGTATCATATCATGGTACAATAGAAAATACCATTGTGTGGAGGGCTAGTGCAATATCCATGTCTCCAGTATAGGAGATACCTCCAATGCCACCACTATATGGCCCTCTACGAGTTGGTTCAATTTCATTGATCAACTCCATAGCAACGACGCCAAAATGTTGGGTGCTAAAATGTGTCTTTTAAAACTCCTAATTGCCTCACATTAATTATCAGCCTGGGTAAGTCCTTTTGTTTCAAGAGTGTACACAATATGTGCAAGCTATAAATCCAGAGAGTAATGCTTTTTAAGTTGAACTATAAAACTTGATACAAGAGTAATTGGATGCAATCATAAATCTCAAGCTGTAACTTTTAAAGGAAATAATACATCTAAGCATCAAGACTTAATCTCAAGCAAAACCATAATCAAATCTGAAGCAAGCAATTCAATTGAAAATAGCATCAACCGAGAGCATAGTAGCATTAACCAATCTCTTCTAGCTGATTCTATCTAAATCACACTCAATCTCAATTAAGCAATTCAAATGGAAATGATGTCAACTGAGAGTTCAGTAGCATTAACCAATCTCTTTCAGTTGATTCTATAATAACCACACTCTCATGTATGCCCTATTTTACAATGCTGTAAACGAAAGAAAATGAAATCAATGCTCTAATCCACGCCTGCCTATGTAAAAATAACTCATGCTTATGCTAGAAATTAAACACTCTGTAATGAAATTAACACATGCTCTGTAATGAAATTAACACTCACAACCTACAGAATTGATAGAATTGAAATACAATTGGTAATGGAAATCTCCAGTGTTGGTGCTAATCTAGCTAGATCTCCCAGTTGTGGCGGGCCCTTGCCACTTCTGGAAGGAAAGAACTTACAGTAACCAGAGAATTAAAAACCACTCAGGCTTAATCAAGATGTCTCATTCAATTCGATCTACACACATCAAGGGAAATCAACAGACTCTTTCATTGAATGAAAATAATATAACATAGTCTGCCTATAATTCAATAGTGATTACATGTATATATCAAAACATCTCCATTATCCCCTCTCCTCCTATTCTATCCTATCCTATCTCTACTGATCCATATCTCTCATTAATCTTTGTTCTCATTTAAATACACAGAGAGCGGAGAGAAGTTACAACAAATATGATTATAAAATGATTCCCATAACAAAATTGGATTTTTCACAACAAATTGATCAGCAAGATCATATCTAAAATATATTTCCCTTAGCATTCAACAGGAACAGGTCGAATTTGGTATTGCAACTGAGATAATTTGGAAATCGGCTGCAATAGCAAATTTGAGAAAAACGTCTTCAGAGAACCTTTCGTTTCTCTTAATAAGGGCCGAATTTGGGAAAACTGTTCAACACAATACTAATTTGGTCCATTCTGAACAAAACCCATGTTTCAGATTTTCTAGATTCTTCTCAATTTGCCCGAAACGTCCAATGCAAAACTGTCACTTCTTATTCCAGCGAATTTCTGAGTTGCAATATTTAATGATGAGCTGGGGATCAAATTTTCAATCTAGAAAATATCTTGGAGGCTAAAATGGTGAGTGATGTTACAAAAGATTTATTAATAAACCATCATTATTAAAATCATGCATAATAATCATCAATTTATTAAAAATAAAGGAGAAGAAATAATATTTATCCATAAGAGCATAAATAATTATAAAATGGAATTATATGATAAATAGTGAAAAAATGACGTGATAAAGAAGGGTAGAAATGGATGAAATAGGTGTTAAAAAGTGATAATAATAATGACAAAATAGCAGCTCAACAGAGGGCTAGTGCAATATCCATGTCTTCAGTATAGGAGATACCTCCAATGCCACCACTATATGGCCCTCTACGAGTTGGTTCAATTTCATTGATCAACTCCATAGTGTTGACCTTAGAATCATAAACAAAAGATGTTATTCACAAACATAAAAACTACCATTTGTCAAAAGTTCACAATGACATGTTGAAGTACCGAAATGAAAGAAAATACAATGGTGCAAACAATCAAGTTAAAAACTTAACATTGCAACTAAATGTTCAGTTTAAGAAGATGCTTGATATCAATATTATAAAACAATTCCAAAAATACAATTATAGGACATGGGTGGCATTATATAAGGAAATAAATGCAATGGCATATTGATAATTGCAACAATAAGAAAGAACATAAGTCAAAAGGAATAGAACCTGGCCTATAGAAATAGATAAAACATTACTAAAAACAAGAAAATAAAATATTTTAGAAAATACAACAATAACATAGAAGGGATTATAAATAAAAGCATATCTCCCTATGGTTCTTATGATTTCATAACAAACAATAGCAAATGGAAATGTAACAAATTAAACTCACTTGTGAATGGACTAGTGAACCATGAGGTAGTGTAACAAATTAAACAAACTTGCAAATGGACTAGATCCATGAAAGTCAACCTTTCTAATTAAACTCACTTGTTAATGGACTCGAGAACCATGACATGCAATATATCATAATAAACTTACTAGTGAATAGAACAGACAAGCATGAAGGTAATGTATCAAGTTGGCATGTTTGGTAAGTATATTATGATGCCAATATGTATACGGTGCTTTTTCCTTTAAACGTATGAACTTTGAAAATTCAAAAAAAAAAAAAAAGTCACGAACATGTTTTCTTATATCTCCCAATTAAACATATTTAGGGAACCGATTGTAACAAATGTTATACACAACGTTAGTGATCCTAATAATAATATTTCCTATTAGTTATACATGATAGCTCATAATGTTATAATTACAATGGGCATTTGGTAGTTCACATGTAAACCTAATACCCTATAGACCAGTTTTCCATGGGAACATGTCCCTTAGGGTGGGGAGTGTGCTCCCACACTCCTGGGATGGGATAATGATATGTAGCTGAATGTTAATTTATTTGTGCTAATTTCATTTACATATTTAAAAACACATGCTTGTCAATTGCTTCATGTGCAGGATTTTCTTATACTGTTTGTGACTGGAAACATGTAAATTTTATGTGAAATCATGAGCAGAATATCATGAAAGTAAAGTTTTGAAAAACAACAAGCAAATTAACATCAAACCATCAATAAAAAACTCAGCATAGTGTTTTGATAAAGGAGTTCACCCCTCCTGGGCTACATCTCCTTAGTCCAACTTCCATGGCTTGGGCCCCTGTATTTGCTCAAAATGGAAAAAAGTAAATTTTACAATGCTCTACAGATCCTAAAACCTTCTTCAATGGAATTAGAGAATTCCAAAACCCCTAATCTGACTCTCCAAACTCTACAATTGATCCATAATTGTTTTGGACATGACCTCCTCCCTCGTGGCCCTAGCTTCATAAAACTTCAATGTGGAAAAATTACATACAAAAGTGCTCCATATCCTATGAAACTTGTTCCATTGTATTCAGCAAGTAGAAATCATCTAAGAACACATTTTTCTGAGCTCAATTTGGTCGAAAATTGAAGAAGTTATGACCTCCCCTAGTTTCTCCACTATTCACTCCACAAATTGCACCAAATCCGGCATGATCCTACAATTTCACCCCATTTTCTGCTAACAGAGTGAAAAATTCCCCTATTTCAAGGTGAATTTGTAGGACAGTTAGTTGGCCCAATAAATCCCACCAATGGTTAACATTAAATGTTAATGGTTACGAATTTTGTGTTCACATGCCAAGGGTTAAGGTGGCGGTTAACTCCCAAACCTTCGGTACTTTGTCTTTAAATATAATGTGCACACATGATTTGTTAAGAAGCAATGGAATAGTGTATTGGTAAGGCACACGGCTAGTGGAGGGAAGGTCGTGGGGTTGAACCCCAGCACCTCCACAAAATTTTGATCAAACGCATATTAGACATTTGACCTTTGGGAGGTGCCTCATGGCGGCCTCCAGGCTTGCGACGTGGAATTCTCTCATTGGTCCCCCATTAACCACTAAAAATGTGCCATGTCACCAACTTGTTAGCCAATCAAATCATGACACTTGGCAAGCCCTCATTTGGCATTGATCGATGTTGACCCTTACACATTCACCTACCCAGTCACTTGCCACGTCAACAATATGGAACACTGACTGGGCAATACCTGCAAATTTGTTTTTTGTTTGGTGAAACGGTCACCAAGTTCTAACATCCTCATACAAACTTTTTTTTGAATTAAATGAGTTGCATTGGGATTGTATCGTCGAGATGGACGTGTTCGTTCATGTTTCGCATGATTTTGAGCACTTTGATTTTTGAGCTATTTCTTGCCCCTAATCCAGATTCTGAGCACTCCTTCCCACTAATCGGCTTTTGGACCCACAAAAGCTGGTTCTCTAATGAGAGATGAATACTCTTCTCTTTCCCAAGTTCTATCAACTGATTCTACTTGAATAAATATCCATGATAACCACTTGGATACACTGACATGCCTTGCATTGCAAATGGTTATGTCCCTCAACCATTGTTCTCCTTTTGTTTTTGTCCCAATCCAACACTTGCTCGACACTTTCTGGCTACAAAATACCTTTTTTGTAGCACATCGATCCCCCAGTGCTTGGAAAACTGATACAATCTGATAGCCTTCCCACTAAGAATCTTGGCATCAACATATACAACGGTCTACAATGGCTGCAAATTTTTGGCATCTTGTCCAGTTTCGCTTCTTGCCACTATCATCCTCCAGTTCAACATGTTTCTCATGTCATGATTTTATATTGAAGGCTAAGCATGAGCATCTTGCTCAAGAATGGACCTTCCAAAATCCCGTGACATCTTGTCACAAGAAACACCATTAAATGGAAAAACATATTATGCAAGAAATGCAAACCGATGACCTCTTCTTTTGCTCCTACAAGGCAACAATTGTCACATCATGTAACATCGCCATGTACTCTTGCATCTTGGTGTACAAACCATTTTGGTGTGTTAGTCGATGGTTTACTAAACAAGTTGACAAAACATCATCGACTAATCATAAGTCGATAAAACATCATTTTCAAGCAACTGGCTTGACTTGAAAGAAAAACATAAGCATGTACACAACTTGACGATTCTTTGCATTAAAAACAAGAATTTCACATCTCATGCAATAACACGTCAACAACTCCCTTTCATCTTTGGAGATAAATCAACTCTTCCAAGTCGATATCACATACATGTGACAACAATCGACACAAGTTGACACTCATGCATGTATCCAAACACAATGAAAATTCTCAAGTTGTCAATCATACATGTTAACAAAGAAATCGACCAATACAAGTCAATCACTCATGCATGTTGCCAGTTTCATTGTTCACACACACACAAACTCTCATGTATGTGTACAATTTTTCAACTCTCTCACAAGTAAAATAAGCCCAAAAACATGTATGGGTACATAAGAGCTGAATTGACAAATTTGCTGCAAATGAAGTAAGTAACATACCCAACTTTCACACACCTTCTTGCCGAAATTATGCAACATCAAGAATTGAAAAATTTTCTGCAAATGAAGTGAGTAACATACCCAACTTTCACACACCTTCATGGTGAAATTATGCAACAACAAGAATGATTTCAAAATAAATGTATTCACATACAAACTTGTAACCATAAATTGCCTTCTTTGTTGCATTAAAGTGAGTCAAATAGAACTCCACTTTCAACATCTTGCATCATACAAGTTGCAGCATACTTTCAACAGAAAAGTAATGCATTCATAAGGCAAAGAAATGCATTTCTAAGGCAAAGAATTGAATCTATCAACAAAATAAATGAAATACTTATTTAGATAAGAAATCAATCCACCTCTTACAAAACCATTTCAATGGCGATTCTTTCAGTTGCACATCATCTTATGAATCATCTTGACCCACATCAATTATGGAATCATCTTTTCCATCTTTTCCAAAGTCTCTCTCCACCTTCTTCAAATGTCATGGATGACTTGTTGGATACAAAGTCCAACATTTGTCTATGAGATGACCCTGCTTATGGCAATGAGTGCAAAACGATTTCATCTTCTTTGCAACATGGTTTTCATTGTCCAATGGACCTCTGGTTTTCTATCGCTTTTGCTTTGAAAGTTTCTTATATGTGGCCATTTTCTTCCAACATCTTGAAACATTAAGGTTATTCAAACCACAAAAAGAACATGTAAATTCTCTCCAACTCTTATGTGAAGATTTACCATGTTTATCATAATCAAAAGAAACTTGATTAAAGGAAGATTTATACCTTGCACATTCACTTTTGTCGCCTTCTTGAGGAGGTGAATTTGAATAGGTAGTAGTTCTCTTTGGAATACGAACAATGGTTTCAATGACCTTAGAGCTTTCATCATCCTCTTGTTTTCCCTTTCCGCTAGTTACATGCTTATGAGCATCTTCTTGCAAAGTGGGTACACAACTTTTGCATTCCTCATGAACACAATATTCACAAGCTTGAGGGTATGAACATGTAAAGAAATTCCCTCTTATAACACCTTCATGTACCTCCTTGACTTTGGAGCATTCTCCATCATGTTTTCCATAACCAAGACCCAAATACCTAGGCCTTTCCTCAACAACAATTGGCTCAACTATGCCTTGTGCATGTTTTCCTAACCCTTTACGTTCATAGCCCATTTTCATCAACAATTTGGACCCTATTCCTCTAGTGTGTATTTCAAAAGCACCAAAACATTCATTTTGAGAGGAAACTGAAGATAAACTTGAATTGCATACCTCATGTTCATGCACATACTTGGCTAGGTTTTCCTTGGCATCATAGAGAAAAATCTCCATTTCATGCATATTTTCAAGAAGCTCTTGCTTCTCCTCCTTCATGGCCATCAACTCCTCTAGAAGTATAGTGTTATCATTCCTATCTTCAATCATCTCTTGCACCATATCTCTCATGACGAAAAACTCCTACAACATCTCTTCATCAAATAATCTTTCTAAGGAAGAGAGATTAGAGACATCACTTGTTGAATCTGTCATCACATAAACTTGCACACTGTTAATTCTCCTTGCACAATTCTTAAGAAATCAAGAAAATAAACCTCTACTCTGATACCAACTTGATTTGTAGCTGAATGTTAGTTTTTTGTGCTAATTTCATTTACAGATTTAAAAACACATGCTTGTCAATTGTTGTTTTCTTATATTGTTTGTGATTGGAAACAGGTAAATTTTATGTCAAGTTTGATGTGAAATCATGAGAAGAACATCATGAAAGTAAAGTGTTGAACAAAAGCAAGAAAATGAATAGAAAACCATCAAGAAAAACACTCAACACGGTGTTTTGATAAAGGAGTTCACCCCTCCTAGGCTACATCTCCTTGGTCTAGCTTCCATGGCTTGGGCCTCTGTATTTGCTCAAAATGGAAAAAAGTACAGTTTACAATGCTCTACAGCTCCTGAAACCTGCTTCAATGGACTCAGAGCATTCCAAAACCCCTAATATGACTCTCCAAACTCTACAAATGAACCAAAACTGTTTTGGGCATGACCTCCTCCCTGGTGACCCTGGGGTTCATAAAACTTCAATGTGGAAAAATCACATACAAAAGTGCTCCATAGACTCTGAAACCTGTTCCATTGTGTTCATAAGGTCAAAATAATCTAAGAACACCTTTTTCTGAGCTCAATTGGGTCGAAAACTAAAGAAGTTATGACCTCCCCTAGTTTCTCCACTATTCACTCCACAAATTGCACCAATTCGGCATGATCCTACAATTTCGCCCCATTTTCCACTAACGGAGCAACAAATTCCCCTATTTTAGGGTGAATTTATAGGAAAGTTAGCTGGCCCAATAAATCCCACCAGTGGTTAACATTAAATGTTAACGGTTACGAAGTTTGTGTTCACATGTGGAGGGTTAAGGTGGCGGTTAACTCCCAAACCTTTAGTGCTTTGTCTTTAAATATAATGTGTGCACATGATTTGTTAAGAAGCAATGGAATGGTGTATTGGTAAGGCGCACGACTAGTGGAGTGGAGGTCGTGGGGTCGAACCCCAGCGCCTCCACACAATTTTGATCAAATGCACATTAGACATTTGACCTTTGGGAGTTTCCACGTGGTGACCTCCGGGCTTCCCACGTGGCATTCTCTCATTGGTCCCCCATTAACCACTAAAAACGTGCCATGTCACCAACCTGTTAGACAATAAAATCATGACACTTGGAAAGTTCTCATTGGGTGTTGACCAATGTTGACCCTTTCACATTCACTTGCCCAGTCACCTGCCACGTCAGCAGTACAGACTGTTGCCTGGGCAATACCTGCAAATTTGTTTGTTGGTTGGTGAAACGGTCAGCGAGCTCTAACTTCCTCATACGAACTCCGTTTTGAACGAAACAATTTGTGTTGGGATCGTATCGCCGAGACGGGCACAGTCGTTTAGGTTTCCCATGATTCCAAACACTTTGATTTTTGAGCTATTTCTTGCCCCTAATCTAGATTCTGATCAAATAACTCCTAGGTCAACATTTCCCCACATCCCCCTTTTTGGGAAACTCGGGGAAACTTTTAGGGCGGGGGAACGGCCCCAAATTTTCTCTAATAACAATTAAAAACACTAAAAAGTAAAAATTTTACAAATTTAAATTTAAAAAAAAAAAATGAAAAAAAAATTAAATGATAAAATTAAGCATTAGAACATTTGTAATTAACCGTATGTACCTTTTATCTTGCTATTTATCTTGTCATCACCCAACATATTTCATCTATGATTTTCTTTGTTGTCGCTCGACATTTTCCAATAGTGATTTGCTCTGAAGATCTCCGCGATTCATATTTACCATTGATCGAGTTCTAATGGTCTCGCTTTAGCCTTTAACAATTAACATCAACCAGGTTTTCTTGTTCCATTTTGAGTTGCGATTTTGGAGTTGTGCAATATGATTTGGAGCTATGAAGTGTGATTTGGAGCTATGATTTTGTAGTTGCACAATGCAATTTGGAGCTGTCATTTTGTCACCGAGAGTTGTTGCCACAATAGGCCATCCCAAGCAGCCATCCAAATTTTTTGAGCCACTCAATCGCCATCAAGTAGGATTTGGGATTATTTCTTTTACCTCATTTTTGTGTTATTGTTCTTTTTTATTTTCCATTTTTAAATTTGTGGTATACCATATTATAATTTCTTTGTTAGTATTTTTTTAAATATCATGCTATTGTTAAACAATGGAACTTAAATTCAATCATTATTAGTATTTAGATTACCAATTTTCTATTGAAATTTTAAAACAAAAACAAAAACCCTTATGTAGCCTACAAAAGGTCCAAAACTTAAGAAATCAATAGTGACACAAAACTTCAGAAACAACAACACGATTCAGAGTAACTCTAGTGAAAACAATGGTTCTAATTCAAATTATGAGGATAATACCGATACAAGGGAAAACATTGCAATTTCAAGTGGGTTTGGAACTTCAGAAACCCTCACAGTGGAAATCCAAAGCAATGCCAATCTCCCTCCAAGGGGATTGGATCACCATGCAAGGGGAACATTTAATCCCAGAAGACCTTTGTCTATAATATGTAACTAAAGTACTTTCTCCACCAACCAAGAAAAAAACAAGGGGTGGATCACGTGACTAGAAATGCAATATTTGTGGCCATACTTGGGTAGGAAGTTATAGTTGGATTAAACAACACCTCTTGGGCAATGGTGGAAAAGGGGTTAGTGTATGTGATAAATTAAAATGTTTGAGAGATCTAAGCTTTTGAGGCTAGAACTTGGAGCAAATGCAAAGGGCGCCTTACGTAGCCAAAATGTCACTTTAGTTGAAGGTAAAAATGTGGAAAGGAGTTCGAAAAGGAAGCCTAACACATCCACCAATATTAGAAATATGCCTCCACCATGTTTTTCTACAACATCTTCATCAAAAACTAAAATGCAGGATGCTCGTTCTAATGCAACGGGGCCAACTATTGCAGGGATGTACGGTAAATTGAACCGTGATGATAAAGATTATGCAGTTGGATTTTTTTTTTCTTAATGGCATTCCTTTTTATCTTACTCGCTCTCCTTATTATAGGGATATGGTACAGGAAATTTCAAAAGAAGGGACCTCATATGTGCCTCCAAGAAAAACCAAGTTGAGGACAATGATCGTGGAAAGAGGAGTGTCCAAAATTATTGTGCAGAAAGAGATTATGAGACAAACATGGGTGAGGGCAAGGTGCTCTATTGTTACAAATGGGTGGACAGACATGCAAAACGTCCAGTCATCAACATCATAGTTACATATGTATATGGGTCTTTCTTTCTTAGAGTTATTGATTTCTATGGAAAGCGAAAATATGTGAATTTATAATTTGAACATCTTCGGAATTTTATAGAGGAGGTCAAGTTTTCCAATGTTGTGCAAGTTGTGACAAATTTAGCAACAGTGTGTTGATCAGCTGGATAGTTTATTCAAGCTAGATACCAACATATTTTTTGGACCACTTGTTGTGTGCATGAGCTCAACAATGACTAAAAGACATTGGCAGAATTCATTGGGTATCCACTTTGGTATAATTTGAGAGGGATGTGCACTTGTTTATCTACAACCATCATGCCTTCTTAGCCATATACAGGGCTAACTCAAGGAAAAAATTCCTCAATCCCACAAAGACTAGATTGCTAGTTATTTTCTTTTATTGGAGAGGATGTTGCAGATCCAACTACCGTTATAGGGCATAGTTGTGACTCTAGAGTGGAACAGGTGGATAGAATCCAAGATAGAAGAGGGGAAGAAGATTAGGGCTCAGATCTTGGAAAATTATTGGTGGGAAAATTGCAATTATTTGGTCTCTATCTTATACCCTATAGTCGAGGTTGTTCGCTACACTGACACACACTCCTAATCTTGGAGAAATATATGAGACTTTTGATAGCATGTTGGGTCAAGTAAAGGTAGTCATTTGTGATAAAGAGCCCTCCTTAGAGTTCTATACGAACCATATTCGGCCCATTATTCAGCACAGATGGGATCAAATGAACACACCTTTGCATATGGCAACATATTATGCATTGAACCTACAATGGTATATTCCTAGGCCTGGTAGAATTTCTCTCATTGATGATCCACCAATCAAGAATGGATTTTGAGCTGCCATTTCAAAGATGTATAGTGCAGAAGAGGGGAAGATACTTCAAATGCAATGGATGTTCATAAATTCGTTAGGGAAACATAGTTAGGGTTTTGATTATTCTAATTTCTTTTTCTTTGAAATTTTCTTATGAAGTTTAGTATTAGTTATTCTTTCCAATTATTATGTTATTCTCATCAAGACAAACACCAAACAATGAAGATCACAGACAGAAAAGAGAACACAAGATGTAGGCACTCAACCAGGGAAAAACCCCTATTCAAGGGGAAAACCCATAAACTATTCTTCTCTTCTTTAGAACCAAATCAAATGAGACAATCCTAGACCTTTTTACCAAAATTTCCTCCATCCACCAAATCAACCCTTAACACAAACTCTTCAAATCAAAGCATAAAATTAATCGACTTCTTCCCTGCAACTCCCGAAATTCGGTCTGCACCATCAACCCTTGCAACTCCTGAAATTCGGTCTGCACCATCAACCCCTGCAACTTGCCTTAGATCCTTCACACATGTGGCACAGAAACACAAGATTTTAGGTCTTCTTTACTTGATAAATTTTTGTTATGAAACCAACTCAAGAAAATATAGAAAAGAAAGATCAACGCCTTAGAATTCAGCCTCTTCGAGGGGGCAACCTCCTTTACATTACATATATGAACAATTCTTGGATGATACAAATGACAAAACCTCCTTTCTATATATAGGAGTCTAAGGAGTCACAATATAATCCAGCCGACCTAACAATAATAATATAAAGCCACAAAAATAACAATAGAGGGATTCTATGGGGCACAGAAATAACAATATGGGGGTAATAGGGGCACAACAATATAAATAAGGGGTATAACTACAATAGTAATGGGGTAATCACTAGTATTATAGGGACCCAACATGCCCCTCTCCTTCAAAAAAGTGTTGTCCTCAACGCTTGAGTAGTTCTGGATACTTCTGCATAAAATTCTCATCCTCCCATGTGGAATCTTCAGCGGATAAGTTCTTCCACTTGATAAGATACTCTGAAATTGATCGATTTCGTAGCTGTCGAGTTCTTGTTTCTGTGACTGCTTCCGGTTCCAATATAATTTTTCCTTCCTCGTCAAGTTCTGGCAATATTGTTTGAACTGGGAGCTTGTCGCCTATAACCTTCTTTAAACATGAAACATGGAAAACTGGGTGCAATCGAGAAGCTGCAGGAAGCTCCAATTTGTATGCCATAGTACCAATCTTTTCCAACACCTTGTACGGACCATAATACTTTGGTGATAATTTATTATCCTTCTTAGCTTGCTTTAGGGACATTTGCTTATATGGTTGTAGCCGTAGGAATACCCAATCACCTACATCAAAACTTCTTTCACTGCGATGTTGATCTGCCTGTTGTTTCATTCTATTTTGTGCCAACACGAGGTTATCCTTTAAGAGTTGGAGGACTTGTTGTTGATGTTCGATGTGATGTTCCACTGCCTGAACCTTAGAATTTTCTCTTAAATATGATGTGATGGATGGTGGTTGATACCCATAAAGTGCCATAAATGGGGTCATTTTTGTTGCTGTATGGAAGGAAGTGTTATACCACCATTCAGCCAGAGGCAACCATTTGACCCATTGTGTCTGTTTATCAGATACAAAGCAACGAAGATATCCTTCCAAACATTTGTTTACTATCTCAGTTTGCCCATCAGATTGAGGATGATAAGATGAGCTATGAGCTAACTGAGTACCAAGACAAGAAAATAATTCTGTCCAAAAATTTCCAGTGAAAATGGGATCTCTGTCACTTACAATAATCTTTGGGTTTCCATGTAGCTTTTGAACTGTTTCCATAAATGCAGTAGAAACTGTACTGGCTTTAAATGGATGTGATAATGCACAAAAGTGTGCATACTTGGTAAGTCTGTCAACTACCACCATGATGACACTCTTTCCCTCAGACTTGGGTAAACCTGTGATAAAATCCATTGAAACCTCCTCCCAACGTTGGCTTGGAATGGATAAAGGTTGTAATAGACCCGGTGTCTTAATTGTTTCAACTTTATTTTGTTGGCAAACCAAACATTCCGCCACAAACTTTTGAATATCTGATTTAAGGCCATCCCAAAAAAATTCCTTCTTAACCCTGTGGTAAGTTTTTAAAAATCCTGAGTGCCCTCCTAAGGGAGAAGTGTGCAATTCCATAAGAATCTTTTGTTTTAGCTGGGAATTCTTACAGAGGTATAAGCGATCTTTGTACCATAACGAATCATTTTGCCAGCTAAATGTATCAGAAGTACTGGAATCTTGTTGTAGCTTTCGAATAAGTGCCCACACTTCTTCGTCATTCTTCCATTCCTCCTTTGCTTCGTTTATCCAATCTGGTTGGATAATAGAAATGGCACACAACAATGCTTCCACATCCTCATCCTTTCTTGAGAGTGCATCTGCCACCACATTTTGCTTCCCTTTTTTGTAGATGATTTCAAAGTCATAACCCAACATCTTTGTGACCCACTTTTGTTGCTCTTCAGAGGATAATCTTTGTTCTAAAAAGTATTTAAGGCTATCATGATCCGTTTTTACCTTGAAGTGTCTTCCCATTAGGTAGGGTCGCCATTTCTTAAGTGCATGGAGTATTGCCAACATTTCCTTCTCATAAATAGCTTTGCTTAAAAACTTTCCCTTGATTGGACGACTTTCAAAAGCAATGGGTCTTTCATCTTGCATTAGAACAACACCAATTCCATTTCCTGAAGCATCACATTCCACAATAAAGGTTTTTGTGAAGTCCGGTGTAGCTAAGACCGGTGCTTGGCACATTGCCTCTTTAAGATGTTCAAAGGCCTTTGTTGCTTCGGGAGTCCATGAAAATGAATCTTTCTTCAATAATGTTGTTAGAGGTGCTGCTATTCTCCCATAATTCTTAACAAACTTGCGATAATACCCTGTCAACCCAAGAAATCCTCGCAGATGCTTTATGGATGTGGGGATTTTCCATTCCTTAATGGCTTTAATTTTGCTAGGGTCTACCTTAACTCCTTCATGAGATACAATATGACCCAAATATTCCACCTCCTGGACTCCAAAGAAACATTTGGATCTTTTTGCATATAATTGTTTCTCCTCCAATAGTTGTAGCACCTTGTCAACATGTTCAACATGATCCTTCCAAGACTTGCTGTAGATTAGTATATCATCAAAAAATACTAACACAAATTTTCTAAGGAATGGTTTGAAAATTGAATTCATCAAACCTTGAAATGTTGAAGGTGCATTGGTAAGGCCAAAAGGCATGACCAAAAATTCATAATGACCCTCATGAGTTCTAAATGCTGTTTTCGGAATGTCTTCAATCTTCATTCTGATTTGATGATATCCCGAACGAAGATCCAACTTGGTGAAGTAAATTGATCCATGCAATTCATCCAGTAATTCATCAATGACAGGAATGGGGAACTTATCTTTAATAGTGAGCTTGTTGAGCTCCCTATAATCTGGACACATGCGCCATGATCCATCCTTCTTGTGCACCAATACTACTGGAGCTGAGAAAGAACTTTGACTCGGTTGAATTATACCAGCCTCTAGCATTTCTGCAACCATACGTTCAATTTCACTTTTTTGGACATATGGATATCTGTACGGCCTGATGTTTGGAGGAACACTTCCTGGAATCAGATGAATAGCATGATCATGATCACGCATAGGTGGGAGACCTTTGGGAGTCTCAAATACCTTGGAATGATTGTCCAGGACTTTTTGGAGATCTGGAGAAATAGATGATTCCAATGTGGAAACATCTAGCGAACATAATTGTGCAATTACACCTCTTTGCTCCTTTTTTAGAAGCTTTGTCATGCCATTAGAGCTGATTATCTTTCCTGGTTTCCCTGCAATACCCCTTAATTCAACTTCCTTTCCTTCCACAGAAAATTTCATGAAAAGTTCTTGAAAATTAAAAGCTATTGTACCCAAGGATTGTAGCCATTGGACTCCTAGTACAACATCAGCACCTCCCATTGGAATGGAAAGCATTGGGCTAGTCAATACATATTCTCCCATGGATAGCTTGATATTATGGCACTT
The DNA here is from genome assembly GCA_031772625.1 of Pinus tabuliformis. Lineage (NCBI taxonomy): Eukaryota > Viridiplantae > Streptophyta > Pinopsida > Pinales > Pinaceae > Pinus > Pinus tabuliformis. The sequence continues at coordinate 1,325,302,835 of CM062817.1, read as the reverse complement.
TCCAGAACAATTTATTGTTCCTCCATTTGCAATCATCACTTGACACTCTGGTGCTGGATATAGGAAGCAATTCAATTCTTTTGCTACCCTACAATGAATAAAATTGTGGGTGCTTCCTGAATCAATCAACACTATTACCTTTTTCTTCTTGATTTGTCCTTCTATCTTGATGGTTTGAGGAGTGGTAATTCCCGCCAATGCATTACAAGATATGGTCGGATTTATTTGTTCTTCATCTAGGCTTTGTTCCTGGAATATATCCTCTTCTTTTGACCTTTCTTGCTCCTTTTCTTCTTCCTCTTCACAATCTATGTAGAATAATTTCTTCTCAGCACACTTATGACCTTTTGTGTATTTGCTATCACAATTGTAACAAAGCCCTTTTGCTCTTTTTTCTTCCAATTGTTGTGGTGTCAACCTTGTAGGTTGTGGAAGACTATGGGCAACAACACTTCCGTCTTTATAGTTGTGAATGGTATGCTTCCTAGTTGCCATAATTTTGCTTTCCATTTTTCTTGCTAACCTGAATGCCTTCTCTAATGAATCAGGTTCCCAAAGGCGCACATCATGTTGGATATTATCCTTTAAAGACCCTATGAACACATCAATCCTATGCTCCTCTGGAATATCTTTTACCCTTATGTTCAATTTTTGGAACTCCTCAATGTGCTCCATTATTGAACCCTTTTGTTTGAGACTTATCAATTGGCTAAAAAAAGTGTTGCTTTTTGTATCCTCATAATGTGCTATCAATTCTTCCGTAAAAATTGCCCAAGTGATAAATTGTTTACGAGAACAAAGCCATTGATACCATACAAACTGATTTGGTTCCAAATATAAAGTTGCCATACGTACCTTTTGTGTGTTTTGCACATTATTGAGATCGAAGAATTGCTCCATCTGTAATATCCATGTGGCGGGATCCTTGCCATCAAACTTCCTCATATCGATTTTTGGAATATGGTGATTCTTCGATCCAACATTAGCATCTATGGAATCATGATTAACATTTCTTTTGTTCTCATCATGAGTTTCCTTTACTACCTTTTCACCATTAGTAAGTATTTCTTGTAGAAAATTAGTCAAATCTGTCTTCAAATCTGCCATGCCTGTCTTCAAATTTGTGTTCAAATCTATCTTCAAATTGTCCATCTTAGCTTCCATTCCATTCATCTTAGCTTCCACGCCATTTATCTTAGCTTCCACGCCATTTATCTTAGCATCTGTTAGCTTTTGTGAGCGTGACATTTGTTGCACTTGTTCTTGTAATTTTGATATATCATGTAGCATTTCTTCCTCTTCTTCATGAGTCATGCTAGAGCTTTCAGGTTCCTTACTAGGTGTTTGCATTTTCTTTCCTCGGGGCATCAGTTACCGATAATAATGCTCTACTATGCCCTTTGAATTCCTTCAAAATAAATTTTCAAACCAAGCTTAAGCAAAAATTAAAAAAAAATCTACACACCTTTTTTCACTTTGTAGGAGCTCGATATTGCCTCTGATGTATCTCTGTACTTTCCAATCATCTAGTTCTGAAATTGTGACCTGTAGTAGCTCTCTGTGTCCTCTTTCCAATGCCACAAGTCTGACCCAAATTGGATTCTCCAAGGAAGAGTTATGTGAAATCTCCCACAGTGACTTGATTATAGACTAGTTCAGTAGAGCGAACTTGTACGACGTGCCACGAGTCACTGTTTCGACCTTTGGATCTAAAAAACACCCACAAGAAACTACAGTTCGTCCTCTTTCTGTACCTTCTTACGAAATTTCAATCCGATCCCCAGAGAGAAAGTTATGACGATTTTCCCCAGGTCACCTGTTTTGAATGTAATTCAGGAGTCTGCAAAAAGACCAACTTCCTCAGATCATATCTCCGCAAATATCGCGCAAAAAGCTCTGAAATTTGGACCCAAGGTTCAGCACGATTTCTTCTCAAATGGGTTTTTTTCGACTTCTGAAACGTCACAGAAAAAAAGTTATAGCGAAAATGCCACGATGACCTGTTTGGAGCAGCGAAACCCTAGAATCCAAAGCTCTGATACCAAATGTTATGAAACCAGCTCAAGAAAAGATAGAAAAGAAAGATCAACGCCTTAGAATTCAGCCTCTTCGAGGGGGAAACCTCCTTTACATTACATAAATGAACAATTCTTGGATGATACAAATGACAAAACCTCCTTTCTATATATAGGAGTCTAAGGAGTCACAATATAATCCAGCCGACCTAACAATAATAATATAAAGCCACAAAAATAACAATAGAGGGATTCTATGGGGCACATAAATAACAATATGGGGGTAATAGGGGCACAACAATATAAATAAGGGGTATAACTACAATAGTAATGGGGTAATCACTAGTATTATAGGGACCCAACAATTTTTCTTCCTTATTTTCTTGAGTTGTCTCCTTCTTTGCATCCCTTTCTTCACTTATTTTACACTTTAAACTACAGATCGAGTTGATTATTAGATGATCATAACAATAGGTTGAGTGCTCCTTTTATTTATAGTCTTTACAAGGTGGAAAAATCCCTTCATGAGGTTGACTAGGCAGTTGAAGGAACCGACTTGGTGTAGGAGTAACAAGACACATTTTTATTACTTAAATCATTTTATTTCTTGACACAAAAGGCCCAAGAAGGGTCTAGAATATAATGATAATGAAAAAGACTCAAGACACAAACCTAGAAGCCTTCAATGGAGGCTTGACCTATAAACAATACACATGGAGCATGGAACCCATGCTCATAAAAATAATTTTTCTTTAATAATTTTTCTTTTTGACAAATGTATGACTCAAGTACAATTATGAAGATCGATACTAGTAACATTTCTCAATCATTGATTCAATTTGCAAGTATTAGTGGTCCATATAACAAGAAGGATGCAAGGGAAGATCGTGATGACTTAGGCATAGATGAACCCATTGGTTGGTGGAGGATGCATGGAGATTATGTCTATGAAGGACTACTCAACATCATTTGCAAACCTATTTTCCTAAATAAAACTCATATTTAATAACCTCCAAGAAGCTTGAACCTATGACACAAATACTTCGAATTTGTGACATTATCTCAGACCTATGGTTGTGACAAGTACCTCGGACCTATTCCAGTGACAGTATCTCATACCTATGGTTGTGAAAGTACCCCGGACATGTCGTTGTGACGGTATCTCAGACTTGTGGCAGTGATAGTATCTCGAACCTACGACAGTGGCAATATCTCAGATCTGGGATTATTGCATATGTGAAGCTTTCGGACCAGTGCCCATCTATGGGCAGACTCTTAACAACTCAGACATGTGACGACCTTTAGGTGCTTGAATCTATGGTGTAAGGACTATGGATTGTGGCATCAACGGGACCTACAACATCTAAAGCTTAGACCTTATGGCACATCATTTGCAGTTTTAGCATCATTTGAGAGCAGGCTTTTTGGGCATTGTTTGGAGCAACCTAGTGACAGAATTGAAGAAACCTTTGGTAGTTATTGGCATCTTTTTGAGAGCATCTTATTGGGTATTATTTGGAACACACTTAAAGGCTTTAAATCAAGAGTTGTGAGCATCATTTGAAGACAAAATATTCAACTACCTTATGATACATTGGAGCAGACTTTGAAGAGTATTTGGAGAACACTTGAGGAAACCTTGAAGACTATTTCAAGTTGATCTATTATGAATTTTTGAAGTAGTTGTGTTGAAGTACTACTAAAGGTAGTCTTGAAGCATTTGAAGACATTATTGATCTCTTGTAAAGTAAGTATTCTATAAAATTTGTTCTTTTGACAAAGTTGGAGCTTGGAGGGCTTGGAGGGCTTGGAGTCCTCACTCAAGGTTGGAGCCTTGCAAATAATTGAAGAATTTTTCGTACAAGTTGGAATCTGATTTATTGTAAAAGAGGATTGGAGCTGTCATCATATTATTAATAAAATTATTTTTTCTTGTTCACATTTTTTATGTCTTGGTTTAATTGTGACAAAAATCTTAACTGGCATAACTTAACAATTGGAAAGAAATATTGATTCACCTCCCCTCTCAGTGTTTCCAACAATTAGAAGATACAATTTTTCTTTTTGTGACTTAAAAAATGAGTACTATTACTATTTTCCAACATCCCTACAAATAAAGATACTACACAAATTAAACCTACCTAGGACTTAATAAGAAAGTGAAGACATGGAATTTAGGTTGTGTCAATCAAAGACTGAAAGTTAATGAAATGGATGGTTGTATGTTGAAAAGGTAGATTTATTAGATTCTCAAGAAAAAATTAAAGAGGAATGATGGATGAAATGGAAAAGAAGACAAATAAAAATAAGGAGTACATACAAAAATCGATTGGGGAATATATAAAAGGATTACAAACCAATCTATTAAAAGATCTCCCTAAAAGGGATGTGGAGATCCAAGGAAACCATGAACATAAGGAGAAGCATGGTATTGAGACTCAATCATATATGATGAGTATTTATCACAACTGGAGAGGACAAATATTGAATCATAAAACCATAATCACAAATTTTCATTCCAGGACTCACATCATCAAGGATTCAAGACAGTATTGAAAACTACGACATTCTGAAGATTGATATAAGAAAATTTTGATCATCTTATGACAAGGATATTCTAGATGGAGAAATACTTTAATATACACCAAGTGGTAACCTTACAAAAGGTAAATATTGCATCCATGATTTTAGAATGAGACCAACATGTATGTTATCAATGGCTTTGTGAAACGAAAAATGATTATATTATATCATTGTCTGTTTTTACAAAGGAATTTATAGCATATTATGGGGATATTAAGAGAAATACATTTTTTAGTCAACTAGTAAATCTTCCACTAAATAATCCAAAAACATAGCACATTCAATAATTCCAAAAGTTTAGTCTCATGGTATAAAAACATTTCAAAGGATAATTTGTTAAAAATATTTATGGGAACTTTAAAGAAAAGCATCCAACATGAGTTGTCTCTCTTTAAACCTAAATTACTAGAGGATTCTTTCAGACTAGTAAGGAAAGTTGAAATTAAAAATATGGCCACAAAAAAATTGGTCATTCATAAATATAGAGAAAATCATGCTCCCTCTCCTAAACTTACAAGGTTAACTCCTTAGCAATTGGATGACAAATGAACAAAGGGACTATGTTTCAACTGTGACAACTAGTACAACAAGGGGCATATATATTGTGAGAAGAAATCATTCTATATAGAGTATGAATATGAAGTAGATCAAGAAGTGGAACTGTCACAAGATATAGTGCTAGAAGAGGCTATTCCAACAATATATTGCCATGCATTGGCTAGCATTAACACTCCACAAATCCTCAAGATAGAAGTATATATCAAAAAGAAAATGGCAACAGTGTTGATTGATTCGTGTGGTACCCATAACTTCATCAATTACAAATTGCTAAAACTTCTAAATTTCTTTGAATATCCAACACTAAAATTTCAAGTAATGGTTACAAATGAAGGTACCATAAATTTTTCATGGAAGTGCCACAGTATTAAGTTGAATATCAGGAAGTATTTGTTAGATAGTCTCGTGACTACAATCCAAATAGGTATTGATGATGTTGTGTTAGGGGTCCAATGGTTATAATCATTGGGAAGAATGGCTCTTAGTTTTCAACATCTTTTCATAATATTTTCCTCATAAGGAAAGAAAATTGAGCATAGAGGTATCCAATGAAAAAATAGTAAAGTGATATGCTCTAATAGTGTGACAAAATTGATAAAAATGGGACACCAAGGTGTAATTGCATAATTGTGCTCTCTCCAAAAAATTATCAACAATCATTCCAAGGTATTTGAAGAAATTCCAAGGGTCTTTCTCCTATTCAAGATCATGATCATGTTATTCATTTTCAACATGGGAGTGTCCCATATTACATTAGGCCATATGGGTATCCATATGCACATAAGAGTGAGATTGAATGTATGGTTAAAGAAACGTTAAAGGGTTGAATCATTCAACCTCTAGAGGGATTTAACTTCACCATTGGTGATGGTTAGCAAAAATGATGGTTCATGGCATATGTTTCCAAATTACAGATAGTGGAATAAAATTTCAATCAAATATAAGTTTCCTATTACTTTCATTGATGAATTATTATACGAATTACATGGAGCAAATTCATTTACTAAGTTGATCTATGTTCAAGATATCAACAAATCAAAATGAGGCAGGAATACATTACCAAAACAACTTGTAGAACACATGAAGGTTATTATGAGTTTTTAGTTATGATATTTGGACTTACAAATGGACCTTCAACATTTCAAAGCTCGATGAATTCTATTTTCAAACCCACCCTTAGAAAAGTTGAGTTAGTATTTCATGATGACATACTAATCTACAACAAGTCTTGGTAAGACCATGTACAACATGTTGACAAGGTCTTAGTAGTATTGGAAGAACAACATCTATAACCAAAGCCTTCCAAATGTTTCTTTGGGTTCAACAAGAAGAATATTTGGGTTATATTGTATCCCATGAGGGTGTCAAAGTGGATCCTCACAAAATAAAAGCTATGAGGGGATGGACTATCCCCAATACCTTAAAGAGACTCAAAGGATTCTTAGGATTGAGATGATATATTCACAAGTTTGTAAATAATTATGGTCAAACAACAACATCTCTAGCAAAATTATTGAAGAAGGGAGAATTTTATTGGACTAAAGAAGCAACCAAAGCTTGTGAAAAACTTGAGTCTATGTGTACAACTCTTGTCCTGACAACGTCTAACTTCACAAAAACCTTCATTGTAGAGTGTGATGCCTTAAGCAATGGAATTGGTGTAGTTTTGATGTAAGAAGGAAGGCTCATTGCCTCTGAAAGAACCAAACTTAGAGGAAAGAATGTACTCAAACCCATTTATGAAAAAGAAATGTTTGTCATATTACATGCAATTAAGAAATGGCATCCACACCTAATAAGAAGACACTTCAAAGTAAAAATATATCATGATAATTTGAAGTACTTCTTGGAACAAATATCATCATTTAAAAGAGTTACAAAAATGGGTTACAAAGATGTTGGGCTATGACTGAAATTATTTAGAAAAAGTTAAAACAAGTTATTGTGGGAGATGCACTCTCAAGAAAAGAGGAAGACACAAAGGGTTTACAATGCGCTATTTCCATTTCATATTTGACTAGGTGGAAGAAGCAAGGATAGAATGGGAGTGAGATGAGAGGTTATGCAATATCATTCAACAAATATGGGATTATCCCAATGCAATAGAAAAATTCATATGGAAGAATTATTTTTTGTGGTATCAAGATTACTTATGCTTGTGTAATAATTATCAACTCAAATAGAAGATTCTTCTAAAATTACAGACTTCTCCAATAGGAGGACATTCAGGTTTCTTATGAAAAATCATAGTATCAAGAAAGATTTTTTTGGGAAAGGTCTAAAAGCATATGTGCAAACAATTATGGTTCAGTGTGTGGTATACCAACCGTTGGGTTGTGTTATATTCTTTCCATGACTAACCTACATAGTGAACCGGGGGTTAGAGGGGGGGTGGAGCCCCCCCTTTATTGTGCCGATTTGGGGGGGGGGGGCATGGGGGGGGCGGCAACCCCCTCTGTCCGAGGGGTTTGAGGGGGGAAGGTAGCCCCCCTCTATGGGGTCCGGGGAGCGCCCCGGGAAAAGAAAAATTGGACCCTATATTAGGTTGGGCGAACCTACCTATGGTTTTCGGTCCATGGTTTTGGACACGATGGTTTTTATTCCATGGTATTGGATGCTTTGACATGTATAAATATGTATTGTAACATTGAAAGGAACATCAGGAAAAATCAATATGGTAATCCTAGTTTTGGGATCCAGGGGAAAATCTTTGTGTATATGTGTTTTATGTGTTATGCTCTCGCATTGTTTATTTTCTGTGTTTTAGAATTCGTATGCAGGTAATTTCTGTACGGGGTTAAAACCTACATTTGGTATCAGAGATGTTTTGGCTTCAAGGGGATGCCTTTGTTGCTAAGGGGTTTCGCTCGGGCCTGTGGCAGACCCTGTTTAGTGGGAGATCTGTGAGATCGATTTTGGTGGTGAAAGAAGATGGCGAGCAGTGGAAAGATAGAGATCAAGAAATTTAATGGTCGGAGTTTTGAGTTGTGGAAACTCAAGATGGAGGATCTATTGGTGGATAAAGATCAGTGGATCGCGGTAGATCCATTACTAAACCAACGAGAGTGTCCGATGAAGAATGGAAGAAGTTAGATCGGAAGGCTAAGAGCACAATACGATTGTGTGTCTCAGATTCAGTATTGTTGAATGTATCAGGGGAAGCTACGATGAAGGCTTTGTGGGACAAGTTAGGGACTTTGTACTAATCTAAGTCTCTGGTGAATAAATTGTTCCTACGGAAAAGGTTGTATAACCTAAGGATGAAAGATGGAGACCTGGTGATAGAGCATCTGAACGCATTTAATACAATGGTAAGTCAGTTATTATCTATTGATATTAAAATTTCAGATGAAGATAAGTGCATCAGTTTGTTGTGTTCTATACCAGATTCATGGGAAGTCTAGTTATTTCAATAGGTAGCAATGCAACTGCCTTGCAGCTTGATGAAATAGTCTCATCCTTGCTAACGGAGGAGATGAGACGGAAAAATATGGAGAGCTAGAATGGTGATGCCTTGCTTGTACGAGGATGGTCCCAGAACAGAAGCAAAAATAAGTCATCGAGTGGGAGATCTAAATCTAGAGGGAGATCTAAATCTCCAGGAAAACCTGTCAAGGTGGTGTGCTGGAAATGCAGAAAGGAAGGGCACTAAAAAAGGGACTGTAAATCTAAAGCTCCTAACAAAGGAAAGGGATCTGATGATGCTTCTTCTGCAGAGGCGAAAAGCACCTCAAATGAAGGTGGGGATGTGTACTTGCCTTCTTCAAGTACACATGTAGATCATAAGGCATGGTTGATTGACTTAGGTGCATCCTTTCACTTCACTCCCCATAGAGAGTGGTTCTCCAAGTATGATAAATACGATGGTGGTGATGTCTTCTTAAGGAAGATAGGAAGGCTAGAATCGTTGGTCGTGAAAAAGTAAAGTTGAAGTTGCAAGGTGGAAGGGTTAGAACACTTCCGGGTGTTTTGCATATTCCTTCATTAGCTAGAAATCTGATTTCTGTAAGCAAGCTGGATGATGCAGGTGTAAAAATAGTGTTCGAGAAGGATACCTGCAAGATGGTTTGAGGAGCACTGGTATTGATGTGGGGAGTTCGGACTGGAACTCTGTACAAGTTGCAAAGTAGCACTATTGTTGATGGGTGCAACAGTTTTGTGGTTCTTGAAAGTGGAGCAGAAAATCTAGTGGTCTCTGGAGAGAAGAACATGTTGTGGCATCAAAGGCTTGGACATATTGGAGAGAAGGGCCTTCGAATACTTCATGGTAAAGGTATGGTAGAAGGTATGAGTAATAGCTCTCTGGATTTTGATTTCTGTGAAAATTGTGTATATGGGAAGCAGAATCGGGTGAGTTTCCCCTCTGGTGGTAAGAGGGTGAAACAGATATTAGATCTTGTGCACAGTGATGTGTTTGGACCTGTGAAGGTTCCATCACTGGGTAAGTCTATGTACTATGTATTATTTATAGATGACTTCTCAAGGAATACATGGATATATTTCCTTAAGAAGAAATCTGAAGTCTTTGACAGGTTTAAAGAATTTAAGGCTCTGGTGGAAAACCAGACAGAGAAGAAGATAAAGGTGTTGAGGACAGATAATGGTGGAGAGTTTTGCAGTAAGGAATTTGAAGAATTTTGTAAGAAGTGTGGTATAGCACGGTAGAAGACTAATCCATATACACCTCAGCAAAATGGAGTTGCAGAAAGAATGAACAAGACGTTGATGGAAAGGGAAAGAAGCATGCACAGTGGTGTCAGGTTAGGACAAGAATTTTGGGCAGAGGCGGTGGAGATAGCATGTTACCTGGTCAACAAATCACCTTCATCAGTGTTGGAGGATAAGACTCCATAAGAGGTATGGACTGGTAAGAAACCCTCTCTTTCACATCTGAGTGTATTTGGATGTGATGCATATGTACATGTTCCAAAGGAGAAACAAACCAAGTTGGATAGTAAATCTAAAAAGTGCATCTTTATTGGGTATAAGGATGGTTTAAAGGGTTATAAGTTTTGAAACACATTAACAAGGAAGGTTGTGTACAACCGAGATGTGGTGTTCAAAGAGGTGAAAGATGTTATTAAACATGAAGTCCAATCAAAGGAACCTGAGAATATAGAGTTTGAGCTAAAGGAGGAAGAAACAGACTCTACAGTAGAGGAGGGATCAGAAGATGAAGAGCCACAAACTCCAGGTGTGAGAAGATCAGTTCGAGAAAGAAGGCAGCCAGAATGGTATAGTCCATCTGCTTTTTGTTAAAAATTTTCTTTATCTATTACTGATGATGATCCTCGAACTGTGAAGGAAGTAGTAGATTCAGAGGATGGAAAACTTTGGAAAGAGGCCATGGTTGATGAAATGGCATCTTTGCACAAAAATGAGGCTTGGGATCTGGTGGAGTTGTCGGCTGGAAGGAAACCCATTGGCAGCAAATGGGTGTTCAAGAAGAAGACAAATGTAGAAAGAAAGGTGGAGAAAGACAAAGTTCAGTTGGTAGCAAAAGGTTATTCCCAGGTGCCAGGAATTGATTTTGGTGATATTTTTTCTCCTATTTCCAAGGTAACTTCTATTAGATTACTTTTATTTGTTGTTGTTGCTTTTGATTTTGAGGTAGAACAGATGGATGCAAAGACAACATTTCTTCATAGGGATCTAGAATAGGAGATCTACATGAAGCAACCTGAAGGCTTTACAGTGAAGGGTAAGAAAGAACTAGTATGCAAGTTAAAGAAGTCTCTGTATGGGTTAAAATAGTCACCAAGGATGTGTCATCAAAAATTTGATACATTTATACAGGGACTTGGCTTCACCAAAAGCAAAGCAGATCATTGTGTGTATTTTAAATTAATTGGTGACCGTGTTATTTATCTGGTCTTGTATGTGGATGATATGTAGCTGGTTGGAAATGACAAAGAAATTATCCATGATTTGAAGACCCAATTGTCCTCCAAATTTGACATGAAAGATCTTGGTGCTGCAAACTATATTTTGGGCATGGAAATTAAAAGAGATTAGGCAAAGAGGAAGCTCTGGTTAAACCAGAGGAAATATGTCAAGACAATATTGCAGAGGTTTAATATGCAAGATAGTAAATCGATGAAGGTTTCTATTCCTGTAAGTGTAAATTTTTCTGCTGAATAGTGTCCCAAAACAGAAGAAGAGGAAGAGGACATGTTATGTGTTCCATATGCAAGTGCAGTCGGTAGCCTGATGTATGTGATGGTCTGTACTAGACCAGACATTGCACATGCAGTGGGAGTATTGAGAAAGTTTATGTCAAAACCAGGGAAGGAGCACTGGATAGCAGTGAAGGGGGTTTTCAGGTATTTGCATGGCACTAGTGATTATGGTTTGTGCTACCAAGGAATACTAGGATTGGACAGATATCCACGGCTTTGTTGATGCAGACTGGGCTGGAGATTTGGATCAGAGAAGATCTACAAGTGGGTATGTATTTAACCTACTTGGAGGTGCAGTCAGTTGGATGAGTAAGAAACAATCTATAGTGGCACTATCAACTACAGAGGCAGAATACATGGCATCCACTCATGAAAGCAAAGAAGTAGTTTGGTTGCAGAGATTGTGTTCAAGTAATGGGTTAGTACAGGGAGCTATAAGGATAGACTGTGACAGCCAAAGTGCAATTTTCTTGGCAAAGAACCCTGCTTATCATTCAAAGACAAAACACATTGATCTTCAGTATCACTTTGTAAGGGATATGATAGAAGACAAAAAGGTGTTGCTGGTAAAGGTTGACACTTTGAAGAATACTGTAGATGCATTGACAAAATTTGTGAGCTCTGAGAAGTTTTCTTGGTGTAGAGAAACAATGGGCGTTTCAGGGCTGGAAAAATGACTAAGCTCTCATGTGGCCCCTTGTGGAAAGAAAACAACTAGTTGGAGAATGTTGGGTTGTGTTATATTCTTTCCACGACTAACCTACGTAGTGAACCAGGGGGTTAGAGGGCGGGTGGAGCCCACCCTTCGTTGCACCGATTGCGCAGCGGGGGGTCACAGGGGGGACAGTAGCCCCTCTATCTGGGGGGTTTGAGGGGGGCGGGTATCCCCCTCTATGGGGTCCAGGGCAATGCCCTAGGAAATTTTTTTTTTGGACCCTATATTAGGTTGGGCGGACCTACCTATGGTTTTCGGTCCATGGTTTTGGACGCGATGGTTTTCGATCCATGGTATTGGATGCTTCAGCATGTATAAATATGTATTGTAACATTGAAATGAACATAATGAAAAATCAATCTGGTAGTCCCGGTTTTGGGATCCAAGGAAAAAATTTTGTGTATATGTGTTTTATGTGTTATGCTCTCGCATTGTTTATTTTTTGTGTTTTAGAATTCGTATGTAGGTAATTTTCTGTACGGGGTTAAAACCTACACCAAAAAAATAGGGTAGAAACAATCAAGACCCCACGTTTCTTTTAGAAATTAATCATACCAAGCCAACGCTAGGAAGAGTTTCCAATGGATTTTATTATAGTTTTACCTAAATCTGAAGGAAAGAGTGTCATTATGGTACTGGTACATCTAATGACAAATTATTCCCATTTTTTCTCTCTTTCTCTTCCTTTTAAAGAAAGTACAATAGAAAAAGCATTCATAAAAACAATCCAAAAGCCACATGGAATATCAAAGATAATTGTAAGTGACAGAGATCCAATTTTCACTACAATTTTTTGGACTGAATTATTTTCTTGTTTGCGTACTCAATTGGCTCATGGCTCATCTTACCATCCTTAATCTGATGGTCAAACTGAGATTGTGAATAAAAGTTTAGAAGGATATATACGTTGATTTTCAATTGATAAGTCGACACAATGGGTCAAATGGCTTCCCTGGGCAAAATAGTGGTACAATGTACCCTTTCATACTTCATCAAAAATGTCCCCATTTATGTAACTTTATAAACATCATTCTCCATCCATTATATCACCCCCTTGAAAGGGACTATAAAGGCTCAAGCAATAAATGACCATATAGAGCATCAACAAGATGTTCTCAATCTATTGAAGAACAACTTGGTTGTAGCACAAAATATGATGAAACAACAAGCATATCAACATCACAGTGAAATGGATTTTGAATTGTAGCATTGAGTATTTGTGTGACTACATCCATATACACGTGTCACTCTATAGCAAAAGAACAATAAATTAGCACCAAGGTCTTATGGCCCATATAAAGTGTTGTAGAGGATTGGAAGTATGCCTTACAAATTAAAGTATCCTCCATCTTCACATGCACACCCAGTATTCCTTCTTTCTTGCTTAAAGAAGGTAATCAATGACAAGATCCCTGTCCAAACTATTTTACTAGAAATTAATGCAGGAAAAATCATACTCGGACCAAAACAAATCCTAGAAACATGGATTGAGTAACTGAGAAATTGAGAAATTATTGAGTCTCTCCTCAAATGGAAGAACCTACCAACAAAAGAAGTGACATAGGAAGTGTTGGAAAACGTAACTATGTTCGGTCTTCATTAATGTACTTAAGTCATCATGTAATGTACTTGTCAAAACAATAAAGAAAATAATTTTTATTAGTATTGTTGTCACTTTTTAAAGCATGGGTTCCATGCTTGGGTCACCTTGTTTTAGGTAAAAATCCCCATTGAGAACTTCTACAATTTATTTTAAGCCAATAGAGTTATTGTATTTTTGAAGAGACCCTTCTTGGGCTTTTGACTCATGTAAAAAGGTTAAGTATTGAGTCAAATATGATTTATGTATCCTCCACACCATGTCGGCCTAAAAGAAGATCAAGTCAACCTAAGGACCCTATTCGACCTCACATGGAGCCTATAAATACAAGCTCATTGAATTCATTTGGAGCATCATTCACACATTCAAGTTCCATATCTCTTGTTGTTGGGATAAAATGAGAAGTTCTCTTGTAGTTGGGAAGAAGTGTGAAGTCTGTTGCAGGGAAGCCAAAGTAAATGAGAGTTTGGGGAAGTCTAAGGATAAAGGAAAAATCAGAACTTTTGTGCCTTTCTCTCTCTATTCCGTGTCCTATATCGGGAGATCGAAGTCTTCCAAGTTTCTCTATTGCCAAAAATTGTCAGTGGTCGGAAGTTGTTGCCTAGTCGAAGTTGCTGGACGGGGGTCGAAATTCTAGGAGGCTGAATTGGTGTGGAGGGAATGTCTTGTCTTGGTCGAGGGTGAAGAGTCTCAAAGAATACTATTAAAAGGAAGAATTTATTGATTAGGTTTTCCCCTTGAGGGGGGTTTTTCCCTGACATAGTGCCTATATCTGGTGTCTATTGTTTTATGTGATGTTGCTTTGGTAATTTCTTGATGAACTAAAAGAAAGAAGATATAAAGAATCATCATAATAAGAAAAATCACAAGTAATTATCAATAATAAGAAAATATTTCTGCCTTTCTTGTTTTCTAACATGGTATTGGAGCTTTGGTGAAGAAGGAAGTAAAAGGAAGTCTCAAGCACTTGATCAAGGAACCATTCAAAAGGACTATCTCAGGGAAGGAGTCTACTATATTCTAAGAAGATGTCTAACACAATCAAGGGAGAGAACAAACTTGAAGGGGCCTCTAACTATAGGTCCTGGAAGAAGAGGATTGACCTAATCCTTGAAAAGAATAAGGTACTGGACTTGGTCAAAGGAAAAGTAAAGAAGCCTATATAGGATTCCAGTGATTCCATGATTTCCATCCTCTTGGGGTGCATTTTTTGTAGGTCTTAATAGTTGAAAGGAAGCTCCCACTTTTTAAGAACTATAGACTGCTTGCAGTCAGGAACAATTAAGAATCTCATTAGTTTCCAATCTTGAAGGAGTATCAAATGCCTACATTTCTCAACATAGAGGAAGAAACTGAGAGGACCAAGGAATAAGAATAGAGATAGAGATCATGCTAACTTTGCTAAGGAAGGATACTCAAAGAAAGCCAAGGCTGAAGAATCTGACATTAGGGACTTACACTACTAAGTCTTTTCCCTATAACCTTAGATATAGTGTTTTACATGTTTTAGAATTTATAGAATTTTAACATATTTTGGAAAAGACATTTTTATTGTTTGTATAAGTTTGTAGGTATCCCTCAAGCTTTGAAGGGAGCCCTTGAAAAATCCCAAAGATAAGTATCTCATTTCCTTTCAGTTCTTGGGTTCATGTATTCATTTAGTTTTGATTATATTAAATACTAAGCTCTATTCTCCCTCTATTGTCTTGATTAGGAAAAACATATGCAAGGAATATGGAGGATCTCTCAAGACAAGGTTGGTCAAGGAACAAAGGTACGCTTTAAAAACATTGATTTCTTTATATTGAAAGGATTATTCATTTGACAATCTATTACTAACATTGTTATGTCTAGCTATACTGAACCATGATTCTTGTTTTGGGTGATTCATCTCTTGACAAATCTACCCACCCCACTCATGTTCTTAACTGATCTTGTAGAACCCTAGATAGGTTCTGGAAAACCCTAACCAAAGGGTATGTTATAGTGAATGTCTAAAACCTTAAACTGATTAGGGATATTGTGAAATGCTATTTGAGGTTTTATTGATGATGTCATGTTTGGGATTTTGGTATGGTTAGGAAAACCTAACTTGTTAAGGTTGAATGATAAGGTATAAAATCCTGAACCTTTGAAGCTTTTGGTAATATTGGGTTTGATATGTTTCTACTTTGAAACCCTAACTCATTAGGGTTTATTGGAATGTGTGAGAAATATCCTTAAATGTCTTAGAAATGTTTTCCTTGGTACGAGTGTGTTTGTCTGATCAAACCCTAGTCTAATCAAGTTTGTACGTCTAACTCTCATTTGATATTTTCTGTGAAGTTGGGGTTGACTAACACATGATATGAAATGTATTTGCATGATGATGAAATCTAGGCATG
This sequence comes from Pinus tabuliformis, assembly GCA_031772625.1. NCBI lineage: Eukaryota > Viridiplantae > Streptophyta > Pinopsida > Pinales > Pinaceae > Pinus > Pinus tabuliformis. The sequence continues at coordinate 1,325,286,801 of CM062817.1, read as the reverse complement.
TATAGATATGGCGTTTTGGTTGAAACCCTAGCTTGGTTTGGGTCATATATATTAATGTTATCGGACATATGATATGCTTATGTATGATATGAATTCCTAGATATGTGTGTTGACCTAGTTATTGATGGTCATACATCTTAGGATTTAATGGAAGTCCTTCTGAGATTCTAGGACGATGATATTTGGAAATATATGGTTTTTCATCTAAACCCTAGTAGTAGTTACATTTTCTAGTATGTGTAATATAACAATCTGATATCTACTTATGTAATGATTGTTGAGATTGTGAAAATGGAATTCTAGGGTTTTAGAGTTGAGCCTTAGTAGAAGTAGAAATCCCTGACGTATGATCACTATATGATAATTGGAGATTTGTAAGATTGTTGAAATCTAAGTTTTTGGTTGGGATTGATGGTTGATCGAAAATCTAGGGTTTGCAAATAACCCTAGTGGAAGTCGGTCATGTTAGTGACTAAGCTATGATTAGTTTTGATTGATTCCTTTGTATGAAATCAAGGATTTGTATGAAACCCTAGTGAGAAGTCTAACATATGAATTTTGAAAGGTTGTTGGATGCTTTATATTTGTCTGAGTTATTTCTAGGATTTGCTATATGTTATAGTAAGGTTTGTCATACCTTTGGAAGAAACATTGAAACTCTAGATGGAATGAAAGTTGTTATGAAAGAGTTTAGGGCTTATGAAAAAGTCCCTAGCAAGATGTTGAAGAGTATATGACTCTTGTTTGTAATTAAATATGGGTATTTGATATGTATAAAGTTGAAATTCTTTCGTGATTCTGATATCACTATCTTCATCCTTTTATAGACTTGGTTGTACTTGCTATCTAAGTTGTGAAGGTACACTATATTCAATATGGTGAAGATGCTCGTTGATGTGATAAGTATGATGATGATAACTCTGATGAAATGGTTGGAAGCCACAAAAGATTCTTCGATGACGAAAAGAAAAAAAGTTGATCTCTCGGAGGGAGTCTACATAGAAGATATCTCCCTAAGATTAAGAGGGAGTCTGGATGAAGAGATGCTTCCTGGTTGAGAGGGAAGGCATAACTTGGTTTTGATTAAAGAATTTCAGAGGATTTGTTGTTGCATGAGAAGTAGGAAGGCATATGATTAAGGAATCTTCTGTCAAAGATTCGGTTGATAGTCCTACTATGAAAACTTGAGAAACAACATCAAGTTGTCTAGAAGACCCTGGAGGTTTTTATTTCATTATGTACATGTGAAAGTTTATTACTGATTAGGGTTATATATGTGAATCTCTTGAAGGTGTTGATAGCATGTTAGTTACCAATCAGTTTGATTGGGAGAGATTGGTCATCCTTGATCTGATAGATCAAGGGGTGTTGAGGCTTTCTGAGTGAAGCATTGTCTAGGAAGACATATGGTCGACAATTTTTGTTGATGTCTGTGTCCCGAAGTTGGAAAGGTGGTGTTGGTTATTGAGCTCTGTTTTTAATACACACCTAGATTTTTTGGTTGGTGGTTAACAAGTAAGCCTGATGGTACCTAGAGGGGCTAAAAGCTTGAGTCCATCTTATTCCCACATGGATAGATTTCCCTAGTTAGGAATCTGGTCCATGGCATTGTGATGCCTAAAGTGCTTCATGGTTCATATAGTTTGATATTTTCCATTGTATTTGTACATTATAAATACCTCCCTAGTTAAGAGGGGGTGTTGGAAATGTAACTATGTTCGGTCTTCATTAATGTACATGAGTCATCATGTGATGTACTTGTCAAAAGTATAAAGAAAAGAATTATTATTATTATTATTGTGACTTATTAAAGCATGGGTTTCATGCTTGGATCACCTTGTTTTAGGTCAAATTCCCCATTAAAGAATTCTAGGATTTATTCTGAGTCAATAGAGTTATTGTACTTTTAAAGAGACCCTTCTTGGGTATTTGAATCATGTAAAAAGGTTAAGTATTGAGTCAAATATGATTTATGTATCCTCCACACCATGTTGGCCTAGAAGAAGATAAAGTCGGCCTAGGGACCCTATTCGACTTCACATGGAATCTATAAATACAAGCTCATCAAATTCAATTGGAGCATCATTCACACATTCAAGTTCGATATCTCTTGTAGCTAGGAAAAAGTGTGAAGTTCTCTTGTAGCTGGGAATAAGTGTGAAGTTTGTTGTCGGGAAGCCGAAGTGAATGTGAATTTGGGGAAGTCTAAGGAGAAAGGAAAATTCAAAATTTTGGTGACTCTCTCTCTGTTTCGTGTCCTGCATTGGGAGATTGAAGTCTTCCAAGTTTCTCTATTACCGAAAGTTGTCAGTTGTCGGAAGTCGCTGACTAGTCGAAGTTGTTGGAAAGGGGTCGAAATTCTGGGAGGTTGACTTGATGTGGAGGGAAGGTCTTATCTTGGTCTAGGGTGAAGAGTCTCAAAAAATACTATTGAAAGGAAGAATTTCTTGACTGGGTTTTCCCCTCGATGGGGGGTTTTACCCTAGTATAATGCCTACATCTGGTGTCTATTTTTTTATGTGTTGTTGCTTTGGTAATTTCTTGATGAACTAAAGGAAAGAAGATATAAAGAATCGTAATAATAAGAAACATCACAAGTAATTATCAAGAATAAGAAAATATTTCTACCTTTCTTATTTTCTAATAGGAAGATGAGTTATTCATGTAGAAAAACGTAGATAGGCAAGTGTTGACAACAACACTTATTTGAAAGGAAGGGGCATTTTAAGCCCTATATGTATCTCGTGCCAACCCTAGGATCCCATATTAAGCCCTAGATATTGAGTCATTGCAATTTAACTATTATATTCTGATGTAGGCTAGAACCTTTCATGGTACACACACACATACACACACAAAGGAGATCTATCTTTAAGATCATCAAATCTTGTCTTCTACGTTGTGTTCATTATAAAAGGAGGTTTCCCCCTTGAACAAGATTGTAATTGTTTGTTTCTTATCATTTTAATGGAGTCAGGTTCATAACACTTGATTTATACATCCTTATTTACCCATGCCAGTCAATATGGGCTAAGATTAAGATGATCATGCACCTCTAATCCAAGTTTGCTAACCAAATCTACCACTATGAGATTAGTCTGTGAACCTCAATCAAATAGGACATTTATCCTAGTCTTTTTTACTTGAATCCTAACATGGAAGAGTTTGGTCATCCCCTTCTCTTCCTAGTGAACAACGTAAACTTTGAAACAGGAACTGATACGATTACCCGTTTTTTTGAGGTAGAAAAAAACAACCGATTTTGAAAGTGTCGATTCATAAGACACACACACACACACACACACACACACACACACACATATATATATATATATATATATATATTTATTTATTTATTTATATATATTTAGCATGGTTTTTGACATTTTAAATTTTTTATGTACATTATTTTTTAGAATGTTAGTGATTTGTAGGTTGACTTTAAAAAGTGATGTTGCATCAAGCCCTTTTTTTAGAAGACTTGTTTTTTTACTTTAAATTTTCTAATGCATTAAATGTGAATAATTATTTTATAAATTTAACAATTTTTGTAGTCGTCTTCTTCAATTTTTTTTTTTTCTAATGAGATCTTTATTTTTTGCATAGTTAAAGAAAAAGGTCGATATTTTAAAATTTCGATAGTCTACATATTTATATATCGCTTTTTAATTTTTCAATGCACATCAAATAATTGTTTCTAAAAAAACAATAATTTTTAACAATTGACATAAAAATAAACATTTTAAGCATAAATATAACAAAAAAATTATAAATTTTGATAATTTTTTGCTAGAAATGACATGTCAAAATCAGAATTTTTATAAGAAAAATTTAACAAAAAATAGTTAAATAATAGTTTTTTTATGAACTTCATGTTAAAAAATAATAATAATCACAGTTGTTTTCAAAAAATAATGGTTCACATAAAAATTAAAATGAAAATCACATAATACAAATATTGAACATATAACCACATTAACTGAATACTTATTTTTCTCATAAAATGTAAAAGTCAAAACATTACAAGTATAACTAATTAATAATTACAAAAAATGAGCTTGATTTCCAAGCATAACTTAAATTTAATCAATAATATCACGTAATCCATATTCTTCATCTTCTAGAGTTTCTTTATCCTCTTCTTCCACAATATTTTATACTTCAGTTTACTCATTTTTCTCTTTTGATGGATTTTTGATGTCTGCGAATCTTCCAATGTATGTATTTTCAATCATTCCATCTAATGGTGGTTGAGGTTCCTTTGCCTTTTTTGCCACACGTGATTCATTAAAATCCTCTTTCTTCAACCCAATTTCTTGCATTGCATCTGGAAGAAATTGAAGAGCATTAATTCTTTGCTGAATAAATTTGCATTGTACAAGGCCTTTTTCAATGGCAATGCAATTTCTTCCTTTTTGTAGGTAACATGCTAGTGTTGTACCTAATTATCAAGCACAAAAGAAATAATGAAGTAAATTAGTATAATCACATATAAATTAGAAAATAAGATATTGAAATTCAATTTTATATAATAAAACTTACTTCAGCCTAAAAATAAATCCATAACCCAATCTCCTTCATTTGAACATAAGTCTATAAGATAGTTAAGATAGTTAATCAATGATTGTGGTTTTTGATAAATGTTAATTATCTCTCAATTTGTTTTTTTATCTTCATATGCTAGTTTTGTTACAACAACGTCATAAACCAGTACTTGGCTATGACTCTTGCCATCTACCTGATTAAGAAGCATAGACTTATAGCTATCATCGTTTATCCAACTTTTAACATGGATGAACTCACAATCACTTATAAATTGTTGATCTTCACGATTAATAAGATTTGACTTTTGCCTGTAACACGAAATAGTGAAAGTTCAATTAACTTGTACATAAATGAATTTTTTAACATTAATCAAACATACAATTTCAACATCTTACCATGTAAGTTGCATCCTTGAGTTTTCTTTCCCCTTGAAGTTTGTCAATAACATTGCCAATTGTGTGTCTAAATGAAATGTCACAAATCTCCATAATGGTGATGATGTGACTTCTACAAATCCACAACCACATTACTAAAATCTTGATAAGTATAAGGGTCACTATCATAGTCAATGTTTGGGATATTGAAACCATGGGGAATATTTGCAATAACTAGGGAATAATCCCTTTTAGGTATGAGTTTAGCAATGTCTTCAAAATCACCTTGTATTATTTGATATTGAATAGTGTCAAGCCCATTCCAAATGAAATGAGTAATAATTGGATCAAGTTCAACATTACTAAGACATTGCTTTCTCAGTCTTTCGATCTTAATTTTTTCAATAAATTTTCTGAAACTATCTGGTGCTACATTTGCATCGGTCTTCATTTTTAATGTGTGATAGAAGATATAATTAAAATTTAAAAAATATATTCAATTGTCTATTAAATGCTATATAGTTTAAGTAAAAATATTAATTTAGGTAGAAGATTTAGTTTAAAATTTTAATTTAAAGGTTTAGTTTAAAAGATTAATTTCATGGGAAAATTTTAGTTAAAATTTTTCAATAAATTGTAGAAGAAAATTTTGGAGGGAAAATTTTTGGCAAAAAATTTTAGAGAGAAATTTTCATTCTTTAAACTATATATTATCATTTGGAGAGAGTGCATTTGTATCAATCAACCTCTTGTGTTTGAAAGCCATGGATTTTTCTGATAGTAAAGTTTCGCTTTGTGAAGCATCAACATCTTTGTGGCGTAACAACTCTATTCGTATTGATGAATATAACGAAAATTATTTCACTGAGAATAAAGAGTCAAATATTCCACTTCGTCCTAATCCTAAGGACTACGAGAGCAACATTGATGAAGGGCAGGATGAAGAATTTCAAATAAATAAAGAGGCACAGTTTCCACTTAGTCCTAATCCTATGGACTATGAGAGCAGCGGTGATGAAGAGCATGATGAATAATTTCAAATAAATAGAGTCACGATTTCCACTTAGGCTTAATCCTATGGACTATGAAAGCAGCGACGATGAAGGCCAAGATGAATAATTTCCAATAAATCAAGAGTCACAGTTTCCACTTAGTCCTAATCCTATGGACTATGAGAGCAATGGTGATGAAGGCTAGGATGAAGAAATTTCAATAAATCTAGAGCCACAATTTCCACTTAGTCCTAATCCTATGGACCATGAGAGCAGCAGTGATGAAGACCAGAATGAAGAATTTCCAATAAATCAAGAGTCACATTTTCCACTTAGTCCTAATCCTATGGACAATGAGAGTAGAAGTGATGAAAGCTAGGATGAAGAATTTCCAATAAATCGAGTCACATTTTCCACTTAGTCCTAATCGTAAGGACTATGAGAGCAGCCGTGATGAAGGTTAGGATAAATAATTTCCAATAAATCGAGTCACATTTTCCACTTAGTCCTAATCCTGAAGACTATGAGAGCAATAGTGAGGAGGCAAAATGAAGAATTTCCAGTAAATAGAGAGTCACATTTTCCACTTAGTCATAGTCCTAAGGACTATGAGAGCAGCAGTGACGAGGGGTAGGATGAATCAATTAGTCCTAATCATAAGGACTATGAGAGCAGCAGTGACAAAGGGTGGGATGAATAATTTCTAGTAAGTAAAGGGTCACATTTTCCACGTAGTCCTAATCCTATGGGTTATGAGAGTAGCACTGACAATGCACATGATGAAGAATATCCAATAAACAGAGTCAAATTTTCCATTTAGTCCGAATTCTAAGGGCTATGAGGGTAGCATTGATGAAGGGCAAGATGAAGAATATCCTCCAAATCAGTGTTTCAAAAGCACAAAGGATCATAGTGAGGGTAATATTCCTTCTAATGATGATAAAAATGCTTATACAAATGATGATTCAATGATGGAGACGTTGCTAGCAAATATTGTATCGAGGAGTAGGAGCAGACATGTTCTAGTTATACAACGGTTAGAACAGAATATCTCACAAGAAGTTATATCAATGCTCTCATTTCAAGTGAATGTTGTCAAAAGGATTGCTTGAAACATATGGATTTCAAGTTTTCATTGGAGAAAAGGAAGAGATATTTGTCAATGAATAAAAGCATGCAAAATTCATATTTAGTGGGGTGCATGAAATCTACATTGTTAGAGTCTGATTATCATATTGGGTTTTAATTTATTTGTAGAAAGGTTTTCAAAATGTTTCATTCAATGGGTAATTTTCATCTATCAAGAATCCAAGAAAATTTGGGAAAGGATCCCACATTTTATTGAGAAGTACGTCATAAACGACAGTTTGGTCCATTATCAAATATTGCAATGTCATGGATGAAAGACTTATTTTCAAAGCACGGAAAGTGTAAGTCAAATAGAGAGACGATACATATTCCAAATAATTTCTCAAGACAAGAAATCTATAACTTATACAAAGAATATGCAGAAGATGTTGAAGGAAATAGTCGATTTATTACATATCAATATTTTGTGAAGATATGGAAGAAAGAATTCAACAATGTTTGTATTCATAAGAAGACAAAGATGGGGGTTTGTATTACATGTGTTTCTCTTAAATAAAAAAGGGATAAATGTGAAGGGGAAGAAAGAGGTAAGCATTTATAACATTAATTTTTAAAATTGTATAGTCATCAACCATGAAAACATATTGATTAATGCCTTTCTTTTATGTTGTGTACATTCCATTTTCAAAGCGCTTCAAGAGCATCACGAACAACAAACGAGTGAAAGGAAAAAGTTGCACAAACATAGAAAGAAGTGTTATGATAATCCAAATAAATATTTGGGTTTGATAATTGGTTTTATGGACCAGAAGAAAACACTTCTACCACATTTTGTTCGCACACCCAAAACTTTACAGGAGGAAAATTTTATTCATTATCACTTGGTCGATTGTATGGTCTTCAATGGGAAAATGTTGTCAAGGGTATACTTCACAACTACAAATATTCATAATGATGCAAATATAACAATAACCATAATTCATGATGTGCTTTCTCATTGATCTAGTAATCTTCCTGAAGTTTTGTATCTATAATTGGACAACACTTGTCGCGAAAACAAAAATCAGATTTTTTTTGGATATCTAAACATGCTTGTTGAATTGAGAATTTTGCAGAAGGTAAAGGTTGGTTTCTTTCTTGTTGAACACATTGATGACCATATTGATTAGATGTTCAGTGTTTTTTAAGTCACATTGAGGATGAAGGATGTTGGGATCTTGCAATGATTAATTGAATGTATTAAGAAATCATACATGCCAGAGCCTATTTTTCATGTGTTGGAAGAAATTGTTGACATGCGAAGGTTTTTTCTGGGATCGTATGGTGAGGAGAAATGCATTAAACAACTTAATGACATTAGCTTCCAACATCAATTTCGTATCAAAAAAATTGATGTGAAAACACTAATATGGGGCAAGAAGTATTCAACTACTGCAGAATGGGCATCGTCATCAGGTTTGGCATTTTTGAAGTTCATTCCAAATCATCCAATATTTGCGTCAAATATATTGTTATTACAATCAGTTGCTGAAGTTCATAATACACGCAGGCGGAATAGAGATATATATTATTGTGATTTCCTGGAAGAAATTAAAAAATGTATTAGATATACATACGAGTACTTTGATATTGTTGATTTAGTTTGGTGGAAGTCTTTTTTCAATAATCAAAGTAATATCATTTCAAGAACAACAAATGAAGATATACCTTTGAAAACTCCATTTATTTGGCCACAAATATGTCAAATGAACATGAAGAAAGAAACATTGTTGAACAACAACAATCTTAAGGTATTAAGGAATATCAGTTCCAGAAGATCACGTGCACAACGTGAAGCCATGGAAAACCTTTGTAGGGGTTCAGTACAGGATATTAAGGAGGGTTGCATGATCGCAATGCTAGCAAATGGAGATGCCAACGATTATCCATTCTGGGTTGCTAAGGGTGTAAAGGTCATTACAGAAAATGAAGATGTTGCTTGAAGTACATTGCTATGCACAAATACACACCCATTCAATGGTGTGTACAAGCCAGAGATGGTAGTTGATAAAAAAATTGGCAGAAAGAAAAAAAGAAAGTGTACAAATATAAATCGTCGCCGCACAAACCTCTTAAAATTGGAGGATGTTGACATACTTGTTTATGACTTCAATTTAACAATGAGAGGATCTCTTCCCTTCAAGACAATAGAGATTCTGAAGAGGTTGTTACCAGAAGAAACAGTGTTGAGATGGAGTCTGTTGAACCCAATCGTAGATCTAGAAGAATTTTGAAACCTGAAATGGTGGGCATGCATGTGGACTCAAATGGGGCACTAGTTGATGAAAGAGAAGAATATGGAACATCTTCATATACATCCAGTCATTTATCTGAAGATGTGAATTTTGATTGTGTGCAAGAAAGTATGAGTGATTTTGAATAATTATTAAGACAACTTATATAATTGATGTTTGCATTGTATCTTGAAAAAAAAAAATCTGATTTCCATATGATGAGTTATGAGTCATTTTAATGTTTGTTGGATTATATGTTTTAATTATGATGAGTTTTATTGTTTAGAATATCCACAATGCAACAATAACTTAGAGATATAATTTATGTTTCATTCAATCAACAAGTATTGACATTTTGATTAATATAGTCATGTAATTTGTTCATAATGTGATCTGATAATGAGATCTTAGACAATTATTAAGGTATTATAGACTCATGTGCATGGATTTGCCTATGTTATTTTGTGCAATGAATCGATAAGATTGCGAAATACATAGACAATGAAGCAGTTAAAGAACATAATAGACAAACACACATAAACACAGCAAGTTTAATATGGAGTTCACCCAAAACTCCTGGGCTACATCTCCTGGTCCAGCCTTCAGTGGTGGCCTCTCTATTATGTCTTCAGAAGCAGAGTTTTTACAAAATTGAGCTCAATTTGAGTCTCACACAATAGATACAAAACAACAAGGCTTTACTTGGATCCCCCAAGTCTCTCTGAGTACACAGACTCTCCTCACTCACTCTTGGTCTCTGTTGTTCTTTGTCTCAGCACTGCTTGCTCTGTTTTCTGTCAATCTGTGGCTTTAAAGCTAATCAGCGTTGTTTGTTCGTTTCTCCTTCTCAGGCTCTCTAACTTCCCGACCTCTGTCCGCTCAGATCCCCCTTTGAGCATTAGCAATCATTGCTAAACGCTTTCAAGGATGGTGACCACCTATTCTGTAATGGAATGGATCATCGAGCCTTTGAAATCCCCAGAAACAGCGTTCTCTGTGTTCACAGAGAAATACACTAAAAACATAGGAAATTCGCCAAACTGCCATTTATCGGATTTGAAATACTATAAATTCCCCTTATAACTCCTATCAGGTCTGTCATTATGTCGCTTATCACATCTCCACCATTGATCTGGGAGATCTAGATCCAACAGCTGTGGTTCATTTTGGGCGGCCCATGCGTACGGGAGTTAACCGCCCGAAAAGAGTGGTTTTCTCACTCCAGGGCCTGGACACGTGGCAGCCAATGTATGGGCTTGGGCGGAGCGCGGCCAAAACCTCTTACCGCCTTCGGCCGCCTGAAATCCCGCTTGTTTCCTTTGTATTAAAAAAATACATTAAACACTGAAAAACCCTATAAAATGGCTTTAGACGGACTTGAAATATTATGCATATGCATTCATAAACCCTTTCAGGTCTAGTTTCATCGCATCGATGCTTTTCCTTCGTATTTCGTTTATTTAACGAAAAACGCAAATACAAAGGAAAATGTTGTTTTACGGAACTCAAAATATATATGTTTTTATTTATAATCCCGTCGGGTCCGGCTATCGTAGTCGCATGAATCGGCCCCGCTCCTCTGTGTTGCTCCGATGCAATATTGTGATATCGCAATCGCATATTGCACATACCCCCAGGCCGTTTGTAAGCACTCCTCTGTAATCGTCGATTGCGATATCGCGATTCAACTTGGGTCATCGATCTGCGCGCTTGATCGACGGTCCTCATTGACCCCGCTGATCGTTGTCGCATATACCATGTGGTCTCCGTCGATAGCCTCCGCTTGCCACCGCCAATTGCGATTTGCCGATCGGATCTGGACCGTTGATCGGCCAGATCCAACGGCTCCCATGCAAAGTAGTTTTAAGCCACCGATACTCTATTTTTCAATGTTTTCTCTATGTTTTTGCCTCCTGATAGTGTAATCCGACTTTTTAAAAGGCTCTTCTTTTGCGATAGTCTTGAATGTTTAGAAGACTTTGAAGACTTAGAGGGTTTTCTAGGATCCATTTGGATCATAATGTCATGGTTTAAATGTGTTGAAAACTTAGTTTTTTAATTTTATGGTTGAAATTTTTCCATTTTTTTTATACTTAATGCTATGGTCGAAAAAAATTAGAATTTTAGCAATCTTTAGTGGCATGTTATTATATATTTAACAACATGAATGAAAACTGATGGAGTTTTAATGTGTTTCGGATCCCATTATTTTATCTTTATTGTCATAACTAAAAAATGTTGAAATTATAGCTAGGAAAGAAAAATGTTATTCTACCAAAAACATTAGTGTGTTTTTCCATTTATTTTGCACAAAAAAATTGGTTTTTGCTCACACAAAAAAATCACTGCCATTTTTTAAATATGTTGAAAATTAACCTTAGAAAAAAAGACATCGTTCCATAATACACATTTTTCGTTTTTTGGATTGTTTTTCATGTTTTTTTGGGGTTCTTTGGCTAGAGTTCCCGTTTTGAATTTATAGTTCTCATTCCAAAGTTTACATTGTTAATGGTGAACGCTATTCAAATTCACCTCCTTTTGCATTGATGTGTATACAATACACAATCTTCTTGGCCATATTAGACTTGCTTTCCACCTAATTGCTCAAATCTCTAAGTTGAAAGTTATTTTCTTCCAATCTTGCTTTTGTTTCTTTAGATTGAGTTGTGGATGCAATTTCCAACATTTCTCCCTAGTGTGACCATCAATGTTGCAGTGGTTGCAATTATTGCTAAGATCCTTACAGTGATGTGTTGTGGCCAATGTCTTCTTATCCTTTCTCCCTTTCCACTTTTTCCCTTCCTTAGAAGCTTCCTAGTTGTCTTTTTACTTTCCACCACATGACTACCTTTTTTTTTGGCATATGGTTTCCAAACATTGCAATTGTGCACAAGCCTCATCCATTGTTTTTAGCTTAAACAACACTGCCTACTTACACAAAATGTTTTGTAGACTCCAAAGATAATTGAGTATATCTAGACACTTGCAAGAGATAACCAGCATGATGACCATTTTTTTGAATTCAGTGATGTACACTACCCCTACCTATGCCTCAAGTAGTACCATCAAACCCATTCATCCTCTAATCAAATAGATTGGTTGCCTACATATGCAATAGGGTAGAATTAGAATATTGTGAGGATTTTGAAGTCCTCCCACTTAGGTACTAATGGAATCACCCTCCAACCTAATTGTCTTTGTATGGCATTCCCACCAAGTTAGAGCACGAATCTCTAACTTCAGTCTAGAAATTAATATTTTTTGCTCCTCATCTATATCGTGAATGCTAAAATACACTTCTAATTGATGCAACCAAATATTTAATTATCTACTGATTAATTGTTGCAACCAATTCTTAAGGCTTCGATCTCACCTTGGTATGGCTTCATGTCAACTTTCACTTCCATCTTGAACAAGAACTGTGAATGCATAGTAACACTAAAATTCAATGATCTTTCTCGCATTCTTTCCCTGAACCTTTTTCTATGTCTTCATAATCCCCTGACTTCCCCTTGTTTGACCTTTGAATTAGATTCTCCATCTTCTTCAATTCAAAGCTTCTCTGCTTCTAGCCTAACAAATATATCTTCTCTTAGATCAAGGTTATTGTGAATAGCCTCATTGGCCATTGGTAGGGTTCTCCCACTTTCTGCTAAAACCAACAACTTCCCTTGAGATTCCCCAAAGAAACCTACTCTTATATCATTATGATCTATAAATTATCATGTTTCACTAAACAATTTGTCACAATAGATCTAATAAAATGAATTGAATTACATTCATACACCATCAACAATGAACACAAAAACTTGTTCTAGAAAACCCTTACAAGAGAAAACCGAACTAAAAGGTGAGGCTATGCTACTATTTTTTCTCTAGTATGAAAATAAAGTAAGTAAAAAGGAGAAGGCATTCTCCATGGAGTGAGACATATGGCCTATTAGGCTACTACAGAACACTATCCCACTCTATTATGCTCTCTAACTCCCACTCCTAGTTGTTTTTCTCTATTATGGAACAAAAAGCAATAACATTGAATCAAACCCCTACTAGTGGTCTAGTTTCCAATAGCCTGATAGCCAACTAGGGTGACTCCTACCACTCTAAACTAGAGTTACAAATTTGACCCTTTAAGAGTCTTTTTCATATTCCACACATAGCTAGCCCCTTTTGTACAAGTAATGTGGCTAATGTAGCATACTCTCAAACCATGGTAGTTAAACTAGAATTTCAACTTCTGAGGCATGAATTTTGCATATAAACTCCAACTGATGTCTTTCTTGCACTGTTGGAGAGGTTTTTAGGTGTAAAATAGCATTAGGGAGTTTGAAGTAAGATCTTTTAGACCTAAAAATGGCCCTAGAATGTTTCATACCCCAATTCTCCAACTTAGGACCGAGAGATAAAAATGACCCTACATAATAATTCATCTAATTTATCCACTCTAAAGGCATCAAGATAGATGTCAAATAATATAATGATCTATAAAAACATCATCCACGCTATAAACACAATTTATCCTAGGGAACACAATATATAACAAAACCTAGCAAGAAGATGAGGCCTATCAATTTCTTTTTTTGCTTCAATTATAAAATTACATGTACAACAGAATGGGCACTCCTATAGAGTTACCTTTGATATTGTGAACCGAATGACTACTAGAAAATCCTCCTCTATTAAGCTCTTAAAACACTGCTATGATGTTTTGCTAATCTATGGAACAACAAAAAGGCAAAAGAATGAAACCCCTTCTCCTAGCAGTCAAATATTTAACATAGCTTGATAGTCATATAGGGTTAGGGATTTGGCTTATGTAACCATCAATGAAATAAGGTACTGGGCTTTCAAGAATCTTCTTGAAATTCCAGGCATGGCTAGTGATCCGAACTTAAACAGGAACGCAACAAAATACAGAGATAACCATACACACAAAGATGCAATGGAAATAATACTTCATTTCATTAATGGAAAATACTGAAATATGCTTACAACCAGAAATGGAAATAAACTAGCTAGGGCGATGGTAGCTTATCTCTGAGAAGAGATGTGGCGGCTACATGCCTCTGAAATGTGTTACAATGAGGCTCGAAGGCCTATTTATTGTTGAGAAACAATGGAAAACCTTTCACACCTTGAGACCTAACCCTAGAAGATGAAACGCCAAATTGTGGGCCCCATTTGGGTAAATTGGTACATCAATTTCCCGGGGTCGTAACTTTGGCATACGATCTTCGTTTGACGCGTACAATAGCTCGTTAGAAAGATCTATCCGAGCACTACAAAGACCCATGTTGCCCCAGATTTCCCAAAAAATGTCGTTTAGGACCTCAAAACGGCTCCGAAAGTTCAGGACCCGAAAAACTGCTAAAAATAGTAAACTGTGCTACAATGAAGGAAACTGAAAAGACTAAAAGAGACAGTTGTGGGGGTCCAAATGGAATAGGTGGGTGGCCACCAACGTCCACTTGGATCATTCCTCCCCCCTTAGGAAGCAATGGTCCCCATTGCGTTGAGTTCCTCCCTAAGATGAGGAAGCTTCTACTGAGCTAGGTCTCTGGTGAGTTGTTCTACAATCTCTGATGTGTCCAGAAATGTTGGGAAGCATGGTCGACGACGGTCCACATTGAACACTCGGTGCAAGCCAAGGAATGGAGGAATGTTGTGCTTCAAAGCATTGTTGCCCGTAGCCTTGGTACTGGTGTAAGGACCATGTCGGAGTGGTCTGAGTTTCTGATGGGTTCTGGTAAGGCGTTCTCTTTGCAGATGTAACCAAACTTTGTCACCCACCTGAAACTTGTGTGGTACCCCTGTGGGTGAGGAGAAGTTGTTCCTGTGTTCTGTCATGACTGTATCCCTTTGTTGTTGCTTCTGCTGCGTGGAGGAACCCTTTGCGGGGGTCATGGATGTAGCAACGATCTTCCCCTTACTTTGGGAGCGAACCAGATAGAAAATAAATTTCCTAGTCTGTGATATGAGCTTGCTACCTTTCTTGGCAGTGATCAAAGAGGTGCCAATAGGTGGGGCTACCTCTGGTATCCTGTATAATGAATTATCCAAAGAAATAATGACAGCGTGAGGCCTTGAATCATACACAACATGTCGCCTCCACAAGTATGGCTGGCCTAATAGTACATCACAAACATCCAGAGGTGTAACATCACACAATACCTCGTCTGTGAAGGGCTTGATGCTGTAGGGAAGGCGGCACTGCTGGCGAACTTTGAGATCTCGTCCTTCGTGAAGCCCCCCGATACTGTACAGCTATGGGTGTGGTGTAGTCGGTAGGCCCAACCGCTTCACGACCTCTGCTGAAACGAGGTTCTTTTGGCTGCCACCGTCGACAATGAATTGCAGCAGCGAACCATTCACCCACATTTGTGAGTGGAAAAGGCGCTCCCCTCCTCTGGGTCTTCAGGCTCATTCTTCTGGATCTTGGTGGTGGCAACAGTGGCACTGGGATCCGCATCAATGATCTGCTTCCCTTTGCCATTCTCCTTGTTGGGTTCTGGTTCAGGGTCGGAACATGCATCTGATTCAGAAGCCTTCAACTCGGCCACCAGCGACTGCTTGGTCCGGCACTCACTTGTGTTATGAGTGGGACTCTTGTGTAACTCACACCACTTTCCTGTGTCCTTCTTCAGCTTCGTGGTGTTGTTCTTTTCTTGCAGCTTTGACGAGTTGTCTTAGGTCACCCCGCCTTGGCTTTGTCCTTTGGGCTTTGGATTTGCAAATCCAAAGTCTCGCTTCTTCTGTTTGAACTTTTGCTCGATTTTGACAGCGTATCAGTACGCTGTGCCGAGTGAGGAGATGTTCAAGAACTCCATCTCTTCCTGGATGTATCTGTGTAGGCAATCGCGGTATTTGAGTACCAGATGCAGCTCAGAATCTTTGATCCCCAATTGTGTGTGAAGGGTATGAAAAATGTTTGTGAACTTCGGCACATCTTGTTCTCGTCCCTGCCGCAATGTGGTCCATTTGATGTATTTGTCCTCATAGCTTTTGACAAGGTAGTACTGCTCCTTGATGGCATCCCGAAAGTCATTCCAAGTGGGTGCGGCTGAAAATAGTGAGCCTGTACTTTCATCCTTCTGCTCGCAGTAGGTTTCCCACCAATCCTTGACGTGGGGGGGTGCTTTGAGAAGAGCGAAAACAATCTTTTCCTGACTCAAAAATTCATGAACAGAAAAATAATCCTCTAGCAAATTTAACCATTTATCTATGGCATCTGCGTCTATCTGACCCTCGAATATGGGGATTTCAAAATTAACTTGTACCTTAAAGGGCATGGCGTTTCCAGAGTAGTTGCTGGAAGCCGATGCGTCACTTTTGGGTAGCCGCTGAGGAATCTGGGCAAAGTTGTCCATCATCGCATTCCATTGTCGCTCGAGGGCTTCTTCGAGCAAGATTTTGATAGGATCTCCTGCTCCCTCGTCTTTCTTCTCATCCGCCATGGGAGGCAGTGGGGATTTGCGAGGCTGGTCTTGCAAAGGTTCGACCAGTTCAAGCCCTAACGCCTTATATCCTGACATAGTTGGGGACATGCAAAGAAAAACAGAGAAAACGCAGACCGCTCTGATACCACTGATCCAAACTTAAACAGGAACCCTACAAAATACAAAGATAACCATACACACAAAGATGCAGCGGAAATAATACTTCATTTCATTAATGGAAAATACTGAAATATGCTTACAACCAGAAATGGAAATAAACCAGCTAGGGCGATGGTAGCTTATCTCTGAGAAGAGATGTGGCGGCTACATGTCTCTGAACTGTGTTACAATGAGGCTTGAAGGCCTATTTATTGTTGAGAAACAATGGAAAACCTTTCACATCCCGAGACCTAACCCTAGAAGATGAAACGCCAAATTGTGGACCCCATTTGGGTAAATTGGTACATCAATTTCCCGGGGTTGTAACTTTGGCATACGATCTCTGTTTGACGCGTACAATAGCTCGTTAGAAAGATCTATCCGAGCACTACCACTTTGGGAGGCAACGCTTTGAGAACCGAATTAGGCCTGAACTGCTTGTCTGAATTAGGAACTGCAGAACTAAACACTTTTTTTGTTTCCCTTCCGGTGTCTCTCCTGTCTCCTCAGAATGGAATGAAGAAGCAACTCAAAATGTGACACACAGTTGAATCGAATCGGTGAGATGTGAGTACCTGTGGAATTACCCTGCCTTCTTGATAAAATTGAGTCAAGAGGCCGGCTATCTATTATATACTTAATAATAAGAAAACAAAGTGATTTCTTTTTACTTCAGATTGACACTTATTGAAGGTTCCCTATGATTGGCAGGATGTCGTCGATTGCTTTAGCCGCTTGCTTGGGGAGGCACCGAGGGAGAGAGGGCTAGTCAATGAACCGAGCGCGAGGGCTGGCTGGCTGGTCGATTAACCAAGGATGGATGAAGAGATGGCCGACGGGATATTTTAGCTTGGCAGCGGAGTGTGGGAGTAACTAATAAGACCGTTTGGCCACCCCTAGGCATGGACCCATGTTGCCCCAGATTTCCCAAAAAAATTCGTTTAGGGCCTCAAAATGGCTCCGAAAGTTCAGGACCCGAAAAACTGCTAAAAATAGTAAACTGTGCTACAATTTAGGAAACTGAAAAGACTGAAAGAGACAGTTGTGGGGGTCCAAATGGAATAGGTGGGTGGCCACCAACATCCACTTGGATCAGCTCGACCGATGTGTGAGTAATGGGGGCTAACATGACATCCATTCGTCAATGGTGGTTAACTAGGTAGGTTTACTTGCGAAGGCATAACTTCCATATACAAGCTCTGATTGATGCGATCTAAGGTGTGGACATAAGTTTCAAACCTTGCAATAGCAAAAGACATCGTTTGATGTCTCAAAATGATTCTAGGAGATTTCACACTGAATTATTCCATATTGAGACCTACAACTAAAATGAACATTGCAAGTCAATTCCTCCAATTTTTCCACTGAGAAAGTAAAAGGATACATGAAAAATAGTGTGATAATCCAATCCAGATCACCAAATTAGGCTCAAACTACAAGGAATAATAAGGTCTAAAAGTTGTGATGAGTTACTCCAATATTGCAATTTATTAGGATAAGTTAATTTTCTAAAATCAACAAAGGGCATTGTATTTCCTAGACCTGTCATTGTTGGTTATTGTGATGTGATATTATGCTCTTTCCATTCATTAGGATAAGTTACTTCTCTAAAATCAACGACAAACATAGTGTTAATGACAAATAAGAATCAAATAGTTATGTGTAATTGGACAATATTTATGATTGTGCAAGAATTTGAACCCAATCCCAATTGGTTTACCCCCCCGTATTCCTGCTTCTACAATTTATGATTTGGGCATATTAAATTTTCAGGCCAGCCAAAAAATAAGATATGTTTCCTCTAATATTACAATTAGTCTTTCTAATCATGGCCACCAAGTGCACCTACACTAATGAAGATTTACAATGTGTCCTTGACCATGATTATCAGTATGCAAATATCGGATTGATTCAATTTGACCTAACCTTTTAGTCTAACACAGTTTAAACATTAGTTGTCTATGTTATACTTTAAATTGTTTCTCAAATACCTTAATAGGTGGTTTTGATCCCCTTTGAATAGTAATACCCATATGATCTTTTGTAGTTCCTTTGTATGTTGTCAGTTTAGCAAATCAACATCTCAAGAGTCTTCTCCAATAATATGTCCAAGCTTTTATGTTAAAATTTAGTTCTTTGTTATTTAAAGAAAAAAACTTCTATTGTATATTTCCAAAAAGATAATGGGGTATAATTGTAGAGAGGAAACACCATGCATTAAATAAACTAATTTAATAATTGAAAAGTATATATTCAGTGGTATGAGTGAAATTCAATGATATTATTAGACATGAATCAATGAGCATTGCAAGTACATATCACTTAGTGTTCCAACCCATAGCAATAAATAGATTAACCACGGGAAAAGATAATGGGGTATAATTGTCGAGAGGAAACACCATGCACTCAATAAACTAATTTAATAATCGAAAAGTATATATTCAGTTGCATGAATGAAATTCATTGATATTATTAGACATGAATCAATGAGCATTGCAAGTGCATCTCACTTAGTGTTCCAACCCACAACAATAAATAGATTATAAGACATTGTTCACTAGTTCAATAATTCGAAAATCTATATTCAAGTATGTAACTATATGAGTGAAATTCATTGATATAATTTGACTTCAATAAATGAGTACTGCTAGTGCATCCCACTTTGTATTCCAACCTGTAGCAAGAAATAGATTATACAACAATTTTCTTGGAACGACGGTATCCCCATGTAGGATTGAAGGGATGAAGAAACACTAAGGAAAGTGGCCCTTCTATTTGCAAAACATTATATGCCCACTTCTCTAAATAATCTAATAAAATATGCATTTGTGATTATTATTTTCAATTACAACCTAAAGAGCAAAGAGACCTAGAGTTGTTATCATCTAATATTATCATCTCTGGTACTATTGTAAATCAATAAACAATACTCACTCATCTTTGCTTTAAAATATCTGATGTTGCAAACTTTCGAATATTTGTTATATCTATCATGGATTTAAGAGCGGAATAATTAGTGATATTCCATTAGGAAACACCACTTGTTAGCATTCAAAAAATGGGCATAAAAAGTGGAAACTTATTATACACATCTTATACATATTATCTCATATTCTTGGCATAAAATTTTCTCACGTAGGAGGCATAACAACCACCAACTCAAAGAAGTAAGAATGAAAACTCACTAAATTGCCTTGACTTGCATTCCATTTAAACAAAATGAGGTTGATGCCAAGACCATACAACTCCTCGGTCAAACCACCCTCTGCCAACATGGTATAGAATCTAGTTATGTCATGAATATGCTAACTAAGAAAAGTTATAGCCGTTATATACTTCAAATGAAAATAGCTACTTTCCATGAGACCAATGATTGCAATATGGTCATTGTTGATCATATGGTTTGTTGAAATTCAAATGGACTCTGGATCCACTATTGCTAATTGTCGAGTAGATATAATTTCCATCCACTGTTACTAATTATCAGGTAGATATAATTTCCATTTTACAATCTCTTGCTTCCCAAAATGGTGAAATGACTGGTACTACTTTAGGGCATATCTAAATTAGAACCACCAATAAAGTCATGTATCAACAAATGTGGCTTCTGCAAGATCAATTGCTCTCCCAAGCCCAGCGGCCTTGTTGATGCATTCCCTATGTTCATCATCAGGATTACTATCTGCAACAATTCCTGCACCTGCTTGAAGATGTACAACCCAATCCCTGCGTTTTCCAACATCCTTGTAGGAATACATCGTATCATATCGTGGTACAGTAGAAAATACCATTGTGCGTAGGGCTAGTGCAATATCCATGTCTCCATTATAGGAGATACCTCCAATGCCACCACTATATGGCCCTCTACGAGTTGGTTCAATTTCATCAATCAACTCCATAGCTTTGACCTGAGAATCATAAACAAAAGATGTTATTCACAAACATAAAATCTACCATTTATCAGATGTCAAAATGACATGTTGAAGTACCAAAATGCAAGAAAATACAATGATGAAAACAATCATGTTAAACACTTAACATTGCAACTGAATGTTCAGTTTTAAACGATCCTTGCTATCAATATTATAAAACAATTCCAAAAATCCAACTGTAGAACATGGGTGACATTATACAAGGCAATAAATGCAATAGCGGATTGATAAATGCAACCATAAGAAAAAACATATTCAAAAGGAATAGAACATGAACTATAGAAATAGATAAAACAATACTAAAAGCAAAAAAATAAAATATTTTAGAAAATACAACAATAACATTAAGTGATTATAAATAAGAACATATCTCCCTATGGTTCTTATAACTTCATAACAAACAATACCAAATGGACTCACTCGTGAATGGACTAATGAACCATGAGGCACTATATCAAATTAAACAAACTTGCAAATGGACTAGATCCATGAAAGTCATCCTATCAAATTAAACACGTGTTAACGGACTCAAGAACCATGATAGGCAATATATCAAAATAAACTTACTAAAGAAGAGATAAGAGAAGCATGAAGGTAATGTATCAAGTTATAATGTTTGATTAGTATATTATGATGCCAATATGCGTAGGATGTTTTTTCCTTTAAATGTATGAACTTCGAAAATTCAAAAAAAATTGTTTTTTCACAAACATGTTTTCTTACGTCTTTCAATTAAACGTATTTAGGGAATCGATTGTAACAAATGTTCAATTAAACATATTTAGGAAATCGATTGTAGCAAATGTTATACACAACGTTAGTGATCCTAATAATAATATTTCCTATTAGTTATACAGGATAGCTCATAATGTTATAATTATAATGGGGATTCGGTAGTTCACATGTAGACCTAATACTCTAGAGATCAGTTTTCCACGGGAACATATACCCCAGGGTGGGGGCTCCTCGGATGAGTCGGAACTCCTAGGCAAACATTTCCCTACGTCCCCCTTTTGGGAAACTCAGGGAAACTCCAAGGTCGGGGGTTACGTTTTTCCAGTGATGGAATGTGTTTCTCTTGTAGGGGTGACGCCCCCAAATTTTCTCCAATAAAAATTAAAAACATTACAAATTAAAATTAATAAAAAATAAAAAAGTAAATGATAAAATAAATTTTTAGAACATTTTTAACTAACCCTGTGTATTTTTTACCATGCTATTTACCTTGTCGTCGCCCGACATTTTCCATTGTGATTTGCCTTGCCACAGCTCGACATTTTCCATTTGCGATTTCCTATTAAGATCTTCATGATTCGGATTTACCATCGACCGAGGTCTTGTGGTCTACGATTTAGCCTTTAACAATTAACATCAACAAGGTTTGCTTGTGCCATTTGAAGTTGTGCGGTATGATTTGGAGCTGCATAATGCGATTTGGAGTTGTGATTTTGTAGTTACGCAATGCGATTTGGAGCTGTGTTTTTGTCACTTGGAGTCATCCTGATACGCCATCCCAAGCCGCAGTCCAGATTTTTTGAGCCACTCAGCCACCATCAAGCACAATTCAGTATTATTTCTGACACCTCATTTCTATGTTTTTTTTTTCCCATGGACAAAGTCGTAATTTCTATTGATATAAAGAAATTACATTTTGTAGATGCCAGATGCATATGCATATGGAGGCAGAAATGCCTGACGAGTTCATAAACTTTTGACCAAAAAGAAAGACTGATGTGTCTCCACGCAGGGAGTCTGTTAACTACTATACTATGACTATGCTTGCTTGCTGACTAGAGAAAGCAAGATCAAAATTATATCCGGCTCTTCGCAGAGAGCACAAAAACTTTAAGTATCCAAAACTAGTTTGTAACCAGTACCAAGTAAGTAAAATATGTACAGTAAATACAAGGATAGTCTGTATAGGTATGGGCCTTATAGCCCATTGTCTGTAGGTTCCTCAAATGGTCTGTGATAATGCTGGTAGTAGGTCCCATCAATCTCTTCCTGTATCAACCAGTTGTTTCCTTGTCTATGTGTTGCCTCTTTGGATAGGTGATTTGCCCCTGTATTTTGCTCCCTGTAAATGTGTCGACAGACAAAGGAGTCAAAAGATGAAATCAATCTTTTAGCTTCTTCTAAAATATGCCTCAATGAAAATGCATTGCAGTGTGATGCATCATTCAACCAATTGCAAACGATTTTAGAATCACCAAATAGCTGTAGGTGTCTGCAATGTTTTTGCAATGCAAAGTGGATAATATGTTTTGTTGTGCATAGTTCAGCAAAGTTATTAGTTCCCCTGCCTAAATTAATTTGGATCTTGAAGCAATGATTTTCATTAAGATGAAGGATGGCATCGCCCCACATCCCGCCTCCTGCGCAGAGCCATCAAAGTAAGCCCAGGGCTTAGATTTGTCAATGATTTCAGGTATGATGGTGCGTGGAGGGGTGTTGGTATCCTCTGCTGGAAGAAGGTCAAAATCAACAATGGTATGGAGCAAGATGGCAGGCCAATGGGGGGATCTGTGGTTGAATATAGACTGGTTGCGGGCAATCCATAATGCCCAACAGACAAGAAGAGGCATGTTTTTGGTTTTTCCATTGTGATTTTGACACCATGTATTCCAAGCATCCATAATATTGTGTCTGTGCCAGTTTTTTAAGGAAGGATAGTGAGCAATGATGGAGTTCCAATATTCCTTTGCTGTGGGGCAGTTTAGAAAAAGGTGTTCTGTGCTTTCTTCATCATTGCGACACAGGTGGCACCAGAATGGGCCATGAAACGATCTTTTCATCAGATTAGTCCCTGTAGGAATCTTGTCAAAAAGGATGTTCCACATCAGTAATCGAGAGCGGGGGGCTGCCTTGAGCTTCCAGAGTAATTTCCAAGTCGGAAGAATGTTCTGAGGCCTGTGAGGTTCCATTAGTCTAATATAACCCTGTTTCGGAGAATATACACCATGTTTGGCAAAAGCCCAGATTATCTCATCTGGTCCATCAGTGAGACGGATGTGTGCCTGGGTAAGGGCATCCGTGTAGTCCTGCCATTCCTACTGCCACTGAACCGGGATGTCCAATTCACGAGCCGATATCCATGCCTGCTGAAGAAAAGAGGAGTTGTTATTGTCACCAATGTGCTTGATGTGGGTGATACCCCTGCTATGTAGATACCTTATTAAGTCTGCAGATAGTCTATGTGCGTTGCCACAGCCTACCCACGGGTCCAAACCGATACGAACAGCATTGCCCTCCTTGATACGCCACGTAATGCCTTCACGCAGGAGGGGAAGTGTACAGATGACCGCTTTCCAGATATTGGATATGTTATTTCTCATTCCATGTTGCTGTCTGAACCAGTCCATCAGATTCATAGGCCAGATATACTTCACTTGTGCAACTCGGGACCAGAGACTGTTAGTGGTAATAAGCTGCCAGCCGAGCTTAGCCGCCAGTGCTTTGGAAAATAGATCGAGCCTCTTGATGCCCCATCCTCCCCATCTCTTGGGTTTTGCAATAGTGTCCCATTTGACCCAGGCGAAAAGCTTGCCCGGTTGATTACCCTTCCATAAGAATCTGCAGCATATACTTTGTAGTCTGTTCAAAATACCTTTTGGTATCCAAGCCAGGGTCATCCAGTAGACTGGAGTGGCTTCTATCACAGCTTTGATGAGGATCAGTCTGCCTGCCCGAGATAGGTATTTATGGTACCATACCTGAAGTCTCTTTTCCACTTTCGCAATGAGCCATGTCCAGTCCGCTATCCTGTATCCGAGAGGCTTTAATCTAAATCCCAGATATTTTATACCTTCTGCCAGATTCAGAGAGGTAAAAGGGAAGCGCTGTGATGTGTATGTGATCTCATGTTGTGTGCAACCAACTGTAGTAATCGTGGATTTACTATCATTTATTACCATCCCTGTAGCTTGTTGAAAAAGATTGAAGATGTTCTGGAGGGCCGTGGTATCCCCAATACTGCCATTTAAAAAAATGAGAATGTCATCAACAAACAATAGATGAGTGAGGAAAAAATTCTCAGCTATCTTGATGCCTGACAGTTGATTTCTATCGCGAGCAGATGTAATAGTCCTACTTAATCCTTCCATGATAAGTAAGAAAAGTAAGGGTGAGAGTGGACATCCCTGCCTGAGTCCTCTCTCCGAGCTGAAGAAAGATGTAGCTTCCCCATTAAGTAGCACACTGTAAGATACATCTGTTATACAGCTCATAATCCATTTGATATATGCAAAAGGAAATCCTAGGTGGGTCAGCAACAGTCTGATATAGAGCCAATTTTCTCTATCGAAGGCCTTTGAGAGGTCCACCTTAAGTATCATACCTTTCTGCTTTTTAATTTGCATAGTGTGGAGGAGTTCCTGCGCTGTAGCAATTGCTTCATGAATCTGTCTGTGGTGAAGGAAAGCAAACTGTTCAGATGATATGTGTCGAGAGAGGATAGGCTTCAGGCGATTAGCGATGATCTTTGCAATAATCTTGTACAGACAATTACAAAGGGAAATGGGACGAAAATCGTTGTATGAGGCGGGATTGTCTGATTTCGGTATAAGGGCTATGAATGTGGATTTGATGGCCGGGGATATTCTGCCACTCCTTCTGCAGTTCTCCACGATCTTGAGAAGGTCATCCCCAAGGATTTCAAAGAAAGCTATGTAAAACTCAATGGTCCACCCATCTGGACCAGGGCTCTTGTCTTTTTTAAACCATTTTATAGTTGCCTCCAGCTCTTCCTTTGATACTTCCATCAACAGATCCTCCGTGTCTTCCTGTTGTACGAATCTGGGGAAATGTTCAGCCACCCGCATGATTTCCATGATGTTCGCAGCTCTAGGGGCCTTATATATGCTCCTGAAATGCTCTATAGCTAATCTAGCCAGATCCCTCTGAGATGATACTAAGTGTCCTTGATCATCGCGCAATTCCCAAATAGTGTTGATGGCTTTGCGACCGTTGGCAAATTTATGAAAGAACTTTGTGTTGTCATCTCCTTCGGTAAGCCATATTGCCCTACTCCTGAGCCTCCAGCTTTCTTCCCTTTCCTTCAGAATTTGTGAGCGCTTCATAATGTGGGAGGTGTAGAGTTCTTTGCTCTCAGGTGTAGGGAAGGTGCCGTTAGATGTGTCCTCATGTGCAGCAATGGCCCTCTCTGCCTCCCTCAGAGAGTTGTCATCATTCATACGCTTCTGGTGAGCCCAAATTTTAGAGATCCTCTTTAGTTCAGTTAATTTCCTAATAAAGCCTTCAGTATGATCCTCTCTGTCCAGAATAGGGTTGGTCTGCCAATAGTTAGTAACCATCTGTATATACGAAGGATCTTTTAGCCAAGAGGCATTAAATTTGAAGGGGCTCCTGATCTTCTGATTTGCATCGGCCAATTCCAAAAATATTGGTCAATGATCTGAGATGCCACCAGTCCCAACCCATTGACGAATGCGAGGAAGTCTGCTTAGAAAAGCTTCCTTGATGAGAAATCTGTCAAGTCTTCTGGCCAGACTGTGGTCACCACTGCGATTATTAGTCCAAGTAAACTGAATCCTGGCAGAAGGAATGTCCACCCACTGATGTTCCTCAAGTAGGTTAGAGATAGTATCAGATAAGCAGTCTACCTGGGCCGAGTGTCCCCAAGATTCACTAAAACCCAAAGAAAAGTTTAAGTCCCCTCCTAGAATGATGTTGTCTGCCTGAAGAAGGTCAGAGTCCAGTAAGGATCTCCAAAAGTTTGCCCTGTCTGCACAAGGACCATAAACATTCATAATGCGGATTTCCATCTCAATAGGGTGGGCAAAAATATCCAAGCCAATGAAGCCTCTGCCTCCCCAAATGTTCCTGATCTCCAAAGCTTTGTTACTTATCCCAATAGCAGAACCCCCAGATCTCCCTGACGCATCCAGAGCGTGGAAGGTCCAATTAGGCAGCCAGGAATTTAGTGTGTGAATTAGAGGTTCGGCTAAACAGAGCGTTTCTTGTAAAAATATAATGTCCGTCTGAGACGAGGTGAGCAGTCTTCTAAGCGCTAGTTTTTTGGGCAGGCTAGCAAACCCTCTGCAGTTGAATGATAGGATCTTCATGAAGGATGAGTCTGCGGGCCATTCCTAGCTCTAAGGGCCCTATAAATGGTTTGTTTTCGCCCGAGGGCAACTTCTTCTCCCGCTGTATGTCTGGCTTTTGTGAGGCGTGAGGGTCGGCCCCTTGAGTTCTTATGGGTGACAGGGGTAGCCTCAGGGTCCAAACCAATCGCATCGTAGCTTCTTTCCTTCGATCTAGAACGGAGTGAGTACCGGGGGGATACAGAGGGGGAGGGGATGGAGTGGGAAGGGAGGGAGGAAGATGACAGGGATGGAATGCAGGGGGAAGTGGCGGGAGAGGGGAGGGGGAGGGAACAGATAAGGGAGGAGGGAGGGGCAAGGCCCTGTCCTCGTTTCTATGTTATTATTCTATTTATTTCTTATTTTTTAAATTTGTGGTATACCATTTTATAATTTCTTTGTTAGTATTTTTCTAAATCTCATGTTCATTGTTAGTAATTAGATTACCATTTTATTAATGAAATTTTAAAACACAATTATGCAAGCTAACAAAGGTCTAAAACTTAAGAAATCAACGGTGACACAAAACTTAAAAAACAACAACACGATTCAGAGTAACTCTAGTAACAACAGCGGTTCTAATTCAAATTATGAGGGTAATACTGATACAGTGGAAAATATTGCAATTCCAAGTGGATTTGGAACTTCATAAACCCCCACAGTGGAAAACCAAAGCAATGCCAATCTCCCCCCAAAGGGATTGGCTCACCATGCAAGGGGAACATTTAATCCCAAAAGACATTTTTACATAATATGTAACTAAAGTACTTGCTCCACCAACCAAGAAAAAAAACGAAGGGGTGGATCACATGACCAGAAATGCAATATTTTTGGCCATACCTGGGTAGGGAGTTACAGTGGTATTAAACAACACCTCTTGGGAAATGGTGGAAAATGGGTTAGTGTATGTGATAAATTAAAATGTTTGAGAGATCTCAGATTTTGAGGCTAGAATTTGGCGCTGCTCCACCAACCAAGAAGAAAACAAAGGGGTGGATCACATGACTAGAAATGCAATATTTTGGCCATACCTAGGTAGGGAGTTACAGCCGTATTAAACAACACCTCTTCGGAAATGGTGGAAAAGGGGTTAGCGTATGTGATAAATTAAAATGTTTGAGAGATCTAAGCTTTTGAGGCTAGAATTTGGAGCTAATGCAAAGGTTGCCTGATGTAGCCAAAATGTCACTTTAATTAAAGGTCAAAATGTGGAAAGGAGATTTAAAAGGAAGGCTAACACAGCCACCAATATTGGCAATATACCTCCACCATGTTTTGCTACAACATCATCAAAAACTAAAAGGACTTCATTATAACGCAATGGGGCCAACCATGATGATACAGATGATGCAGTTGGCAAGTTCTTGTTTGCCAATGGCATTCCTTTCCATGTTACTCGCTCTCCTTATTACAGGGTAATGGGCTAGGCAATTGCAAAAGTAGGGACCTAATATGTACCTCCAAGCGAAACCAAGTTGAGGACAACAATATTAGAATGAGAAGTGTCCAAAATTATTGTGCAGAAAGAGATTATGAGACAAACGTGGGTGAGGGCAGGGTGTTCTATTGATATAGATGGGTGGACAGGCATTGCAGAATGTCCAGTCATCAACATCATAGTTACATGTGTACATGGACCTTTCTTTCTTAAAGCTATTGATTGCTCCAGAAAGCGCAAAGATGTGACTTTCCAATTTGAACTTCTTCAGGATGATAAAGAGTAGGTCAACCCTGCCAATGTTGTGCAAGTTGTGACAGATTTAGCAGCAATGTGTAGATCAGTTGGATTATTGATTCAAGGTAGATACCAACATATTTTTCAGACCCCTTGTGTGCATGAGCTCAACAACGATTGAAAGACATTGGTGAAATTCAATGGATATCCACTTTGGTATTAGTTGCAAGGGATGTGCAAATGTTTATTTACAGTTATCACACCCCCTTAACCATGTACAGGGCTCACTCTAGGAAGACATTTCTCAAGCCCACAGAGACTAGATATGCCAGCTATTTTCTTTTATTGGAGAGGATGTTGCGGGTGCAGCTAGCATTGCAAGCCATGGTTGTTACTCTAGAGTACATCAGGTGGACAGAATCCAAGACAGAAGAGGGGAAGAAAATAAGGGCTCAAATATTGGAAAATTATTGGTGAGTAGATTGTACTTATTTGGTCCCTATCTTCCACCCTATAGTTGAGATCAATAGTTGTTAAAATTGGCAACTAGGGCCAAACTCCATGTGGGTCGTCTTATTAATGGCAGCTGATATTTTTCTTGGATCCCTCTCATCGAGAGGTGTAAAATTGATCTAAAAATAATCCGATTCCGATAAGTATTCATAGAGATATGAATTTATTTGTGTTATGGGAAAATTCGTCAAGGTCGGCCAACAACCAAATAAACCCCACATGTGCTCAACGTTTTAGTATAAATAGAGGTGCCTTGAAAGTCATTTGGACAAACTCACTTGGGATCTCTTCCTCTCTACTTGTCTTTGGGTTTTAGTAGGAGGAGAGATCCTAAGGGATAACGTTGCCCTAATGGAGAAAGGTTCTACGTTATCTAGAGGGAGTGTCCTAGGCTCTACGCTGCCCTAATGAAGAAGCCCTAATCAACCTTAATGCAATCATGGAGGAGACTACTATAGTGTAGCAAGGAGAAGTTCTAAGCTGCCCTCAACGCTGGTCTAGAAGAGACCTAAGTTGTTATCCTAATGAAGAGACCTAGCCCTAGCCGCAGATCTAAATGGAGCCACATACTAGCCCTAGTCGCAGTCATGATAAAAGCCCTAGCTACAGGTGGAAAGGAGACTCAGCGGCAAATGGAGGAGAGCTCTAGCCTCAGTTAAGGAGGCCTAAATCCGCAGGTAGAGGAGGCCTAAATCCGCAGTTAGAGGAGGCCTAAGCCC
The DNA here is from genome assembly GCA_031772625.1 of Pinus tabuliformis. Lineage (NCBI taxonomy): Eukaryota > Viridiplantae > Streptophyta > Pinopsida > Pinales > Pinaceae > Pinus > Pinus tabuliformis. The sequence goes on along the minus strand of CM062817.1, from coordinate 1,325,256,993 downwards.
TCAGTAAAGAGAGGCCTGAATCATAGCAATTGAGGAGACCTATACGCAGCTAGAAAAGGAGACCTAGCCACGTAAGAAGGACCCTATGTGCGTTGTAGGTGACAGCATGGAAATCTATGTGTACTATAGGTGACAGCATGGAAATCTATGTGTGTTGTAGGTGTTACAGTGGGACAGCAGTATACCTGTACATGATGCAATATATGGACAGCAAGTACATGAAACAGTACATGGAGCAGCAAGGTACAACATGTCTAGATGGGACAGCTAGTACATGGAGCAACAAGGTACAGCATGTCTAAATGGGACAACTAGTACATGGTGCAGCAAAGTGCAGCAATGGTACTTGGGACAACAATGAAGCTTGATGGAGCAAGCAAATGGGGCAGCAGTATGGAAAACATGGAATGGCAATGTCACTAACAGTGGGACAACAGTATGGTACATGGGACAGCAGTGGCAGCATAAGGTGCAACAGTATGATGTGTACAGCATGGTCATGAGGTCCAGCAATGTGATGATGGGTGTAGCATGGTGCAGCATGGTGAGGTGCAGCATGATGACGAGATGCAGCACAATGATAGGTGAAGGAGTCACCTTGGAGAATCGGTTGAAGCAACATGTCTTCAACTGATCTCATGTAGAGATGATCTATTCTCTTATCTAGAAATTCTAAGTGTTGACTTCGGTTGTAAATGTACTATCTCTCTCTCTCTCTCTCTCTCTCTCTCTGTCTCTCTCTGCTGAACTATTCAAGAACATATAAGAAGAATTGATCAAGGGTTTCCCCACATTGGAGTTTGTCCTTGGCTAGCGCCACATCTTGTGTCCTCTTGTCTTGGCTTGTCTTCAGCGATTTATGTTTATGTTCTATCTGCAATTTACTTTAATGTAGATGTGATTGCTAATCTAGAAAAGATATTGAGCTAACTGTGAAAATTGAAATAAATTGCTCTAAGCATAGAACATACTTGAAATTAACATGGTATCAAAGTTGAGGTGAAGACAAAGCCCAAGCAAGAGTGAAAGAGAAATCACTGAATACGGTTGGGAAAGGACAAAAGGATCAATGGATTCCTCATCCCTCTTCAAATTCACCAAGGGTGAAGTCAAAGCAGAGTATATTATCATAATGGTGCAGCGGAAGCTTCTGATGGCCTACCTACAGATCACTTCAATGGGAATTCCAGATCTCAAGGTGAAAGGAAAGGCAGATGCCTTGCTTAAAATAAGTTCGGCCATTATGTGAAAGTGTCCAAATGGTAGGGACACATCTCTTGATGAAGATAAAAATCATTCCAGGGACATCTGCAATGATCGGAGGATTGACAAATAATGTCAGTCATCAAGGAAACTGCCGACTCTTCAAGGAAAGCAAGGAACCCCAGGTATGAAGAACCAAATGTTGTTTCTGATAAGATAAAGAAGTGTTTTCTTGTATGGGCCCTCCCCTTCAGATTTTGTGGGTATCTGGCTTATTGATTACAATGCTTCAAGGCACTTCATCGGATAGAAGGGTGCTCTCTCGAATTTGGTAAGAGATGGAAACAATCATGGGATTATGCTTGGAGCCGATGCCACCTATCCCAGAAAGGGTGTAGGAAATGTTACCCCTCAATTGAATGAGGGTAACTCAATTCATTTACAAATCTCTTTTATGTACCTGATCGCAAGAAGAAACTGGTGTCCATTTCGGCAATGGAAGTCAAAGGTTTCAGGGTGGCATTCATCGATGGTAAGGTACATGTTTGAAAATACAATTTTCAAAAATGCTTTTATTCATGGGTTCAGGGTTGGCAATTTATATAAATTTGCAGGATGGTCCATTGGGGACCATGTCAATTAACACATCTCATCTATAGCATCAGAGGTTTATTATGGGGCCCTACCCGATGTGAATCAGATGGTGACTGGAATGCCTGAATTCAAAAGGAGCATGAAGGTACATGTCTGAGATGTACCGAAGGAAAATCTTACAAGGGGACCATTCCCCTCATGTAGCAAGTCCACAGGCTTGGAACAACCCGAGGGGTTTGAGATTCATCAGGAATCTCATGTATGCAGGTGGAAGAAAGCCCTCTATGGCTTGAAGCAAAACACCCCTGGCATAGTATGAGAGGTTTGATAGTTGTCTGATAAAGCTGAGATTCACTAGGAGTGAAATTGATTCAAACCATTGCTTGAAGGTTGTGGATGATAGACCTCTCATACCGACACCTTTTGAGGACGACCTATTTCTGACAAGTGCTAACCCTCTTAGAAGTAAGAGGGAGTTGGATTCCAGATGTGGAATGATAAACTGCAAGCTCGTGGCTACCTCAAGGATCTTAACTTTCAGGTGTTATATGGTAATGATGTTGGACCTGATTTGGGAAATGCCTCTAAGTTTCATAAACTCAATCACATTGATGTTCTCGATGAACTTCCGTCCGGACATACGTTTTGTAGTTAGCATGATGAGCTCATATATGGTTGAGCCTCACTAGATTGGTGCCAAGAATCTTCTGAGAAATCTTCAGGGCACAATCTCTCATGGATTGAGATACACTGTTGGAAATGTGAAGCTGCATGATTATTCGAACGCTGACTGGGCAGGCAGTGTGGAGGATCGCAAGAGCACTTCTGAGTGCTGGTTCTCTTTGGGTTCTGTTTCGATATCCAAGATGAGCAGGAAGCAGAAGTCGGTTGCTATAAGCACCGCTGAGACCGAATACATAGCTACGAGTATGATCTCGTGTGAAGCTGCCTGGTTGTGGAAGCTCTCGAGTGAGTTGTTTGTACACATGATGGATACCACCGTGATCCTCTGTGTCAACCAGGGAGGGATTCGATTGTTGAGGAATCTCGTATTCTATGATTGCTCCAGCAGATAGACATCAGATACTACCTTATCAGGGATATGGTAAGTCGATGAGCGAGGAGGCTCCATCGCATTGAGACTGATGTACAGGTCGCAAACATTCTATCTAAGCCCCGGGGAAAGGTCAAATTTGTGACTTTCTCGAACGACTTAGAGTCGTTGAGAGACCTTCTTATAAGGGTCCTGCATGTTACATGCATTGAGCTTTGGGAGCTTTGGACGGGGCTTGGGGTACTTACCGAAGCAACACACGACCATAAGGCGACTCACTCTCCCCTAATGGTGCTCTGTGTACAGGGTGAATGGCTCAACCTTCTCCTGTGATACTCCGAGGCGACTTAGGGACAGGATGATTAGTTCTCCTGTCGAGGCATCCTACCCATGCAGTCTGGGACTCATGGGAAGTACCTCTCATCTGATCAATGAGCATGGAAATGGGGTTAGGGACCATAGTAGTACTATCGATGGATGCATCGTTGTATCTACCGTACTCCCTATGCTAGGATGACCTCCATTGATCTGGGATCAATGAAACTGATCTGGGATCAGTATGAGTGGTTTGAGACACTCTCTTGTGATATTGATCTGGGATCAATAAAACTGTCTTCGGGTCAGTAGAGAATGGTATGAGACATTCTCGATCAATTCTTCTTCTTCATGGTTCAGCAGAGCAGTGCAGGGCACTGATGGCAGAGGTAGTATAGTCGGACATATGGATCAGCGGATGGAGTTCTCCCTAGTTGAGAGGATGTGTTAAAATTGGCAACTAGGGCCAAACTCCATGTGGGTCATCTTATTGATGGCAACTGATATTTTTCTTGGATCCCTCTCATTGAGAGGTGTAGGATTGATCTAAAGATCATCCGATTCCAATAAGTATTCACAAAGATATGAATTTATTTGTGTTATGGGACAATTCATCAAGGTCGGCCAACAACCAAATAAACCCCACATGTGCTCAACGTTTTAGTATAAATATAGGTGCCTTGAAAGTCATTTGGACACACTCACTTGGGATCTCTTCCTCTCTACTTGTCTTTGGGTTTTAGTAAGAGGAGAGATCCTAAGGGATAACACTGCCCTAATGGAGAAAGGTTCTACGCTATCTAGAGGGAGTGCCCTAGGCTCTACGTTGCCCTAATGAAGAAGCCCTAATCAGCCTTAACGCAGTCATGGAGGAGACTACTATAGTGCAGCAAGGAGAAGTTCTAAATTGCCCTCAACGCTAGTCTAGAAGAGACCTAAGTTGTTGTCCTAAAGAAGAGACCCAGCCCTAGCCGCAGATCTAAATGGAGCCACAAACTAGCCCTAGTCGCAGTCATGATAAAAGCCCTAGCTGCATGTGGAAAGGAGACTCAACCGCAGATGGAGGAGAGCTCTAGCAGCAGTTAAGGTAGAGATATGGCCGCAGTTAAAGAAGGCCTAAATCCGCAGTGAAAGGAGGCCTATAAAGAAGGCCTAAATCCACAATGAAAGGAGGCCTATAAAGAAGGCCTAAATCCGCAGTAAAGAGAGGCCAGATTCATAGCAATTGAGGTGGCCTATACACAACTAGAAAAGGAGACCTAGCCACATAAGAAGGACCCTATGTGTGTTGTAGGTGACAACATGGAAATCTATGTGTGCTATAGGTGACAGCATGGAAATCTATGTGTGTTGTAGGTGTTACAGTGGGACAGCAGTATAGTTGTACATGATGCAATACATGGACAACAAGTACATGAAACAGTACATGGAGCAGCAAGGTACAGCATGTCTAGATGGGACAACTAATACATGGAACAGCAAGGTACAACATGTCTAAATGGGACAACTAGGACATCGTGCAGCAAAGTGAAACAATGGTACTTGGGACAACAATGAAGCTTGATGGAGCAAGCAAATGGGACAGCAGTATGGCAAACATAGAATGGCAATGTCACTAACAGTGGGACAGCAGTATGGTACATGGGACAGCAGTGGCAACATAAGGTGCAACAGTATGATGTGTACAGCATGGTCATGAGGTCCAACAATGTGATGATGTGTACAGCATGGTCATGAGGTCCAGCAATGTGATGATGGGTGCAGCATGGTGCAACACGGTGAGGTGCAGCATGATGATGAGATGCAGCACAATGATAGGTGAAGGAGTCACCTTGGAGAATCAGTTGAAGCAACATGTCTTCAATTGATCTCATGTAGAGATGATCTATTCTCTTATCTAAAAAGTCTAAGTGTTGACTTCGGTTGCAAATGTACTATCTCTCTCTCTCTCTCTGTTGAACTAATGAAGAACATATAAGAAGAATTGATTAAGGGTTTCCCCACATTTGGGTTTTTCCATGGCTAGCGCCACATCTTATGTCCTCTTGTCTTGGCTTGTCTTCAGCAATTTATGTTTATGTTCTATTTGTAGTTCACTTTAATGCTGATGTGATTGCTAATCTAGAAAAGATATTGAGCTAACTGTGAAAATTGAAATAAATTTCTCTAAGCATAGAACATACCTAAAATTAACAATTGGTACACTGACACAAACTCTCCTAATCTTGGAGAAATATATGAGACTTTTGATAGCATGTTGGGTCATGTAAAGGTAGTCATTCGTGAGAAAGAATCTTCATGATCATCAATGGCCCCAATAAAACGCAAGTCTTTCTCAACCGCAATCGCTTCTGTAAAGTTTAATGTCAATGTATCACTTGCAGCTCTTTTAATAAACACAAAAATATTGGTTGGAAAGGCAGTTGTGTAATAATCTTTAGTGATTGTGTCATGTGGTTGATCATCTGCAGGGAAACTATTCAATAAACGAGTAAACCTTGATTGGAATCCTTCACTTTTTCCTTGTCCCCCATCTTAAGATTCTCGAGTTCTTTTAACAATATGACAGGAGTTCTTTTTTGAAATTGGGTGATTTTTCGAGAGGAGCTCAAATGTACAATTAATTTCTTGAAATTTTGCACAAAAATCTGCAAAAAATTATTGGAGAGCCACCGTCCACGATTTTTGGTCAAAAAAAATTCTACAAAACAACTTATTTTATATCAGCAATATCCTTCCGTTCAGGCTCTGATTGGAACGACTTTATTTTTAATGGAGTATTTTTTCTCAAGCAATTCAGATCTCCAATTTGTTTTTGAAAATTTTGCACCAAATATATAGATCCAATCTGCCAACCCGTTGCCCCTATTTTCCCCAAAAAATCCCTACAACAAAAAGAAAAAAAAATTCATTATGCTTTGCCCAAGAAAAATCTCTCATACCAGTTGTAGCATATCTAGAAAATTATTTAAATCATTGCCAAATAAATTCCAAAACCGACCCAAGGACATAAAATAGAAATGCATAGGCCAATCCTTCAAAAGATAGGCATTCATTTTTGCATACCAATCCTAGGAGATGGCTTCAAGCCATATAGAGCTTTCTTTAATCTACAAACACGAGTTTCCATGCTATTTATCTCAATGCCTTTTGGTTGTTCAATATATACTTCTTCATCTATACTTCCATTTAGGAAGGTTGTTTTGACATCCATTTGATGCATATTCCATCCCATAGTTGCAATGAGTGAAACCAAAGATCTAATAGTAGTGTACCTGGCAGTGAGAGCAAAGGTTTTTTCATAGTCTATTCCTTCCTTTTGTGAGCAACCCCTTGCAACAAATCTTGCTTTGTATTTTTCTATGCTTCCATCAACGGCATGTTTGATCTTATAAATCCATTTGGAAGTGACAACAAATTTTTCACTAGGTCTAGGAACAATTTCCCAAACCCCATTCTTCATGATAGATTGATATTCTTCCTGCATTGCTTTCTTCCATTCTTCTTGTAGAGTGGCTTCTTCGAAAGTAGTTGGTTATGCTTCAATTAATCAAGTTATGTATGTTGCATATTCTGAGTATCGTTTAGGCTTCTTACTAATTTTGAATGTGCCCTTTATTGCCTTATGTCCTTCGCCTTCATCAAGTGTAGCTCTCAACCATTTTGGTCTCTTCTTTTCTTCGGGAATGGTAATAGGTTGAGTAGGTTCACTTGGTGCTTATTCTTCTTGGTTTGTAGGTGAATTGTCATGTTGCTCTTCTTCTTCAAACAGTGATGCATCTTCTTCACCAGATTCAAAAGGTATATCCTTGGACTTGCTTCGAGAATGGTAATAGGTTGAATAGGTTCACTTGGTCCTTATTCTTCTTGGTTTGTAGGTGAATCGTCATGTTGCTCTTCTTCTTCAAACATTAGTGCATCTTCTTCATCAGATTCAAAAGGTATATCCTTGGACCTTTTGTAAGCATGATTTTAATCAAGTATAACATCTCCGCTAACTTCAATTTATCTTTCTTCTTTGGTGTAGATTCTATAATCCTTTGATGAAAGGCTATAACCTAACAAAAATACCTTTTTATACTCGTAGAGTCTAATTTCTCTCATTGTCTTTTGGTACATGAATGTATACAGGGCATCCAAAGATTTGGAGATGGTCTACACATGGCTTCTTCCCTAAGAATCCTTCTTCCAATGTCATATTATCAAGGATCCTATGAGGACTTGTATTTTGTATGTGTATCGTTGTCATGGTTGCTTCCCCCATAGGAATTTTGGTAGGTCATGATCAAATATCATAGTTCTTATGCATTCCTCAATTGTTAGATTATTCCTTTCTACTACTCCATTATGTTCGGGATTGTAGGGAACTATGAGCAACCTCTTAATGCCTGCTTCTTTGCAATAAGTTATAAGTTCCTTGGAAGTGTATTCACCCCCATTGTCAGATCTAAGAGTTTTTATCTTCCTTTTGGTTAGGGCCTCCACTTCAAATCTAAATTCCTCGATCTTTTCAAATACTTCATCTTTTGTTTTGAGAAGATAGAGCCATGTCTTTCTAGAGTGATCATCAATGAAGGTTACATAGTATTGATGACCTCCAAGAGATTTATCAAACATAGGTCCACATACATCGAAATGAATGAGGTCTAGTATTTTTTTAGACCTTGTGTCACTGCTTGGAAAAAGTTTCCTAGTATTCTTTCCCAAGGCACATCCCTTGCAAACTCCTTCATGGTCCTCCTTAATGTCAGGGATGCCCTTTACCATTTGACATAGAGAGGGTAGTTTCTTGTAGTGAATAAGTCCATATCTTCTATGCCAAAGTTCGATGGGACTAATCTGTGAAAATTTCAACTATTGCAGCAACTAGAAATTATTCTTCTAACTGTAAACTAATTAATAGTTTATTTGCCCACACAAACAACAAATAACTCACAACTGCAATTTTCACCAAATTAAATTTTGTGACAGATAAACTGGAATCTGAGAAAATACTGGCACACACACATAAAAATTTGACACAGTTAAATAGTACTGAGAAATCATGAGTACAACTTGATGCCGAAATTTGGCAATCCTACAGAGAAAAATACTGACAAAGATCTAGTGAGGAATTTTCCTCACCCCACAAGCAATCTGGGCTCTAACTGCCAGCACCAAGTGAATCATCCAAGCAGATTATGTGCAGGCCTGCATCACCATAGCGTAGTCCCTTCCACACTATGTTTGAAACAGTGGCTACTCAAGCCATCATGTTTGTTGTTAACTAAGAAATTGTCTCTCTAACACTGGAAAAAATTTCCAGCCTTTGGAACTGAAACTCAGCTTCTCTCCAGCGAAATCGAATTGCCTCTAAAGACCTCTGTGCAACCCCTGTCTCAGCCTCTCTATGGCTATCGCTGCCTCTCGACAACGTACTCTCTGGTTCTAGAAAATCTTCCTTCAGACTCACTGTCCTTGCCCCTCTCTGTCTCTGCTTCCCTTCTTTGGCTCGAACTCTTCTCGCAATTGTTGCTACTCTTTGGAGAAATAGAACTACCCAAGGAAATCGATCTCAAATGTGTGTTTTCCATCTTCCCATCGACCTCCTCTTATAATCTCCAGTTGGAACTCCAATGGCCAAGATTAAAACATAATCGATGGCTGAGAATATTTCTGGATTGATCTGTGTGAGTTTCTAGATTATTCACACCTTTCTCAATTAATATTAATTAATTAACCCCTTTTCCTAAGTTTAGACTTGGCAAATATTTAAAAATACACTAATAATCTAATTGAGACACTTCTAGGTGGAATTTCCATAAACAATTTCTAGGTTATGGAGAACTCTTGTGTTTTAGCCTCTCCGGAAAGTTTCGAGACTAGAACACCTTTGATGCTATAAAAACTAACACTCCCTCTTAGAGAGGAAGGTGTTCTAGTGTTGCATTACTGCTACAACACATTGTCTTTGTATCACCCTATGTCACATTGTTGATGTCTGGAAATTGTGACTACTTACCACTTCCCATCAACCATTGCGCATTTGTGATGTTGCATTTGTGTTTCTATTGACACTGCTATATTGTTGCCAACTATGCATCTACACTGCAACTCCCTCTCATCTGTTGTTGTTGGTACTGCAACTGCCGCAACTAATAAGCATCCTAAATATTGAATCAACTGTGTCTCATGTTGCATCTGTCTCGAGTCCTGACCGCTACTAGCCTCTTCACTGTCCACTAAGGAATTGGTGTTGTTGTTGACTGTGCTACTGAGCCTCCTGCTCTGTTGTCAACATTACTCAGCACTCCTCATTACCTAACTGCAACTAGTCTACAACTTTCACTCGAGAATCCATAGTTTTCAAAACCGTTTTGAAAAATCGGTTACTGGTCTAACCAGTCGGTTAGCAATGCCACCGGTCTAAACTGGCCAAAAAACCCGGTTGGGAAGGCCATTTCGCCAATTTTTTGCCCTAACCGGTGAAAACGGCCGATTTAGGACGGAACCAGCCGGTTCCGTCCTAAACCGGCCGGTTTAGGACGGAACCAGCCGGTTCCGTCCTAAACCGGCCGGTTTTAGGCATGCCCACCGTAACTTGCAAAAAGCATATTTCTGATTGTGGTTTAGGGGTTTTGGGGGGAACTAAGGGTGTTTTCCCTCCAAAAACACCCTCTCCAAGCCTATAAGAGGCCCCTCTCACTCTCATTTGTCTCACACAACTGATTTGGAGTGTTTGTGAGTTTGTTTGTGAGCATGGAGAGTGTTGAGTTTTTGCTGAAGTAGTCATCTTGGAGTTGGAGTTGGAGCTATTTTGGAGATAGTGTGTAGCTGTCAGTGGAGTTGCCATCTTCAAGAGGAGGCTAAGGAAGCTAATTTGCATTTCCAGGTAAGGATTTGCACTTGAAAATTCCTCATTTGAGTCTGTTGTCCATGACCTTTTTTTATGTGCTATAAACTTCTCACTTCAATGATCTATCATCTATGCTATGAACTCTCTAGCTCTATGCTATCAAATTTTGTAGCTTGCATGTGCATTTTTTTTCCTACATTTATCATTGGTTTTCCATGTTCCTTAGCTGCATTTTTTTTAAATGGCAGATTTCTTTGCAAATTGTTATTATTTCAAGCAAACATGGCTCCAAAAGGAAAGGACAGTGCATGGGCTCATTGTGATGTAATTGATGGAAAAATGATATGCAAATTATGCCATAAATCTATTGGAGGTGGGGTTATTCTTAGGTTGAAATAACACTTGGTTGGGATAAGAGGCCAAGTAAAGCCATGTGATGCACCAAATGCACTGTTAGGTCCTATTAGGGCAGAATACATTTCCAAGCTTGAAAATTTCTATGAGGATAAGGCTAGGGAGAAGGCCATCCAAGATGACATTGCAAGGAAGAGGGAATTATTAGAAGCCATGAAAGAGAATGGGTACGATGATTATGAGATCCAAGACTCCTCTTCTATCCCTTCCACCAATGACCCCTTTCACTATGTTCATCCTTCTATTGGCCAACCATCAAAAGGAACAAAGAGAACAAACATCAAAAGTTATTTCTCATCTTCTGCCAACATTGCCTCTTCCAATCCCACTTCCTCCCAGCCAAGTTCTCAACCCACTGTGGATCAACATTGGAAAAGACAATGCAAAGAAACTTCTCAGCAATACATTGCTAGATGGTGGTATGATTCAGATATCCCATTTAATGCTGCTCACTCACCTTATTACCAAGCTATGTGGGACTCTGTTATAGCTGCAGGAAAGGGCTTCAAAGGCCCTAGTTTGCATGACTTGAGGGGAGCTATTTTGCAAAAAGAGATATCTTCCATTGATGAGTATTTCGTTGAGTTTAAAGATTCATGGCTCAAAACAGGTTGTTCCATTATGTCAGATGGATGGACCGATGGAAAGAACCATACTATCATTAATTTCCTTGTTTCTTGCCCTCAAGGAACCATGTTTCTGAAATCAGTGGATGCATCTGATAAGGTAAAGGATGCAACCCTTCTATTCAAGCTTTTGGATAGCATTATTCAGGAAGTTGGGGAGCAGCGTGTTGTGCAGGTCATCACTGATAATGCCTCAAACTATGTTCTTGCTGGAAAGATGCTTGAGACCAAATATAAGACCATACTTTGAACTCCATGTGCTGCACATTGCATAGACCTCATGCTTGAGGATATAGGCAAAGTGGAGTGGGTAAAAAACACTATAGAGCATGCCAAGTGCATTACAAAATACATTTACAACCACTCATGGGTATTGAGCCTAATGAGGAAACACATTGGGGCAAAGAGCTTGTTAGGCCTGCAATTACAAGATTTGCAACTCACTTCCTCACGTTGCAATGTCTCAACGGTCAACATAAAAACTTGCAAAAAATGTTTTGCTCTGAAGAATGGTTTGAATCTCGGTGGGCTCGTAGACCATATGGAAAAGACACCAAAAAGAAAGTGTTAGACATTTTTTTTTGGAAAAGGTCTCTAGAGCTTGTGAAAATTATCGAGCCCCTTGTTAAGGTGCTAAGGTTGGTGGATGGGGAAAAATTGGCCATGGGCTACATTTGTGAGGCTATGGATCAGGCAAAGGAGCAGAATACGGGCAGCTTACAAGGACAGGTTAGCTAAATATGGCCGTATATGGGAGATCATTGATAACAGATGGAACAATCAACTCCATCGTCCTATACATGTAGCTGGGTATTTTTTGAACCCAAAGTATCACTATAAAAATTGGCTAGGAGATCTGCATGATGGGGAGGTCAGAGATGGATTGATTGATTGCTTGGAGCGCATGGTCCCTAGCCATGCAGACCAGTTGGAAATACATAGACATCTTACTGTTTTCAATATGGCAGGTGGTACTTTTGGCAAAAACTTGGCAAAGATGGCAAGAGATGTGGACCAACCAGGTAAGCAATTCCAATTTCCATTTTGTTTTTCTTTTCAAGTTAAAATTGTTTACATTCTTTACAATTCAAAATATAAACTAAGTTACTAATTAATGTCTTTTTCTTTGCAGCACATTGGTGGGAGTCATTTGGTGGCCAGTGTCCTCAATTGCAAAGGTTTGCAATTAGAGTCCTCAGTCAAACTTGCAGTGCTTCAGGTTGTGAGCGCAATTAGTCTGTTTTTGAGCGCATACACACGAAGAAGAGAAACCGTTTGGAACAAAAACGGTTAAATGATCTTGTTTTCGCGCAATATAACCTTCGACTGAGGAGGAACCAAATGATGAGCAAAACACCTGATCTACATCCCATTGTGTTGGACGATATTGATCCAACATTAGAATGGGTGGAGGAGACTGAAGATCCTGTGTTTGAGGCTGATTTTGATATCGACATGGCTTTAGCGAAGGATGAAGCAGATTATGTGGCGGCATCAAAACCAGGATTAGTAGCGGCATCAAGGAAAGGCAAAGAACCAATGCAAGGCACTAGTCGTGCAGGTCGACAAACTCGTGCTTCAATTAGGTCCACTTCTATTGTCATTGGCGGCATTGATACTGAGGTTGCAAATCAGGCTGAGGCATCTTCAGACTCTGAACCAGATGATGTCTATGTAGCTCCTGATGATGATCCTGTGTCTATTAGTGGTGATGAACTTGATTATTGATCATGTGTACACTGTAGACTTGTAGTAGGACTGTAGGCCAATGGCCTCATAGCTTGCAGCATTGTTTTTGGAGTTTATAGGCCATTTAGAACCTCATTTCTTATGTATTTTTCTATTTTGTCGATGATATGTATTGCACTCGGTGCCATTTTGATATATTCACCTTTACATGGTATACAAATGAGCAAACTTTGCATACTTTGTCTCTATTGGCTTGGAATCATGGTTTTACATCTTAAAAATAGTTTTGTTTCATTAAAAATTAATTATTTAATTATTTTTTAAAACCGGTTCGTTTAGACCAAACTAGTCTCGATTAGACCGGTTCCGGTCGGTAAACCGGTTCATTAGGTGGATTGGTTTGGTCACTCGTTCCAGTTTTAAAAGCTATGCGAGAATCTGACTACATCACTGACATTGATCCATCCTGCTACTGAATATTGTGGGCTCTCGTAGCAAGGTAATGATCCATGAGGAGGACACCTCAATGGACCCTACCCAACCCTCTGCAACTCTGGGATTATAACTCCATATCGCCACACCTCACTCCTAGAGGTATACCTGCAAACATGGCGAAATCTTCCTCCAACCCAGAGGGCAACTTGTCTATCATTGTGGATGTAATCGTTTGGTCTTGTTTCTCCTACTTGTCCTTCTTCCTAAGAGGACATTGTATACTGTAGTAGCCAAACTCACCAAACCTAACGCACTTGACCTTAGATAGGTCCTTCTTCTTCTTCTCCCCTGTCCCTGACTAGGGCCCTTTCAAGCAAGGGCCACATTCTCCTCCTCCTTCTCACCATTGGAGCACTTATTGTTGCTTCTGTTGATGGTGCTCTTTAATAGAGCTCAACTCAACTCCTCCTGCTGCAAGTCTGACCACATCCTATCCCATCAAGGCAATGTCTCTCACGCCTCGGCCCAAGATACTTTGGACAAAGACTTGCCACTCCTTTGAGACATTGTTCAATGCCAATTGTATAAGCTATGTTGTTTGAGGTGCCTCCCCAATGGTTGCAAGTTGATCATGGACTTCCTAAATCCTGGTGAGGAAGGAATCTATGCCTTCACCCTTCTGCACCCTGATGCTTCTCAGCTTCTCCTAAAGGAACATCTTATGTTGCTCAAAAGTGTTCTAATATAGCTAGACAAGAGCATCCCACATCTCCTTGGGAGTATTCTTTCCAGATATATGTGAGACTATATGGTCTCAAACACCATCCAAGATCAACTGCTTTGTCTTCGCCATCTCTCTCTTGTATTCCTTCAATTGATCTGCATCCTGGGGAACTTCCACTACATTATCTAGATAGGCTTTCAAGCCATGTTCATCCAACAGGAAGGACATCCTAGCCTTCTAGATGACAATTTTGGAGGCTCCCTCTGTTGAAGAATCTAGGGCAAAGTAGTATAGTGTGATTCTTCATTACTTGATAACAATTTGTGGAGTTTTTTTAACTTTTCTTGTTAGCTTATTCTTCTTCTTATTATTATTAGTGCGTATGTTTGTACTTCATCAAACTGCTACCAAACATGAAAACAAGAACACAAAATGTTGGCTCTCTGCCAGGGCCAAAACCTCTCTTCTCTTGAGAGGAAAACCCTTTAGTGAATTTCTCTTATTGAAGCTTCTATTGATCAGTGCCAAACCCTAGACCCCTGACTAAGAGATCCTCCAAGCACAAGTCAAGTCTCCACTCCTTTCTGCACCATATACCCCAACACTTTGTTTCCTGGCAATTCGTCTTCCTACTTCCGCCACTTCATTCTTCTTGCAACTTGATAGTAACCTTGTAGTCCTTGCTCTAGAGAAGATACTTTTGATGAGACCCTTCTCCTTATGATGGTTCCTTTCTTCACTTCACCAATCAACTAACTTGGATGACTGTAATGTAGGGTTGTTGAGACTGTAGAAAGAGATCTGATTCTCGCACGTGTGATTGTTTTCTACCCTAGAAAACGGTCTTTTTAACTTCGGTCTTATTCCTTCTTCCTTTGTTTGTGAGGGCTTCTCCTTCGCTCTTAGATGGAGGCCTTGTAGACCTTAGTTTCTTTCCCAAACAGTGATGAATGTAGCACTGATGAGCTGCTACTCTTATGACCGCAGAGAGGGCTCTTTTCCTCGCACGTGTGACTATGGTTTACCCTTAGAACAAACTTCATGACTTCGGTGGTGTACCCTTTTTCTTCCCTACCTTTGGAGACCTACTTACTTCGTCTTGCCTTCTCTTTCGCTGATTTCAGAGCTCTTGTTGTGTGTTGTATGAGGAGTGGACATCCTCTATAAATAGAGGTTTGTACCTCCTTTTTAGGCCGACTTGGTTGTTGCTTGTAGGTCGACTTGTAGAGTAGACTTCAGATGGTTCTTTGGTGTGGTTGTATGCCTGAATGAGCTTCTTGATGGTGCCATCGCTTGCAGGAGACTTGTGACTTTGCTTGGAGGTATTCTCTTGACCATATAACATATACATACAAGGTATAACATGCCATTAAGGTCTTCAACTTATTCTTTTGACTGTTTGACTCACCTATAGCACTTTAAATAGTGCTAGACCTATTTCAACGAGCAAGAAACTCATTGACATATATTATAAAAATAATATTTCTTTTTCTTGAATAAATACAAATATCAAAAGTACATTTATGAAGACCGAACCTAGTTACATATCCTTCAACACTCCCTCTTAACTAGGGAGGTATTCATACAACATTACAAGGTGTTTGGCTATTATCAATCTTGAAGAATTCACATAAGAGAAATTGGATTTGCAATCCATCTGTTATAGCATCATATTCATGAGCATAGTCATAGTGCAAGGCCTTGACTAAGAGCTCCATCTCTTTACAAGACCATGAGCTACAATGTTGGCGATACTAATGATTTATAGACACCTTCATCATTGTCTCTCAAGGTACATACCCACCCAGGTGTTCATTAAGTATGACCTTCTAGGACTATTCCTATCTTGGGTTCGCAGCCCTCAAAGAATATTGGTCCTCTTGCCTACGCTTGTCTTGGATGCCCTACACATCCTCAAAGAGTATCAGATGCCAGATGATTACCCAATCCTCCCATTCTTTCTTCCTGAATGAAGACAAGAATGTTGTGTCTAACTGACTTACGGTTGTTAGTCCTAGTCTAGTGCATGACCCATGAAATGGAAAACAAAATTGTCACTCCTTTGTAATCAGGGGTGATCCAAAACTCCCTCTTGATCAGGGACTTGTCAGAGCTCCCTCTTAACTGGGGACTCTTTCCTTCATCAGCAACTTCTTCTTCGTGGGTTCTTCAGCTGCTTGATCTCCTTCCTTTCATGATGACATGAAATCTTTGTTCGAACTTCTTCTACGTAGGGCACCATCCATCGATCACTTTCCTTCTTGGTTTGTCATGTCATTGCTTCGTGGAAAGTGACTATCAGGTTTTTCTTGTCATCTTGGCTACTCCTTTGTCATCTTGTCCATGCTTCAGAATACTCTTCTCATGGATGCTCCATTGTACTTGCTTGATTACATGTTTTGACCTAGTAGCCCATCATGACTTCATCCTGATATTGCTTCAACATTGCCTTTTCTTTTGTTGGATGGCTTCTTCGTCACTACATCTTTGTGGAGTAGAATCAGTTATCTGCACTTTTTACATCTCCAAGGCCTTCATAGATGTCAAGGGTCCTTTCTTCCTTTACCAGAGTTGTCATGCCTTCTTTCAGGAGATATCTTTTAAGGCATTTTGTCAGATAGTGATTCTTAGTGATCATGATGTTCTTCACATGCTTGATCTCTTTCTTCATTAGCTTATTTTCAGATAGACAGGTCAACCATCTAATGCTTCCTTGTGAGAGCATTCCTTCATTACTTGCTTTCTGGACTTGTCCGCATTTCTTCTTGCTTCTTAGTCAGCAATCTTATGCTCCTTATGTGAGCATATTCTTTTGTTGACCTTCATTGCATTGGTACATGCCTTCGAGCATATTCTTTGGTGAAAGAGATTCTTCATGCTTGATCATGTTATAGAATTATACCCATGACTCAATAATATATATATGAAAACATGACTTAAACTTTGATGCATACATACCTCATCTTGATTCTCCTTTGATCATCCTTTGGTGTGGCCCTTCTTGCTTCATCTTAGCTGGCCTGCATATCATTCTTTTCTTGAAACCCATGAATGGGATTCCCAATGAGACATCTGCTTTGGCCCATGAACCTTCTATTGAAGATTCCATCATAGGATCTTAAGATCCTTGCCTTGCAAATGTTTCCTTCCTTTTAATGATGTAGGTCTTCTACGATTCTTATCATGATCAATCATGTATGAGGTCCTATACTAGGTATCCTTCTTCTACATGAATATCTTGAGCTATATCTACCATGCTCCTATATTCTAGAAGATATTTTCACCCATGCATGATTTATTCTTATTCTAAATGCTACATCTTCATGAGTATCTAGAATTATATGTACATCATGCTTCTAGATTCTAGAGGATGATTCTAGCCATGCAATTTTAATTTATTCCTACATGCTCCTATCCTACTCAAAACTTTGAAAGAAGTCTAGAAGTAAAGAGTTTGACCTAGTCATAGTAGAGATCCAGAGGATCTTCCTTCTTTTGCTTCTTTCCTTCTTCTTTCATCTCTTGACTCAAGTGAGCTTCTTCCCTCCTTTTGTTGTTGTTGTCCTTCTTAATCTTAGGGAAATTCCTTTTGTAATGTCAATATTCTTGGCATCCAAAACATTGGATCTTGGACATGTCTTTGTTGTTTGTTCTTCGTGGACCAAACTTGCCAAATTTACCCTTTCTTTTGGCCATGGTAGCAAATGCTTGCTCCTTTGATCCCACATCTTCTTTTTCCTTAAGTCTGGTTTCCTTTGTTCTGCATAGAGACCACATTTCACTGAGAGTGGTTGCTTCCTTCTTGGCATATACGCTAGATGTGAAGTTTCCCCACTCCTCAAATAGAGCATTGAGTACTACAGTTGTCATTTCTGTGTCAGACATGACATCCCCAAGCTCTTGAAGTTGATCTCTCATTTCAGAGATTTTCATGAAGTAGGGAGCTATTCCTTCCTTTGTTGTCTTCATCTTGTATAATTCATTCCTCAGAGATATTACTTCTCTGGTTGTGGATACTGAGAATAGCTCTACTAGCTTATCATAAATTTCTTTTGATGTCTCAAACTTGGAGACATAGGGAATGAGAGATTGATTCTATCAGAATCCTTTGAGCTCTTATCTCATCGTTATTGTACTTGGCTAAGGCTTGAATCTGTTCCTTAGCAGGGATAGTGATATTCGCTTTGATATGCTCTAGGAGTTCATTCTCTTTGAGTAGTAGATCAGTCATCTTCTTCCATGCAAGAAAGTTATTGGTACCTACCAATTTATTGCTTTCCTTGCAAAAATACATTGATGTATATTCAGAAGGGAACTGTACTTTCTTGATAGATTTTAAGATGTAATAGATTTGCTACCTCCTTGAAGGCTTGATGGCTCGTCTTCCCTGGATCTTGATGTTTCTCAAGTGGACTTGCTTGGTGATGAGGTTTGTTTGAAGACTTGTAGCTTGATGTAGGTCCTGCTTCAATCTGTTCTTCTTTGTGGGTGCCTTTATATAAGGCTCTTCTTCTAGCTTTGTAGACCTCCTTGATGAATGATGGATTGTAGACCCTTCTTGACCTTCAAGTAATTGAGACTTCTAGCCTTGATGCTTCAACTTTGTAGATGCTTCCCCTTGATGAGTGTTCTTGAGTTGCCCTATACTTGATGTGTCACCTACGCTCTAATACCATGTTGAAGAATCTAGGGCAAAGTAGTATAGTGTGATTCTTTGTTACTTGATAACAATGTGTGGAGTCTTTTTACTTTTCTTGTTAGCTTATTCTTCTTCTTCTTCTTATTAGTGCATATGTGTGTACTTCATCAAACTGCTACCAAACATAAAAACAAGAACACAAGATGTTGGCTCTCTACCAAAGCCAAAACCTCTCTTCTCTTGAGAGGAAAACACTTAAGTGAATTTCTCTTATTGAAGCTTCTATTGATCAATGCCAAACCCTAAACTCCTGACTAAGAGATCCTCCAAGCACAAGTCAAGTCTCCACTCCTTTTTGCACCATATACCCTGGCACTTTTTCGGCACTTCTTCCAGCACTTCATTTCCTAGCGCTTCGTCTTCCTACTTCCGACACTTCGTTCTTCTTGTAACTTGTTAGTAACCTTGTAGTCCTTGCTCTAGAGAAGATGCTTTTGATGAGACCCTTCTCCTTATGATGGTTCCTTTCTTCTCTTCACCAATCAACTAACTTGGATGACTGTAATGTAGGGTTGTTGTGACTACAGAAAGAGATCTGATTCTCGCACGTGTGACTGTTTTCTACCCTAGAAAACAGTGCTTTTAACTTCGGTCTTGTTCCTTCTTCCTTCATTTGTGAGGGCTTCTCCTTTGCTCTTAGATGGAGGCCTTGTAGACCTTAGTTGCTTTCCCAAACAGTGATTAATGTAGGATTGATGAGCTGCTGCTATTATGACCGCGGAGAGGGTTCTTTTCCTTGCACATGTGACTATGATTTACCCTTAGAACAAACTTCAAGACTTCGGTGTACCCTTTTTCTTCGTTGCCTTTGGAGACCTAATTACTTCATCTTACTTGCCTTCTCCTTCACTGGTTTCAGAGATCTTGTTGTGTGTTGTATGAAGAGTGGACAACCTCTATCAATAGAGGTTTGTCCCTCCTTTTTAGGCTAACTTGACTGTCCATTAGGCCGACTTGGTTGCTGCTTGTAAGCTGACTTGGTTGTTGCTTGTAGGCCGACTTGGTTGCTGCTTGTAGGCTGACTTGGTTGTTGCTTGTAGGCCGACTTGTAGAGTAGACTTCGGGTGGTTCTTTGGTGGGGTTGTATGCCTAAATGAGCTTCTTGATGGTGCCATCGCTTGGAGGAGACTTTTGACTTTGCTTGGAGGTATTCTCTTGACCATAATACATATACATACAAGGTATAACATGCCCTTAAGGTCTTCAACTTATTCTTTTGACTATTTGACTCACCTATCGCACTCTAAATAATGCTATACCTATTTCAATGAGCAAGAAACTTATTGACATATATTATAAAAATAATATTTATTTTTCTTGAATAAATACAAATATCAAAAGTACATTTATGAAGACCGAACCTAGTTACATTTCCTTCAACACCCTCCAACCAATCTTGATCTTTAAGCTCAGTTATGGCCATCTTTGAATTTGATCGAAAATCTCCCTCTTCCTCTGCTTGGTTGTTGAATCTACGACTCGCACTTCCTTCAAGAGTGAGAAAAACTAACTGCAACAACTGCCAACTACAACTGGGAAAATCAAATTTCTAGGCTAGAAACCCTCTAAGAGAAATTCTCTCTGTGACTTCCTTTCTCTTCCACCTGGCACTGATTTTGTTGATACAAGACCCTTTTGCGCCCAAACAAGGAATTTGCCCAACAAATATACTAGATTGTTGCTCCCTCTGCGCGCTGGAATCACTCAATCTGGCAAATCGAATTTTTCTACCTCGTTGCACTAAAAAATCGAACTTCTTCAAGCAACTCGCAATACCTGGCTTAGGCTCTATGCATCCCCCGAAAATTTGTCATGTTGCTCCATTTGCACAGCGAATTTTTGCTTCCGCTTCTGAGCTTCCCCGTCTAATAAAAAACTCGCTTGGATACTATGTGAAAATTTCAACTATTGCAACTGGAAATTACTCTTCTAATTGTAACTTAATTAACAGTTTATTTTCCCCCACAAACAATGAATAATTCACAACTACAATTTTCACCAAATTAAATTATGCAAAAGATAATCTGGAATCTGAGAAAACTCTGGCACACACATAAAAATTTGACACAGTTATTTTTGGACAAAAATCCCTAGAAAATCCAACTTGGGAAAATAGGTGCAGCAATTGAGGGTTTTAATTATTAAGCAACAGTGAGAAACTATGAGTAAAGCTATATGCCAAAACATGGCAATCCTACAGAGGAAAATACTGGAAAAATTCTAGTGAGGAATTTTCCTCACCCCACAAGCAATTCAGGCATTGACTGCCAGCTCCAAGTGAAATGTTCAAGCAGCTTCTGTGCAGGTTTGCGTCACCCTAGCGCAGTCCCTTCCACGCTCTGCCTGAAACAATTGCTACACAAGTCGTCTTGTCTGCTATTGACTAAGAAATAGTGTCTTCGACACTCTGGAAAAAAAATTGGCCTCCGGAACTAAAACATAACTTCTCTCCAACAAAATAGAATTGCCTCTAGAGACTTTTGTGCAACCCCTACATCAGCCTCTCTGTGGCTATCTTTGCCTCTCTATAATGTACTCTCCGAATCTGGAAAATCTTCCTCTAGACTCAGTTGCCCCTCTCTGTCTTTGTTTCCCTTCTCTGGCTCTAACTCTTCCAGCAATTGCTCTCTGGAGAAATTGAACTGCCCAAGGAAATCGATCTCAAGTGTGTGTTCTTCATCTACCCATCGACCTTCTCTTATAATCTCCAATTGGAACTCCAACGGCCAAGATTAAAACATAATCAATGGTTGAGATTATCTCTAGATCGATCCGTGTGAGTTTTTAGATAATTCACACATTTCTCAATTAATATTGATTAATTAACCTCTTTCCCTAAGATTAGACTTAGGAAATATTTAAAAATAGGTTAATAATCTAATTGAGACACTTCTAGGTGGAATTTCCAGAAACGATTTCTGGGTTATAGAGAACTCTTGTGTTTTAGCCTCTCCACAAAGTTTCAAGACTAGAACACCTCTAATGCTACAAAAACTAGCATAATATCCATGTGAATAAGAGCTTGAGGAGACGGTGTAATAACTCTAATATAATATTCCTTCATGTATCCCAATAACCCTTGTCTTTTCAAAACTAGGATTCTTTCCCCAAACCAAATCTTTACCATCTACAAAAACAACCCTATCTCCTTCATCTTCTAAACAATAAATGGAAAGCAAATTCTTTTTCAAACCTGGGACATAGAGAATGTTGTTAAGATGTAGCTTTCCTCCA
This sequence comes from Pinus tabuliformis, assembly GCA_031772625.1. Lineage (NCBI taxonomy): Eukaryota > Viridiplantae > Streptophyta > Pinopsida > Pinales > Pinaceae > Pinus > Pinus tabuliformis. The sequence continues at coordinate 1,325,235,171 of CM062817.1, read as the reverse complement.
TTTTCCAGCTCCAATGATATAGATCCAAGGCCTTTGACTTCATAGTTTTTGTTGTCTCCAAGCTCCATTGAATGTGATGATGATCCTTTTGATAGAGTATGAAGTTGTCCACTTTCTCCGATCATGTGTATTGAGGCACCACTATCAATAATCCAAGCCTTTGTCATCATTGAGTGTACCTGTAAATGCAACCAAGAGTCCTCTAAGCTTGACTTTCCTAGATAGATTGTAGATGATCCTTACACCAAAGCTTCCAGCAATATTCAAGAGATTGATTCCCATCTTCAAATAGATTGTCATTGAGAGAGTGATCTTTCTTTCAAGGTTGTTTTTCTTCCTTCAAATGATAGCCAACAAAGTGATCTTCAAATAGTCCTTCCTTCACCTTAGCTCTGATACCATGTTGAAAATTCAATGCTTGTAGTAATTAGGGTTTGATTCCTCTTTTCTTGATAATTACTTGTGATGTGTTTTGGCTTCTTTACTTCTTTATTATGTTATCTTTTCATCAAGAAATTACCAAATCAAAAAGTACATGAAGATCACAAGAACAAGGAACACAAGATGTAGGCACTCAGCCAGGGAAAATCCCCTATCAAGGGGAAAACCTAGTCAAACTCTTCCACTAGTAGATTCAAATCAAGATGACACAATCCAAGACCCTTTTGACCTAGACAAAGACCTCCTCCAATCACCAAATCATCCCTTCCTTCATGTAGACAAACTTTGCCAAATCCTCCAAGTGTCAGCTCCTCCAATACTACATTAATCCAAAATTCCGACCCCACAACTACAAAATTTTGGACCTGCAGTTACTGCAAAAAAATTCGGCCCCTACAACTTGCCCATAAACCCTAGAAAACTCACACGTGTGTGAGAGAGAGATGCTCCAAACTTCGATTTTTCTTCTTCCTTGAATTAGGTCTTCTTCTCATGTAATTTGCTCTCTTTTTCGCCCTCTCTCTTGTAGATCGAACTTGTGTGTGTGTGCTTCCAAATGAGTCGAGTTGCCTATATTTATACTGCTTCTGTTAGGTCGAATAGCTCTAATCTAGGCTGACTTCATTGGGATAGGGACGACTTGGTGAGGAGGTGACAAATGACACTTTTGACTCAAGAATAATTTTCTTTACATGATACAAATGCCCAAGAAGGGTCTAATAAATGTGACAAAGACTCTTTTGGCTCTTGACAAAACCTAGAAGCCCTCAATGGAGGCTATGACCTAGAAATAAATAAAAGACCATGAAACTTGTGCTAAAAAATATTTTTCTTTTACAATAAAATTTATTTTTCTTTTCTTTTGACAAATACAATTATGAAGACGTCGCGACACTAGTTACATACTTCGACATAAAGAGTGGGGCACAACCACCAAGGAGATAGTGGGTAGCTTGCCTGAGAGTTGCCTCTAAGATCTTCAATTGGGGTTGGGATTTTCCCTCTAGAAAAGAGTTTGAGTAGTAACACTATTGAAAGCACTATCGAAAGTCACCATCACTAACAACCCAAACCCACAATCAAGAGTCAAAACTATTTAGCATCCAAGGGTAACAGTGAATATGATTATTTAATAATGATAATATTGTCTTCCAATTGAAATAAGTTGTCATAAGTCCAAACTAATAGAATATATACACTTATATCACATGCTACATTCTAACTAGGATACCAGAAACGCTGCCCCCAACTCCTAGAAACATCGTTCGATGTTTCGGATACGGAAACACATATGAAACAGCTTGGAAACAACATGGAAACTTTTCGAGACGTTTCACTTTTTGGAAACGGCCAGCTTGAGATCAGAAAGGGAGTTTGGAGAAAATTTGATCTGTTTCCCGAAAAATTTGGATATGTTTCCATAAAATATGGATATGTTACCAAGTTTTCAGGTTTTCCAATGTTCTAGGCACTTTATTGCACGATTATATTTTATCATTGTTTGTCCAAAGCCTGTAAATGCAGTTGAATTCTTTGCAGACCATATATCCACTGATTACAGCTCATCTGAAGGTGAACATTTATCTTGAAAAAGGATTCATGACATGATAGAGGTATTTGCCAAAAAGTTTTCAACAGTGCCAGATCTAAAGGATGGAAACCTAGAATTTGGAATGGAAACTCATAAGGTATCTATGAAATCAAGAAGGAAAGTTGTTACCCACAAGTTGGCTGGTGGAAGCAATTTCTTTGCATTAGGTTAAATTTCTCAGCATTTCTTTACTAGTACAATACTTCATAATACTTAATTGCTTAAATTGTGGCATCTTGATTCTTGGTCATATGATCTTAGGTTGTGAATAAATAAATCCAGCTTACTTCTTTCTATGAATTTCAGAGCATCCCTTGTTGTAGCTACTGGAACACAGTCCAATTTATAATGTGTAGAGTCTAGACGTTGATATTTACAATGATTAAATTTACATTATATTGGGTGATACTAAACAATATTTCTATGTCATGACTCCTCTAGAGTCTAGAATAAGATATTGTGCAACATTCTATTTACAAATTCAAATTTGCTATGTTGCCTTTGCGTTGGTACTGTCAAATTTATTAGAAAAATATATAATTTCATGAAGTATGATGTGACTCTGAAAACAATCTCATATTCCTTTAAGCTGAGTGGGTATTGACATTTTAATCAAAGGTGCCAACTTAAATGTTATAATAATCATTGATGATGATGATTTGTTTATGTTGAATTCATGATGATGATTATGTATTTTTAAATATACAATCTAGATTCTAAAGACTAAAAGATGAATGATAATATATATATATATATATATATATATATATATATATATATATCATTTCCTTGCCATATCGTATCTCGATTTTTTGAAAATTTGCCATATCCGTTTCAAACCCCATATTTGTATCCATTTTAGTGCAACTTAGCATTCTAAATTAAATTGCATATGCAACACATATTGAATGCATGTATAAGACAAGCAGGGCATGGGAATTGTGTGCCAATCTAAACCAACCAAATATCCAAAACAACAATAGCAGGGAAAGCAATTCAACCTTTGGGGCTCCACTAACTGTTCCAACTGGCAAAGCAGCACGAAGGGCATCCCAAGAAGTCAAGTTCTCTTGTAATTGTCCTGTTACCTGCACAACAATTGCCCATAACATTATAGAGGAACAAAAGGTAGTAATCGTACTTCTAATGACAACCAAATAGTCACTACCATGATCTCTTTTCCAACTAAAACCTCGTAGGGAAACAGAAGAGATGCTTCCCCACATTTGTGGTTGGCATCCCGTATAAACCCAAGCATACGCTGGTGCACCTAACCTAAAGGATTAGAACTAAGCACTTCACTGACACAAAACTAGCCAGATACCCAACAACATTGGCACCAACCAATTGAGCTAACCCCTTGGCCTATGATACTACCATTTTGTGCGAACCCTTAAAAGATTAATGAAATACATGTAAAAGATGGTTGACTATTTTTAAAACAACCATAACATTTATCTCATACAATGCAACTTACCGTTGAACTAATGTGCATAACATGTGAATAACGCTCGACATTCATATATTTCTCCACCTTCACAGATCCAGGCTTTGAAACCTGATTTCAGAATTCACTGAGAAGTTACAACTTGTAAAAACGTTCAACCCCATGAAATTGATATATGTAACATCTCTAACTTCCAATGTTCCAATGAAGAAACTTTGTTGTAATTTTTCTATCATTGCATCTAAACAGAAAAAAAGGGTGAACGTTGAAGTCCTGAATTACATAAAAGTTAAAACTGACAGTAATAGAAATCAACTTGCTAAGAGTGTTTTCATTGGGGCAGTTTTCATCTGCTCCTTTCTCTGTAAGCTCATAAGAGAAACATCAGAATATCAACAGTTTTACATGACTGGTTTCTCTTATTAACCTCCACTTTAAGGTGGCATGTACACCTCTCCTGAGACTTTTATGACCTTGCCAATCAGGCAATGACATATGTAACACCATTATTTGCTCCATATAATGCGACACGACATTTTCCAATGAGAGAAAAGAAAATGAACTTGCTGCTAGTTTATAACACAATATTTCATTATACATAGTCACACTCTACGTACCCAACAACAAAACTATTCATTCTCTATCTAATGTATGAGTCATTCTCCCCTGAAAATGATATACAACAGCATACAGATGGATGCCCTATATTAGTTGATGCTCAGGTTGTTTTCTTTGGAACCTAATTACTCAAAAACTTTGTGTTACTGACAATTTCATCAAAGTTTCCACCTGTTTTAACAATTTAATTCACTATTGTTCTTAACATGGACGCACTGATAAATACCCTAATCCACAATCACAGATTTAAGGGATAAAAAAAGGAAGTGCTGAATGAAGAAGAAAGTAGACTATTTTGAAAATTGGCAATTATAATATATCAATTACGCATCAATTGCTACAGTTTTAAGGCCATTCACTGTCTAGGTGTAAGGTGAATATAGATCTTAGGAATCCATGAAATACATGTTAACATATGCAATGTGCTTTATTAGGGTCCCGCAGTCCATTTAATTAAGTCATGGGAAGTATTATGATTGTTAAGACCATAATTACAAGGATCATCAATTTTTCGGCAAGATCATGAAAGATTGTGATGTCAAACATAAATGAAAAATTGCCATGAAAAAATTGTGATTTTTAGGTTAAAAAATGAACATTGCAATGAAAAATCAGCAAAAATCACGTTTTTTGTGTCACGGCAGCAAAAACTACCCAGTCGTGACTCTTGGTTACTTCAAGCCTAAAGGTGATTTTATGATTTTTTAAGGGTTGTTTCTCTTTGGAGCTGTTGGACAATGAGAGGGAAGGGACACAACAGCAACAATAACCAGTGTTAAGAGAACCAAACCATTGTTTTCATCATCACCATACAAGTTTTTTTAATAGCAGCAAGGATCAATTCCTATCTGCCTACGGTGTTCATATTCTTTAATCACAGCTATTTCCTCAAGTTCCACCCTCTTCGCTAGTTTTTTTTCAAGATTTATGCAGGGTTTCAAAGTCCATATTGCTTTCCTCTTAGTATCATTTTTCATGGCTCATACAACAATCTAGATGTCTGTTCTTTTTAAACCAGCAAGGTGTTTTATTTTCGAGCAATGTTTATCAGCAAACACTACCTCTTATCATCATTTTTCATGGTTCACAGAACAATATAGAGGTATTTTCTAACCAGCAAGATGTTTTCTTTTCTAGCAATATTTGAGCATCAAACACTAGCTCTTATCATCACTTTTCATGGTTCACAGAACTATCTAGAGGTCTCTTTTTTAACCAGCCCTAAGGATAAAAAAGAGACCCTAGGATTTGCAATTTAGGTTCTCAACTTTCTGGATGGTCAAGGGAAAGAAAAAACTATCTTTATTCTTCACATACTTGGAGAAAGGGTTCAGCTCAACAAGGAGCATTGAAGCAAATACCGAATAAACGTAGCACAAGAACATCAATCCCATGGAACATAATACCATGTTAAAGAAAATATACTAGCTTACTTCACCATGCAATATCCAAGATCCACCATAAGCATCCATGAAAAGAGATCACATCACATCACAACATCCACCCAAGAAAGTCACTCGACTAGTCCTCTATTGCGCACTAGAGATAACGATCACTAATAAAGTATTGTTATGTTCCAATTCTGACAATGAATCCAAGAGGAAATTGACTCCCCTATTAATATGAGGGTAACCAAGACAAATTCCTTCAAAATAACCTAAAAAGCTCTAAAAATTATTAAATTCATCATACAAGGTGCACAGATCATCAAGCCGACCCCAAAACATGGCCATAACAATGAAATAACATGAAAATAAGCCTCAAAGCCCACTCCTATGAATGTCTAGAGTCCTCCAAGAGTGACATCATCATCCAAAATCCATTTCTCTCCATGAAAAGGTGCAATAGATAGCACAAGCAATGTATCTTATCCCATAACTCATGCTTCTCCAACCAAATGAGGTGTCAAATCACCAAAGTAGCCCTCTTAAGCCCACATTATATTACAAAAGCTCACATCATCAACAAATAAGGTGCTAGGATGGCATCATCAAGCTAGGGCATGACGTTGTCAATGTAGAAGGTGCATCTACCCCTCCATAGGGTCCCAAGTGATCAACACCATTAATCACCATCAAGAGAAACACAATGTCTATTAAGAAGGTACAATGCCAACCTATGGATGTCTTTTCATCTCAAGGGTGCATCAATTCTCCAAGTCATGTCCTAGCATCAAATGTCGGTGTCCAAGGTCCCAAGGCTGGAGGAGGGTCATATCATCTGTGTGATAAGTCCCCATCCAGGCCAACTTTCCCCAAAGGGACTCCAACGTCCTCCACAAAGTGTCTTGCATCATCATGGAATGCCATTGAACATGCTCTACAAATGGGCTATAGAAGCATCATACCATCCCTCAAGGGATCCTAGCTACACCCATAAGAATCACCTAACACAGAATCAAGGAATCAAGTAAAACCAACATCATGGGTACAAGAACCATAAAAGCATCAAGGTGGACCATATTCAATGTCAAAGCCATCATGTTGAAGAATGTAACTAGTGTTGATCTTCAAAATTGTATTTGAGTCATGATGTAATGAAAGAAAAAGAAAATTTATAATAAAAGAACATTGACTTAATAAAGCATGGGTTTCATGCTTCGGTCAATACTTAGTAGGTCAAAAGCACCCACTGTGTGCTCTAGGGTTTGTGTCTTGAGTCAAAGTAAAAATCATGATATAACAGACCCTTCTTGGGCTTTATATGTCGAGAAAGAAAAATTATTTTATTGTAAATAGGTCTTATAAATCACCTACACCAAGTCGGCCTAGAAGGACAGCCTCAAACTACTATATATACAAGTGCATTTGACCTAGTGAAAGGACACACATTCATGATTCGATTTGCAGCAAGAAGACAAGATGAAGTGCAAAGTATATGAAGGAGTACCCATCCTATTACAAGAAGAAAAAGAAATCTAGCGAAGGAGATTAGAAGTCTAACAAAGGTCTATCTTGTGACACACGTATGAGTATACTGAGAAATTACAGAGCAGAAAAAGTATAGGACTGTTGCAGAAGCAAGAAGAGAGGGCCGAGACCCTAGTTGATTTGGTGGAAGTTCGATTTGTTCGAGGCTGACTAGGTGGGAGAGGTAGTGGTCTTGGTCAAAGAGGTCTTGGCTTGTCTCAACTTGATTTGATTTTACTAAAGGAAGAGTTTGGCTGAGTTTTCCCCTTCATTGGGGTTTTTCCCTGGTTGAGTGCCTACATCTGGTGTCCATTTTTATCTTCATATTGTGATAGTTGTTTGATGATCTAGAACGTAATAACAAGAAGAAAAGTTATCTATAAGAATATCACAAAGTTACAAACAACTATCTAAGATCACAAACAACTACCTAAGTTAAGAGAAATCAAAATTAAATAAGCCCTAACTAAACTGCCCTAGATTTCTCAACATGGTATCAGAGCTAAGGACAGTGATTTGAGGCAGCTAGAAGATCATTCTTGTGCAAAAGAACTAGAATTTCGAGCCTTGTCATGAAGGACATGCATCTCTAAAGGAGGAACAAATTGAAATAAGTCAATTCTGGGCATATCCCTGTGACTAGGCCGCAAGCCTGAACTGAAGGAACAAATGCATCTAAAGAAAGCACCAGTGACACCATTCTAGAAATCTGAGAGGCTAAGAATATAGTATATTCAAGGTCGAGTCTTTTGATAGAGAGAGTGAAGTTTTGTGCTCAAATGTTAAGGTCTAAAATTACTTCAAAAAGAATCCGAATCTTCTGTGACATCCGAAATTACAGAGACTTGTGCATATTTGTTAGTGACCAAAATATATCTCAAAGTATTGAAAGAGAGCCCTCATAGAAAGCAATAAAGAACACTTGTCAAAGAAATCGAAGACCAAATCATTTAAGGTATTTAGGCCTATTCTTGAAGACCTATCACCAAACTGCAGTCTCCATATAAAAGTCGTGACACCTGGAATAGAAGCTACAGACCTGTGGATTATATATATAAGAATATTGAACCTGAACAGAGATATAGACGCTGACTTTTTGGTGATCATTCAAGCCTCCTTCAGTGATAAACTATAACAACCAAAGCAGTTCTTTTGAGCACTCCTATAAACTAAGAATCATATATAGTCAATGGTTGGTGAAGCTCAGAAATTGAAGATTGTTAAAGTGAACTTCGTCTACAATCTTGGAAATCAGATTAACCTAAAGTGTTCATCAAATACAAGTACTCACATTACTCTTTATGTTTTAGTTATCTAACAAATTGTCTTCAATTTGCAAAAACACGGGAAACAAGCTCAAGGGAATATCAATCTTTCAAGCATAAAAGTCAAAGGTATGTAATCTTGAGGTAAGTAAAGCATGTTCATTTGTATGAAATGTTTTTAGGGTTTAGGTGCCTGTAAGGTTTGCAAGTTTTCATCATAATAAAGAATGTTAATATCTAAGATCCTGGATAAAATACTTAGAAACCCTCATCCCAAATTCTCTTGTTCCCTCTAAGGAACCCTAATCTATGTTATTCAGGGTTTGTAGATATGTGATAATCTTTTATGATGATAGGATTTGTAGGTATTCAAAATCCCTTGAAATTCATTCTCTAAGAGGTAATGAAAATCCTAGATAAATATTATGTTACTGTATTTGTATATTTTGGTATGTTTGTCAATAAATATTGCAGGTGTGATGACTTGATAAATCAAGTTGATCCTTGGACACAAGCTGATGAACCTTGAAGACGTTGTCACAATTCAAAGGAAACCCTTCAATAAGGATACCCCACAAGGTTTGTAAACAAAGCAACTCAAGGTATGTCTAAGACCACAAGATTTGTAGCTAAACTTCTTCATTAAAAGGTAGGATCATTATGAAATTTGCCTTGTATTACTAACTTTCTTGTGTTTATGGTTTTGAATCATAAAGATTCTTGTTAGGGTGATTAATCTCTATATGGAATCTACCCTTGGCATACTATCTCTTGCCACTTGTTCATTTTGGTGAAACCCTAACCTTTAGGGTTCACTACAAAACCCTAACCTTTTGATGCTTACGGTATGTTAATGATGAACCCTAGTCTACTTAGAGCTTGTTGATAAAGTCTAGAACATATAATGATATCCTACTCTCTTGATGATTAGGATTTTAGTAATGTTATGAAGAAACCCTAGTCTTTTAGGGTTTATCAATGATATCTAAGTTATATGATGAAACCCTAAATTTTTAGGGTTTGATGAATTAGAGTTTTTGACAAAACCTTTGTGATAGTCAATCCTAGGAAGGAAACCCTAGGTGTATAAGCTTCCGCATAATTGAAACCTTAGTCTGGTCAAATTGTTAAAGTTTGATGTGTGTATCTAGGGTTTACGATAAAAACCCTAGTAAAAGATTGATATAAGGAAACAATAATGAAACCCTAACTTTATTATTGATATCTATGATTCAATTTTATTGATGAAATCTAGGGCTCATGAAAATACCTAATAGAGTTTGACACAAAATTCTAAGAACATAATATTGAAGCTTCAGATGTAAAATGCTATGATTGGATTGTTAACTTGATTTAGTTGTTAATATCTAAGGCTTTAAGTCTCGATGGAAACTAAGGTTTTTCACAAAACCCTAGCAAATTTGTTGAAGTCTAGATTATGAAAAGATGTAACTCTTGTTGATTGTCAACCTAACTAGCCTTATGTTTTAGATGTCTAAAGCTTGATTTGATGCTTCCATTACAATGACATGCTAACCCTATTTTGATCAAGTTAATTTCATGCTCCTACTTGGTTGTACTAATTGTTGAAAAGTTGCAGGTACATGATCTTCAAGATGTCGAAGATGTTCACCTACCTCATAGTTGTAGATGACTTGATAACAATGATGAGCATGATGGAAAGAGGTAGCTGTAAGAATGATGATGACATTAAAGATGAATAGATGATCTTGTTGCCATAGTAAGGATGATGTTCTTGAAGGAATGTAGATTTGAAAGATTGAAGTTCTCCGATGAAATGATGATGCAAAAGAAAGAGTTTGTGTGGCTGGAAAAATATAAATTGTTGATGAACTTATTCCTTAGCTAAGAAGAAACTTGGATAAAAGAAAAAGTGTATACTTCCCCAATGGAAACGGAGCTTGGTTGAAAAGTTAATCTCTTCCAAAGATCATAAGGATAATTGAGATAGGAGAATAGATAAAGCGCTACAAACAAGTTGTTCATGATTGATGAAGTTGCAAACAAAAAACAAAAAAACTTGGTTACATTGAAAAGTATCAAGGCTCGATTTGGTGCTACTAGAAAAGTTGAACAAGGAAGCTTCTGAAGAAATAAGCTTGGATAAAATGATGATGACCTAAGCAACATCAGAATATTTGAGGACCCCAGAGGTTTGTGCTAACTTGTATATATTTGGAAGTTTATTACTAATTGGGGTTGTGTTTGTATAGGAAGATCTCTCCATAAGAAGGTTGACACATTTTGGAAGCATGCTTGGACTAGTGGATATATCTAATTTAGTTGATATGAGAGATGAAGCATCTTGGGGCGACAAGATGCTTGGGAGGACATCTAGTCGACTTGTGATGATGTCTAGATCCCGAAGTAGGGAGAGTATCATTGATCATGTGGATCTTCGACCTTAGATACGATACCTGGATCCCTGGATTGGTGTTAGAGTTGAAGCCTAATGGTACCTAGAGTGGCTGAAACTTGGAACACACTTTAGTCCCACCCGATTAGATACTCTAGTCAAGTATATAATCTGTAGCACTGTGTGTGTTGTAACTCTTCACAGAAACATATCATTTTGAGTTCACACATGTACCTATGTATATATGTAATTATGAATACCTTCCTAGTTAAGAGGGAGTGTAGAAGAATATAACTAGTGTTGGTCTTCATAATTGTATTTGAGTCATGATGTAATGAAAAAAAGAGAAAATTTATAATAATAATAGTAATAAAATTGGCTTATTACAGCATGGGTTTCATGCTTAGGTCAATAGTCAATAGGTCAAAAGCACCCATTGTATGCTCTAGGGTTTGTGGCTTGAGTCAACGTAAAAATCACGATATAATAGACCCTCCTTGGGCTTTATATGTCAAGAAAGAGAATTTATTTTCTTGAATATAGGTCTTATGAATCTCCTACACCCAGTCGGCCTCCAATCCTTCAAGTCGCCCTAAGAGGACAACCTCAAACTACTATATATGCAAGTGCATTCGGCCTAGTGAGAGGACACACATTCATGATTTGATATGCAACAAGAAGAGACAAGATGAAGTGCGAAGCATATGAAGGAGTACCCATCCCATTACAAGAAGAAAAAGAAATCTAGCGAAGTAGATTAGAAGACTAACAAAGGTCTATCTTGTACACATATGAGTATACTAAGAAATTACAAAGTTGAAAAAGTACAGGATTGTTGCAGAAGCAAGAAGAGAGGGTTGAGACCCTAGTTGATTTTTTTGAAGTCTGATTTGTTCATGGAGGTTGACTTGGTGGGAGAGGTAGTGGTCTTGGTCAAAGAGGTCTTGGTTTGTCTCAACCTGATTGATTTTACTAAAGGAAGAGTTTGACTGGGTTTTCCCCTTCATAAGGTTTTTGCCCTGGTTGACTGCCGACATCTAGTGTCCATTTTGATCTTCATATTGTGATAGTTGTTTGATGATCTAGAACATAATAACAAGAAAAAAAATTATCTATAAGAATATCACAAACAACTATCTAAGTTAAGAGAAATCAAATTAAATAAGCCCTAACCAAGTTGCCCTAGATTCCTCAACACATCAAAGTATTTCTCACAAGCATCATCTTCAATTGTCCTACTAGCTTATGATTGTGCTCAAGTTACCATACATAAGTATGGAAGTGTTATTACATGACCTTACCAGGTGCTTCCAAAACTAAGGGCGGGAACAATTCCTAGGTTGGCCCTTCCAAATAATAGGTGCAAGTGATATGTGTTATGCCCTGGGGTTTACTTCATGAAAGTTGTCACAGTCTTATACTAGGTTATGCAAACCATTGTCAATGAGTCTCTTTGTAGAGGGAGCGCTTTAGCTACTTGAGTTACCTTCCCCCACCAATGTTTTTCTGAGCCCCCAAAATTTTCCTTTTTCTTTCTTACTTTGAAACGACTTGTTTAATAAGCATTGTTGTTTTATCAACTAACAATAATAATATAATCCACCTATATTGATGAGCAATTTATCTCTTCATTGGGGGCAAGAAATTCACTGAGAGTTCCTTTTACTTTGATAGGCTTGATATGCATGGCTTCTCTCAAGCATAAATGACTACATAGGAGAAGGTAGAGCTCAAGCTATAATTAGCTTTTGCTTGTTTTGCATCCCTTGCCATTCTTTTGCATCTCAATATTTAGCTTGTGCTTTTTCTCTTTTCTTTCAACAACATCAACTTTGAGTATTTTCAACTCCTCCTCATCAAACAAGGCTAGCAGGGAACAAGTATGATCGTTTGACAACAAACAATCAAAAGATGGGATAACAAACATCAAGGAATGATGACATGTGTTAAGTATCAATAATATGAAGTGCTACCATCATCAAAGCCTCCTAATTGTGCCCCTCCAAGACAATGAAAGAAAAACACTAAGAAAGGTCACATTGAACTGGGGACACATGATAACCACCAAGGTGAAATAAGGGAACAAGTACACAACCAATAGCAATCTATAATCCAATTTCAATCTATGATCCATACCAGAATGTCGTCAACACTAAATGAAAGCACTTGAATGCCAAAATGGTTAAAGTACCTCCCAATAGATGACCCACCTTCATCAGATGAGCAAGCTATATCACTGAGTGCATTGTCCAAAGAGGCATCTGAGGCTTGGCTATTTGTGGATCATGGTAGGGTTGTTGGTTGGCACACTGTAATGTAGGATACAAATTTTCTCTCAAGATTACTCATGTATATGGATGGCTAACAAAAAGCAAATGACAAAAGGGATTATGCAACCGAATTACCACTTGGCTAGAATCCTGGGGCATGTGACAATTTCAAACCCTTAGTGACTAATGTCCTTACGATCTCAATCAAACAAGTAGACCGTTGAATTTAATTAACATTTGTTAATTTTAGGTATGTTCTATGCTTAGAGCAAATTTACTTCAATTTTCCATATTAGCTCAATATCAATTCCAGATTAGCAATCACATTTAGCATGATAGTAAAATGCAGATAGAACATAAATATAAATTGCAGAAAACAAGCCAAGACAAGAAGACACAAGATGTGGCGCTAGCCAGGGACAAACCCCAATGGGGGGAACCCTTGATTAATTCCTCTTATGTTCTTCAATAGTTCAATAGAGAAAGAGATAGTACATATACATCAGAGGTCAACATTTTGACTTATCAAAATAAGAGCAGAGATCTTCTCCATGAAGATACCACATGAGGTAGTTGATCTGAACTTCGGTGAAGACATACTGCTTCAACTGATCCTACAAGGTGACTCCATCACCATGTTGCACCAATCACGGTGTTGCACCTCATCATGATGTTGCACCCGTCACTGTGCTACACCCAATCACTGAGTTCCTCTCATCACTATGCTGCTCCCATCACTGAGCTATACCTCATCATCATGTTGTACCCATCATGCTGCTCTTCATCATCATTATGTTGCATCCTTCATGTTGCACTGTGTTGTACCCTTCATTGCACTATGCTTACTGCAATACATCATCATCATGCTGCTGCAATATGTTGATTTGGGGTAGCATCGGATATGCCCTAGCCACGAAATTTGGTGGAGAGGTTGGGGCACATGAGATCTCTAATACCTAGAAAGGGTTTGGGCAGATTCTAAACAGATCAGGAGATATTAAAATAATTAATGTTTTTAATGGAGTCCCTAAATATAAACTTAGGAAAAATAAAATATTAATGTGTATTAATATGAATCTGTGTTAGAATGGTCCAAAAGACATGGATCAAGCCAGATCTAATCTTAGTCGTTGATTAGGGACTTAATCTCAGTCATTGATTTATCAACGAGAAAAGTATAAGAGGAGGCTTGAGGGTCACTTAGAGGACACACTAAGGGAGACTAGTCAGTTCAATTTCTAGAGCAGGGTTTGCTAAGAAATTGAACTAGTGGTCTGGAGAGCAGTCAGGAGGCAGCAAGTATGGAACAGAGAAAGGAGAGATCAGCACAGAGGCAGAAGAGGCAGAGCTAGAGCCAGAGGAAGCCATGCAAAGGCAACAGAGATTGCGCAGAGCTAGAAGGGCCTGCGTCATCCATGCAAAGGCTACAAGAGTGATGCAGAAGACCAGATAGGCTGCGCAGAGCCTCAGTACGCTGACGCAGAGTGTTTTAGAAGAAGTGCTGGAAATTTGTCTATCGGTGGCTAAGCCAATTTGGCACCCTGTTTCACTAGAAAATTGCTGAATAATAAAATCCTCCCTTGCTGCACCGGTTTTCCCACATTGGGCTTTTCCAAGGACATTAATCCAAAATAACTGTGTCAATGTGTGCATATGTTTGTTTCTGTATTATGGTGTGATATCTGCAGCAGTATTTATTTTAAATGTTTGTTGAAGTAATTTCATGAATAACTTATGATGAAATAAGTAAGAAAAGTAAATCAGTTGCTGCAGTGATAGAATTTTCACATGGTATCAGAGCAAGTAAGCAAAGACAGAAAGGGAAAATCAGTTATGGGTCAAGACCACAACGCAGAGGCATCCACCTCAGGGGACTCACGCAGATTTTCAAAAGATTGCACAAGAGAGAGATTTTGATTTCTCTATGTTGGCTTCCAGGGTGGAAGAAGAAGTGGCATGCATGAGTAGTCCTGCATCATCAGAAGTATGGTATATAGACAGTGGAGCCTCATGGCATATGACGGGAATCAGGGAGTGTTTCTTGGAATATCGAGAAGAGAAGATGAATTTTCAAATCACCATGGGGAAGAAGGCAAAGTGTACTCCAGTAGGAAAGGGTACCATAGTTTTTCAGACAGAATCAGGAGAACGGTTTCGTGCCACAAATGTGCTGCATGTACGAAGATTGGGATTGAACTTACTTTCCGTGTCGCAACTACAAGGCAAGGGCTATGACGTTTACTTCATCAAGGAAAAGGTATATGTCGAACACCCGAGCTGGAAAAAGAAAGTGCAGATCGGGATCAAAAGTAATCGATTGTATAGGTTACAACTAGAATCTCCAATGGCACTAATAGGCATTCATGGGGACAAAGACTTGAACGAATTATGGCACAGAAGGATGGGTCACTTGCACCATGGAGCTCTGAGAATTCTCAGGAGCACTGTAACAGGAGTTCTAGATCTGAGTACAAAATGAGATGATGTATGCAGGGGATGCGCTCTAGGAAAGTATGCCAAGGCCACATTTCCTAGGAGCAACCACAGGGCCAAGAGTGTACTAGGATTGATACACTCAGATATCTGCGGACCTATGTCCATCAAAGCTCTCAGCGCTGCCGAGTATTTCCTTACCTTCATTAATGACCACTCGAGGAAAACTTGGATCTATTTTCTGAAAAACCAAGGATGAGGTTTTCTGTCGATTCAAGGAGTTCAAGGCTCTAGTGGAGAATCTGACAGGTAAGAAAACAAAAGTCTTGCGCTCAGATAATGGTGGAGAGTATGTCGATAAGGACTTCACTGATTATTGCGCTAAGGAGGGCATTAGAAGAGAATGGACAGCTCCCTACAATCCGGAGCAGAATGGGGTGGCAGAAAGGAAAAACAGGATTATTGTAGAAGAAGCTAGGGCCATGTTGTATGATCAGGATATGCCAAAATTCCTGTGGGCGAAAGCTTGCAACACAGTTATCTATGTTCAGAACAGGACTCCTCATCGAGCATTGGGCAAGATTAATCTAGAGAAATTCTTCACTCGGAAGACACCTGAAGTCGGTCATTTTAGGATATTTGGGAGTTTAGCATATTGTCGCATACCCAAAGAAAAGAGGAAGAAGTTGGATCAAACTGCAAAAAAGGGGTATCTGTTAGGATATGGCGAGAACGCTAAGGCATACAGAATCTATCCTCCACGAAGCAGGAAGGTAGTAGTACGACGAGATGTAAAGTTCATGGAGGACAGAGCTTTCAGAAGATCTCACAAAATGCCTTCTGAGGAGCAGTCGAAAGAACATCTGTTGGTCATGCCTCTTCAACCAACAAAAGTAAAGAATTCATCCTCAGATCAGGAAGATTCTCAGGATGAGGAGGAGGAGCAAACAGAAGCACCTGCTGGCAGAGGAAGAACCAGCAAGGAACTTCGTCAGATTCTGCATGATGTAGAGAACTTCATTGGAGAGCCAAGGAACAGTAAGAGAGAGCAAAAATAGCCAGACAGGTATCAAGCGTTATTAGCTCAAGATGTGGAGCCTGCCAGCTTCAAGGAGGTAGCTCAGCATCAGCTCTGGCTAGATGTAATGGTGGAAGAGTATAACTCCATAATGATAAATGATGTCTGGGAGGTGGTGTCAAGGCCTCAAGACAGATCTGTGGTAGGTTCAAGATGGATCTACAAGATCAAATATGTTACGGACGGCAGCATTGAAAAATACAAGGCCACGTTTGTGGCTAAGGAGTATGCTCAAAAGGAAGGGATTGACTATGAGGAGACCTTAGCCCCGGTAGCCAGGTATACATCTATTAGGACCGTGATATCTCTTGCAACCCAGATGGGATGGGAGATCCATTAGATGGATGTCAAGACGGCATTTCTAAACGGGGTAATAGAAGAAGAGGTATACAATGAACAACCAGAGGGCTTTGAGACTCGTGAGAAGAAGTCTCATGTACGCAGATTGAAGAAAGCCTTGCATGGGCTGAAGCAGGCACCGATAGCATGGTATGGTCGAATAGATGTCTACTTGCAGAAGATCGGGTTTGTCAAGAGTGACACGAATTTGAATCTCTACTATTTGGTCGTAGAGAACGAGCCACTTATCTTAGTATTATATGTGGATGATCTCTTCCTGACAAGATCATCCAGACTCATTGAGGACTGCAAGAAGAATCTAGCCACAGAGTTCGATATGAAGGATTTGGGACGAATGCACTATTTCCTAGGGTTGGAAGTTTGGCAACAGAAAGGAGAAATCTTCCTTGGGCAAGGGAGGTATGCTACAGAAATCCCGAAAAGGTTCGGGATGGGAGACTGTAGACCTATGGCTACGCCAATGATCACAAATTGGAAGAAGCTTGATGCATCAGAAGACAAGGATGTCGATCCCACCCTATACCGGCAACTCATAGGGTCCCTAATGTATCTAGTCAATACCAGACCAGATATTTGCAACGCTGTCAACACCCTCAGTCAGTTCATGGTGGAACCAAAGAGGGCTCACTAAGCATCAACCAAACATGTTCTCAGGTATTTACAGGGAACAGTTGATTATGGGCTCTTATACACCAAGGGGAAGGATATCAGGTTGAGTGGATTTATTGATGTAGATTGGGCAAGAAGTTCAGTGGATCGGAAAAGTACCTCTGGGTATTGTTTCAACATTGGGTCAGGAATGACCTCCTAGTGCAGTAGGAAATAGAAGTTCGTGGCTCTGAGCTCGTCTGAGGCAGAATATATGGTAGCAAGCACAACTTTGTGTGAGGCCATATGGCTTAGAAAACTATTGGTAAACCTATTCAGAAGAAATATGGAGGCGACCAGGATCATGTGTGATAATCAGAGTTGCATCAAACTCTCTGAGAATCCAGTATTCCATGATAGGTCAAAGCATATTGATATCCGGTGTCATTTTGTCAGAGATTGTGTCCAACGAGGAGCTGTACAGTTGAGCTACACTCCTACAGGGGAACAAGTGGCAAATATCCTCACCAAGGCCCTTGGAAAGTCAAAATTTGACTGTATCAGGGAAAAGATGGCGATGGTAAAGAACCACTTTCAGAAGTAGTGTGTTAGCCAATGTTCCACCAAGACTCCAAGACGGGGAGACGCACAAGGGGGACGTGTGGGAGTACCCTCAAATTTTAGGGAAATTTAGGGGGGACGTCGGGGTATATATATATTTTTTCCTTTTTAATATATATATATATATATATCAAATTCATATTCAATAATGAAAGCATAAATACAATGATACATACATAATTGAATTAAATAATGAAATACAATGATCCATACTCATCATCCTTACTAATACATACATGATTCATCCATAGATCACAAGATTCAATAATGAAATACTCCAATCCATATTCATTATTCATTATTCACCATTCTAGAATCTACATTGATTTAAAAACTAAATTCATCATTCATCATTCTAGATTCTAAATTGATTTAAAATTAGAATTCATCATTCATCATTCTAGAATCTAATTAGTACTAAGCAAAATAGACTATAATAGATACTGAAATCTGAATACTGGAATAGTAAATTGATATAACTAAAACTCAAAAACAGTGGAGTGATGAGTCTAAAAGTCACTCTAAATTACAAAGAGGGCTTGGTGCTCTTGATTAAATACTAATTCCATACCCTTGTACATGACAAAATGCAATGGAAACATTGCAATCCATCGAATCCTGAATTCCTGAAAAACTGTTAAGTCTGTTGGATTTTGAGTGAGATCTAAAATTCTACTTTCTCCATATGAAATCCAATGAGGTTAGAACCACTCTCAAACATCTTGAGTCATTTCATGGTAATGTTAAAAATTTAAGTAAAAGTGACTTTCATTTTCATCATTTTACTTTAAGAATTTAACATTACCATGAATTGCATAGCATTAGTAGGGAAATATGGTCAAATACTAGGTTTTCCCTGTCATAAATCATTGTTTAAAAGCAAATTTAACAGGGGACGCATAGCCCATATTGAGGGGAGACGCCCAGGAGTCCCCCTTTTGGGGAGTCGTGTCCCCCACACTGGGGAAACGTCCCCCCTTGCGTCTCCCCGGGACGTGGGGAAACGTTTCCCCAGACGCCCCCTCGTCCCGGGTGTGTGGGGTGCGAGGGGTGCACGCACCCGACCCTAGGAGACGCGTCTCCGTGGAACACTGGTGTTAGCAGCACGAATGAAGAGGGAGTTGCAGTGCAAATGCAGTGTTGGGAGAAAGGACTAGTAGCAGCACAAATGCAGAGGGAGTTACAGTGCAGATGCAGTGTTGGGAGAAAGGACAAGCAACAGCACGGATGCAGAGGGAGTTGTCGTACAGATGTAGTAGTGGCAGTAGCAGAGTCATGGGCAGCAGTACAAGATGCAGTAGTGCAGAGGATGTTGGGCAAGGAGGCTTAACATCAGCGCAAGGACCGATGTCGGATGATCAGAGTAATACTCCGTAAGGAGTATTTCTAGAGCACAGTCCTCGCTAAGAGGCAGTGTTGATTTGGGGTAGCATCGGATGTGCCCTAGCCACAAAATTTGGTGGAGAGGTTGGGGCACATGAGATCTCCAATACCCAAAAAGGGTTTGGGCAGATTCTAAACAGATCAGGAGATGTTAAAATAATTAATATTTTTAATGGAGTCCCTAAGTCTAAACTTACGGAAAATAAAATATTAATGTGTATTAATATGAATTTGTGTTAGAATGGTCCAAAAGACATGGATCAAGCCAGATCTAATCTTAGTTGTTGATTAGGGACTTAATCTCGGCCGTTGATTTATCAACGAGAAAAGTATAAGAGGAGGCTTGAGGGTCACATGGAGGACACACTGAGGGATACAAGTCAGTTCAATTTCTGGAGTGGAATTTGCTGAGAAATTGAACCAGTGGTTTGGAGAGCAGTCAGGAGGCAGCAAGTATGGAACAGAGAAACGTGAGATCAGCACAGAGGCAGAAGAGGCAGACGCAGAGCCAGAAGAAGCCACACAGAGGCTAGCAGAGACTTCATAGAGCTAGAAGGGCCTGCATCATCCACGCAGAGGCTGCAGGAGTGACGCAGAAGGCCAGAGAGGCTACGCAGAGCCTCAGTAGGTTGACGCAGAGGGTTTCAGGCTGACACAGAGGGTTTCAGGCTAATGCAGAGGGTTTCAAAAGAAGTGCTAGAAATTTGTCTATCTGTGGGTAAGCCAGTTTGTCACCCTGTTGTACTAGAAAATTGCTAAATAATAAAATCTTCCCTTGCTGCACTGGTTTTCCCACATTGGACTTTTCCAGGGACATTAGTTCAAAATAACTATGTCAATGTGTGCATATGTTTGTTTCTGTATTACGGTGTGATATCTACAGCAGTAATTATTTTAATGTTTGTTGAAGTAATTTCATGAATAACTTATGATGAAATAAGTAGGAAAAGTAAATCAGCTGCTGCAGTGATAGAATTTTCACACAATACATTCTTGTTGCTGCACTACTTACACATCATGTTGTTGCACCCATCATCTTCAAGCTGCTGCAATGCATCATGTTGCATCCATTGCATTGCACCATACTGCACCATGCTGCCCTCATCATGCTGTCACCTATCACACCATGTCCATCATCACTACACTGCAATACTCAGCATGATGACTGCGTTTGGGGCAGCATAGAATCCTTCTCTTATTGTAGAATAAGGCCAGACTTTAGGATGCATTTGGACAGATACTAGGGCACACACACAATTGTGGCTAGGTCTCTTTAGAAGAGCGTATAGACATGTCCTTAGGATAGCGGATTGAGGACCCTTTGAACAGCGTATGAGGGCCAACATTATGACTACGGTTAGGGCTTGAACTGACTGCAGTTAGGGCACAAGTCTCTTCAAAGATTGCGGATAGAAGATTGTGTTTAGGGCCAAGACTGCGGCCAGAATTTTGTGGCTAAGACACTTCCTCACTGCGGCTAGGATAAGGATCAATGTTTTAAAACTCCGACTTCAACTCCAACTCGGCCGAGGGTCGACTCCGACTCCGACTTCGACTCGGTATTGACTCGGCCGGCTCAATTTCAATGACTTGGTTGTTGTAAAAAATACATTGAATATTTATTTTTTATAAAAACACATAATTTTAAAGATTTTCATTCATGTTTCCAAACACACAGCATTAGAATATAGATAGAAGACAACATATGATCAAAGTAAGCTCATGAATATATCCATTATATCAAAATGGAACCCAATGCACTGTCCAATACATACAGGATGATGATATAGAGATCAAAACAAAAACACATAACCAAGGAAGCTAGAAATGGCCTCTACTACTAGAGTTGCCAACATCATCTGGCTCAGTGTTACTTGGAAGCGGGAGAGAAAGCGGGGAGTGGGAGTGAAAACGTGAGCGGGAGCGACATTTTCAGAAGCTCCCAGTTTGGGAGCGAATCCCGGAGGAGTTCGACAACCAATGTCACTAACATCAAGGTACATAGAGGGATTGGTGCTCTTGATTAAATACAAGTTCCATACCCTAATACATGATAAAATTCAATGGAAACATTGCAATCCCCCAATCCTGAAATCCTGAAAAACTGGTAAGTCTATTGGATTTTGAATGAAATCTAAAATTCTACTTTCTCCATATGAAATCCAATGAGGTCGGAACCACTCTCAAACATCTTGAGTCATTTCATCGTAATGTTAAAAATTTAAGTAAAAGAAAGAAAATGAAGATTAAGGAGAATGTCACGTTACTTTATGCTAGGGATCAAAGTCAGACAGGGAAACCCATGAGTCAAACAAGGAAGCCCAAGGAGTCCCCCACACTCAGCAAAAACATAAAAAAAAGCAGTTTTATGGGTTTACTGGCCGCTGTCCGTGACCCGGCCGGGTTGATACAGGCTCGGTCGAGTCGGCTCGGTCTTAACCCGGCCAGCCAAATTGGTTCAGAGGCCGGGTTGCAAATTTTTTTCCGACTCGGACCAACTCGGCGGAGTCAGTTCCGAGCCGGCCGGCTTTTAAAACAATGGTAAGGATAGATTCTCCTTTTTGGACTGCGTCTAGAAGTCTTTACTTAGGACTCACTTCCTTGTTGTGATATCACCTTCTTCCCTCACTGCGTTAGGGCTTCTTGCCTTCATGACTGCGTGTTCGTTAGGGCATCATTAGGCCAGCGGTTAGGGCTTCTCCATACGAGCGTTAAGCTTCTCTATAGCATAGAGCCTTCTCTATGGCAGCGTTTAAGCTTCTCCACGACAGCGTAGAGCTAGGGCATCTTTTTCTTAGGGCAGCTTATACTCTTAGGATCTCTCCTCCCACCAAAACCCAAAGACAAGTGGAAAGGAAGAGATCACAAGAGGTGTGTGTAAAATGACTTGCAAGGCACCTCTATTTATACTAAAACGTGGAGGACAAGTGAGGTTAATTTGGTTGCTGGCTGACCTTGACGAATTGTCACATAACATAAATAAATTCATATCTCCATGAATACTTGTCAGAATGGGATGATCTTTAGATCAATCCTACACCTCTCGATGAGGGGAATCCAAGAAAAATATCAATTGCCATAAATAAGATGACCCACATGGAGTTTGGCCCTTGTTGCCAATTTTAACAACATTGAATTAATTTTTAGACCATAACATCAATCATACAATAGTTAAAAATTAAATAGTGGAAGCATAAAGAATAAGTTCACACATGCATAGGTAATTACTCCTTCAAATAATATTTTCATTCCTTTAAAAAACTTACAAGGTAACCTCCACATTGCCCAACAAAAGCAACACTACACAAATATCAGAAAACAACTTTAACTAACCTTCTATAGCCTACTTGAGGAAGTACTTCTTGCTAGGAAAAACCAAATAGCAAAAAAATAATCGTTCAGCCTATGGGATTGTTACCACAAAACCTAGCAGGCCTTGGAGAGGGAAACCCTACAAAACAATAGCTAGACAAAGTGCTAACAATGGTGTAGAGGCCCAATGTCACCTCAGCCAAAAACACCTGCTCTTTATAGACTTTCATTGATGGGAGGAATCCTGGTAGGAGGGAGATCACTTAAAATAGATATGCTAAGTATAAGGCACAAAGTGATCAAGCTAGAGCTCATTCAAGAAAGAGACTCAATAATGGTTCAAGGCTTCAAAGAGGAAAAACACTCTCAAAGAAAAGTCCTAAAAAAGAAGGCTCAAGACCTAGGGTTTCGAGATTTTTTATGGTGATAGGTATCACAAGGTAAGGTCAAGGATCAAGGGAAAGGGTTTCTTAAAATGATATTTAACTAAGCCAAGGCTCATGAAACCCTCAAGAAAGTCCTCAAGTTGAGGGCAAAAGAGACTAGGGTTTCCCTCTTGGAATGACACCTAGGATAATAGATTTTATGTATGAAATTTGAGTAGATGCCCCACCAAAGACCTATCTCTTGATGTTTAGGCTCTCAAATCACCAAAAAGTCTCCTCCCTAAAATTTCGCTGCAAGCACTACATTTTCACCCTAGCCTTAAAAGAACCAAATTTAAGGAGAGAAATTTATGGAGAAAATTTTAGAATGATTGCCAAAGACTTGGACTAGTTCCTTGTCCTTTAGGCATATGAAGTCAAGGATGTGATAGATAAGCCAAATTTAATGTAAAGGAGGTCGAAATTTGATGCCCTAGGTATCAATATCCCAACATTTACCCACTCAATGATAAATGGAGTATGATGGAGAATTATAAGAATTCCTTCACTACAAACATTCATTACATGTTGAGTAACCTATGCAATTCTCAACTAGATAGCCTTTAAAATTTATTTTCAACAAATTAGGGCACAATCAAGCATAATCTAGAAGAAGCAATTCCATACATTAGACAAAGTAAAAATGATAATCTTCAACAATAGGAACTTACAAGATAACATGTAGTATATCCATCCATTCACTAAAGAAATAGCTCCAAAGACAATCAAAATAGCTTCCAAACATCAAAATGCATTCAAAGAATCTCCAATAGCCAAGAAGGAACAAGTGTGAATTCTCTTATGAGGTTTGAATCCTCCAAGTGATGATGAGAGGATCAAATTCTCTTCTCTAATTTATACGTCTAATGAACTCTAGTTTAGCCTAAATTTCCCTAATAGTTGTAAAATGATGGGCAAAACTAAGTGAGGTTACAAGCCAACGTCATAGCGAATGTAAAATAATAAGAAATCGCCCAGATGAAGGTCAAAATGCTGAAATCATCCATGTGTGGGCCTCTTGAGGGCATGTGTTGGGCCCCTCTAGTGCCACGCTGAGTGAAGAGGGCTCCAAAAATAATACTCTAGGGGTTGGCCCCTAGATTTCCAAGCAAATCATCATGTGGACCCCAGTGTTGTGTTTGGGCACAAAATCGAGCTTATGGGTCTCCTGGTGATACAATACCCTGGTTTTGCTCCAACCTTGAGAGCTCAAAGGATAGTGTTAGCTCTCCCATGTCTCAAGGGGTGAGACAAACCTCATTGTAGATTTTAACCCCGTACAGAAATTACCTACATTCGAATTCTAAAACACAGAAAATAAACAATGTGAGAGCATAACACATAAAACACATATACACAGAGATTTTCCCCTGGATCCCAAAACCGGGACTACCAGCTTGATTTTTCATTATGTTCCTTTCAATGTTACAATACATATTTATACATGTCGAAGCATCCAATATCATGGACCCAAAACCATCGCGTCCAAAACCATGGACCGAAAACCATCCCGTCCAAAATCATGAACCGAAAACCATACGTAGGTCTGCCCAACCTAATATAGGGTCCAAAAAAAAATTTCCCGGGGCGCTACCGCGAGGCTACCCACCCGCCCTGTGACCCCCCCATTGCGCAATCAGCGCAATGAAGGGGGGGCTCCACCCCCCTCTAACCCCCCAGTTCACTACATGGGCTAGTCGTGGAAAGAATATAACACAACCCAACACTCATATGGGCCTCAGATCATTGCTAAGCCGGATGGGCCACACTGGTCCAATTGCATCACCTCATGAATAATGTGGGGCAAAGTACAAAGTATTGTGGTGTTGAAGGTGTGCTACTCTGCAAGTGATAGGAGTCCCATGGCTCTCAATTTTTGAAAATTTGGCAGCTCAGGGACGAATTTCTTAAAATAGAAAGCCTAAAAGTAGAATCTCTAAAAATAGAATATTTACAAATAGAATTCCTAAAAATTGAAAGTCTAAAAGTATGACTTTCAAAAATAGTAAATCACCTTGCACCAATTGGTAATCAACTATTGTTGATGGAAAAGCCCTTCTGATCATCAATCAATCCAAATAGGTCACTTTCAGCTTAATCATCAATATTATCATTAATAATAATATTATTATTC
Organism: Pinus tabuliformis; assembly: GCA_031772625.1. NCBI lineage: Eukaryota > Viridiplantae > Streptophyta > Pinopsida > Pinales > Pinaceae > Pinus > Pinus tabuliformis. The sequence goes on along the minus strand of CM062817.1, from coordinate 1,325,209,919 downwards.
TTCTGATATTATTATTAAAAAGAAACCCAAGTCACTCAATCATGGTTCTCAATAATGTTCTCTTACACTCATTATTATTAGAAAATCGGAAAGGCAAAAAAAAAATTCTTGTTCTTGATAATTACTTGTGATGTTTCTTATTATTACGATTCTTTATATCTTCTTTCTTTAGTTCATCAAGCAATTACCAAAAGCAGCAATACATAAAACAATAGACACCGGATATAGGCACATGCCACGGCAAACCCCCCTCGAGGGGAAAACCCAATCAAGATAATTCTTCCTTTCAATAGTATTCTTTGAGACTCTTCACCCTAGACTAAGACCAGACCTTCCCTCCAAACCAAGTCAGCCTCCCAGAATTTCAACCTCTTCCCAGCAACTTCGACTATACAGCAACTTACGACAACTGCCAGCTTATGGCAACAGTTAAACTTTGAAGACTTTGATCTCCCAATCCATGACACGAAATAGAGAGAGAGAGAGAGAGAGAGAGACCATAATTTCTATTTTCCTTGTCTCCTTGGCCTTCCCCAAACTCGCATTCACTTCAGCTTCCCAGCAACAGAGTTCGCACCTTTTCCTAGATACAAGAGAACTTCGCACTTCTACCCAGCAACATGAGATTTTCGCACTTCTTCCTAACTACAAGAGAATTCGAACTTGATGAGAGAATGATGCTCCGAATGAATTTGATGACCTTCCTTTTATAAGCTTCTTGTGGGGTCGAATAGGGAACTTATTCCGACTTGATCTTCTCTTAGGCCGACATGGTGTGGAGGTTACATAATTCATATTTGACTCAATACTTAACCTTTTTTACATGATTCAAAAGCCCAAGAAGGGTCTATTTAAATGTACAATAACTCTATAGACTCAGAAAATCCTAGAAGTCCACAATGGGGACTTTGACCTAAAACATGGTGACCCAAGCATGAAACCCACGCTTTAATAAGTCACAATAATAATGATAAAAAATATTTTCTTTATTCTTTTGACAAGTACATTACATGATGACTCAAGTACATTATTGAAGACCGAACATAGTTACATTTTCCAACACTCCCTCTTAACTAGGGATGTATTCATAATGTACAAATACAATGGAAGATCTCAAACTATATGAACCATAAAGAACTTTAGGCACCGCAATGCCATGGACTAGATTCCTGACCAGGGCAATCTATCCAAACAGTCACTCAATAGTTTAGGCACCGCAATGTCATGGACTAGATTCCAGGACAAGGCAATCTATCCAAGTGGGACGAAGATGGACTCAAGCTTTCAGCCCCTTTAGGTACCCTCAGGCTTACTTGCTAACCATCAACCCAAAAATCCAAGTGTGTATCCAAAACAGAGCTCAATGATCAACACTGCATTTCCAACTTCTAGACATCAACACAATGTGTCGGTCAAATGTCCTCAAAGGCAATGCTTCACTCACAAAGCCTCAACAACCCTTCATCCAGCACATCAAGAAAGACCAATCTCTCCCAATCAAACTGATCGGCAACCAGCATGCTATCAAATACTTCGATAGATTCACCTGTACAAACACAACCCCAATCAACAATATACTTTCACAGGTACATAATCAAATACAAACCTTCGGCGTCATAGAGACAACAGATGTTGCTCCTCAACTTTCCATAGTAGGACTATCAACTGAATCTTTGACAGAGGATTCCTTAATCATATGTTTTACTTCCTACTTCACATGCCACAACATATCCTCTGAAATTCATTCTTTAATTAGTACCAAGCTATGCCCTCCTTCTCAACTAGGAAGCACCTCTTTATCCGGACTCCCTCTTAATCTTAGGGAGATCTCTTCTATTCATGCTTCCACTGGGAGATCAGCTTCTTCCTCATCGGAGAATCTTTCGTGGCTTCCAACTATTTCATCAAGGTTATCATCAACCTCATCATGCTTATCACATTAACGAACATCTTCACCAAGTTGAAGATTGTGTACCTGCACAACTTCAATAGCAAGGACAACCAAATCTATAGAAGCACGATGTTGGCCATATCACAACACGAAAGCATTTCAACTTTATTCATATCAAATACCCAGACTTAATTATAAACAAGAGACATATACTCTTCAACATCTTGCTAGGGTTTCAATGTTCCTTCCAAAGGTATGGCATACATTTCTTCAACATATAGCCAACCCTAGAAACAATTCACAACACAGATAGATCTATAAAAGCATCTATCACCCTCTCAAAATACACATGACATACTTCTCACTAGGGATTCATACAAATCCTAGATTTCATACAAACAAATCAATCAAAGTCAATTACAGCTTAGTCATTAACTTGACCAGCTTCCACTAGGGTTAATTCCAACCCCTAGATTTTCAATCAACCATCATTCAGTCACTAATCTGACCAACTGCTACTAGGGTTAATTGCAAACCCTAGATTTCCGATCAATCATCAATCTCAACCAAAAATTCAAATTTCAGCAATCTTTCACAAATCTCAAATTATCATATAGTCAACATTCATCAGAAATTTCTACTTCAACTAAGGTTCAACTTCAAAACCCTAGGATTCCAATTTTCACAATTCCAGCAATCTTACACAAATCTCAAATCATCATATTTCAAAGATTTTACTTTGACTAAGGTTTAACTCCAAAACCCTAGAATTCCATTTCCACAATCTCAACAATCATTAAATACAAAGATCTCAGATTGTTACATTTCACACTAGACAAGGTTACTACTAGGATTTAATTGCAAGACCCTCGATTTTTATTTTCAACAATCATTCAATCGATTTCAGATTGTTATATTTCACATACTAGATAAATTAACTTCACTAGGGTTTAGCTACAACACCCTAGATTTCCAGTTATCAATATCCTAGAATTTCTGACAAGGACTTCCATTAAAAACTTATGACCATCATTGACTAGGTCAACACATATAGGAATTCATAACCACATAAGCATATCATATGTCCAACAACATTAATACATTTGATCTAGACCAAACCAAAAGGACGTATCTATATATGCCTAGATTTCATCATGCAAATACATTTCATATGATGTGTTAGTCAAACCCAACTTCACAAATATCATAAGAGTTAGACACACAACAATCTTGATTACACTAGGGTTTGATCAAACAAACACACACATATGAAGGAAACCATTTCTAAGACAATATAAGGGCTTTGCTCACACATTCCACCAAACCCCAATGAGCTAGGGTTCCAATGTAGAAACATAGCAAACCCTACATTACCAAAAACTTCAAAGGTTCCGGAATTTTACACCTTATCAATCAATCCTAACAAGTTAGGATTTCCTGATCATACCAAAATCTCAAACATGACATCATCAATAAAACTTCAACTAACATTTCACAATATCCCTAAGTAGTTTAGGCTTTCAGAGATTCACAATAGCATACCCTTCAGTTAGGGTTTTCCAGAACTTGTCTAGGGTTCTATATAGTCAATTAAGAATATGAGTGGGGTGGGTAGATTTATGAAGAGATGAATCACCCAAGCAAGAATCACTAAGGTTCAATACAACTAGTCATAACAAAGCTAGTAATATATCATCAAATGAATAATCTTTTCAATCAATGTATTCAAAGCATACAATTGTTTCTTGACTAACCTTTTCTTGAGAGATCCTCCTTGCAGATGTTTTCCTAATCAAGACAATAAATGGAGAACGGTGATTAGTATTTAATATAATCAAAACTAAATGAGTACATGAACCCAAATCTGAAAATACATGAAATACTTATCTTTGGGAGTTATTGGGAGCTCCCTCCAAAGCTTGAGGGAAACCTATAAACTTAAAAACAATACAAAAATGCCTTGTCCAAAATATGTTTAAAACCTGTAAATTCTAAAACATCTAAAACAAGATATGTAAAGCTACAAGCAAAGGACTTAATAGTGTAAGTCCCTAATGTCGGGTTCTTCGGGCTTGACTTTCTTTGAGTCTCCTTCTACGGCAAGGTTGGCTTGATCCCTTCCTCTCTTCTTATTCTTTGGATTCTCGAGACAAACACTCTTGTAGTGACCCTTCTTATGACATTTATAGCACTCTTTCTTGGACATGTCAACTTTCTTCCTCAGTCCCTTGGATCTCTTTCCTTTATGATGAGCAACATAAGAATTTTATACTCCTTCAGGATTGGCAACCATTGAGATCCTTAATTCTTCCTGACTACAGGCAATCCATAATTCTTCAAAGGTGGGAGCTACATTCCAACTGTTGAGACCTGCAACAAATGCACCCCAAGAGGGTGGCAATCCTAATAGTGCAGTGATCACTAGTTCTTTGTCTGGAACAATCTCATATATGGCCAAGAGATCATCTTTGAGCTAGCTATCTTCACAAAGAAGGTTGCCACAGTATCTTCTTTAGTCATCTTCGTAGTCCTCAACTCATTCTTCAAACTTGCTACTTGACCAATGTTCTTAATAGTGAATAGCTTTGACAAGGCTTCATACATTTCATGAGCATGATCAATGTTAGCTATGAATGGGACATGATTGTCTTTTATCTCTTATACCATCAGAGTCATAGCCACCAATTCTAAGTCCCTGAATTTTTCTTTGTCGGCATCACTGGCTTCTTCTATGGGCTTCTTTACATTTCCTTTTACCAAATCTAGCACCTTGTTCTTCTCGAGGATTAGGCCTATCCTCTTTTTCCAGGATCTGAAGTTAGATCCTCCTTCAAGTTCGTTCTCACCCTTGATTGAGTTAGACATCTTCCTTGAATATAATAGACTCCTTCCCTGAGATAGTACCTATGAATGGATCAAGTGCTTGAGACTGCCTTTTTCTTCATTTTTCACCAAAGCTCTGATACCATGTTAGAAAATTAGAAAGGCAGAAAATATTTTCTTGTTTTTGATAATTACTTGTGATGTTTCTTATTATTATGATTCCTTATATCTTCTTTCTTTAGTTCATCAAGGAATTACCAAAAGCAGTAGTACATAAAACAATAGACACTAGGTGTAGGAACATGCCAGGGCAAAACCCCCCTCAAGGGGAAAACCCAGTCAAGATAACTCTTCCTTTCAATAGTATTCTTTGAGACTCTTCACCCTATACCAAGACTAGACCTTCCCTCCACACCAAGTCAACCTCCCAGAATTTCAACCTCTTCCCAGCAACTTTGACTATGTAGCAACTTACGGAAACTAGCAACTTCCGGCAACAGTGAAACTTTGAAGACTTCGATCTCCCAATCTAGGACACGAAACAGAGAGAGAGACACCAAAATTTCGATTTTCCTTGTCTCCTTAGCCTTCCCCAAACTCGCATTCACTTCAACTTCCCGGCAACAGACTTCGCACCTTTTCCCAACTACAAGAGAACTTCACACTTCTGCCCAACAACAAGAGATTTTCGCACTTCTTCCCAGCTACAAGAGAATTTGAACTTGATGAGAGAATGATGCTCCAAATGAATTCGATGACCTTCCTTTTATAGGCTTCTTGTAGGTTCAAATAGGGTCCTTAGGCTGACTTGATCTTCTCTTAGGCCGACATGGTATGGAGGTTACCTAATTCATATTTGACTCAATACTTAACCTTTTTACATGATTCAAAAGCCCAAGAAGGGTCTCCTTAAATGTACAGTAACTCTATAGACTCATAATAAATCCTAGAAGTCCACAATGGGGACTTTGACCTAAAACATGGGGACCCAAGCATGAAACCCATGCTTTAATAAGTCACAATAATAATAATTTTCTTTATTCTTTTGACAAGTACATTACATGATGACTCAAGTACATTATTGAAGACTGAACATAGTTACATTTTCCAACAATTATTGGCATGGCATATTCCTTTTACACTCATTAATGCTCTTACACTCTCTTACACTCATTAAAGCACATCATAAAATATTCTCTTACACTCAATAAAAGCATGTCATAAAATATTCCTCTTACGAACTCTTTAATGCATATGTTACAGTGGCAATTAAAATCATAAATTGTAAAGGCATGCGTTCTTAATGGCATGAGTTACATTTCTTAAATGAGCATATGTTACTCTCCCTCTTAACATGCGAGTTACTCCTCCTTTATGGCATGGATACGTTGCTCCTCTCATATATATGTGCCTCATTCTTTCTCCTCTCATATATATGTGCCTCATTCTTTCTCCTCTCACTACTTGTGCATTGTGAAAGAAGAATTTCAACTTGAGAGAGAGTTGAAGAATATTGTGAGCAAGAGACTTGGAGAGTAAGAGCATAACTTGGTGAGCCAAGGTTGATTTAGTGCTTCAGTGTTGATTCAGTTGAAGGGAAGGTTGATTCAATGTGTGCATCTATTGCTGCTACCAGTGATTTTCATTCTACAGCTTGTTTAGGTTTGGGTGAAATTACTCATTCTCTTGATCTCTCATTGTACTTTGTATCTTTGTTGAACAAATGATTTCTAATAGAAGAAGAATCTGGTAGGGTCTTTCCCTGGTCATTGGACCTAAATTCTTTGCATCTCATTTGGTTCTCGGTTGTCTTCTATTGTGCATTTGATTTATGTTCTATCTACAATTGCTTATCTAATATTGCAACATAAAGAAGTTTTGTAATAAGTGATTGGTACAGCATAGAACTCAAGAATTTCAACATCAACGCTTCACCTATAGGGTGTCATGATGCTCCTCTAGTGGGCCTGGGCTCCAGTTGAATTGCCCTTTCCCATGATGGAAACCACCTGCCAATCACACACAATTTCCAGTGTTGCATCTTCATCATTACATACAATTAATCATGATTCATTAGTGCATCTAAGTGAACCAAGCTTATTAAACAAGGGCAAATTGAGACTTCATATAGGTCTTCTTTTCCAAATATGGGGCTTTGATCTCATAATAGTGTTACCTCCCTAGGTAGGAGAGGCCAATAAACAACCCTACTGCGTGTGCCTAGCCCCTGGTACATCCTTCAATCAATAGGATGCATGTGAATAACAATGGAATGGAATGGGGATAAAGGTGTCTCAGGGCCATATGCCATGGGTAAAGGAGTAGCAATAAGAGGAAGTCCACATATTGAGTGTACATATGTGAGGAGGGAGCAATCAGAGTTACCCCGGCCTTTTTTTTCCACCCTTCTTTATTTTCCTTTTGCTTTTTCTTGATTTTTCTTTGTATTCATGCTCGAAGGTCTAGAAAATACGAGCATGTTGTGAATGATGTATAACAATTATTACCCCCTTAACTGTGGGGCATTTCATCGCCCACCAACGGTTAGGATGTGCAAGGGTTCCCTTTTTGGTGTGATGGGGAAACCAATGTCCCTAAGAACCAGGGTAATAGCCATAATGATAAGGGGTAGAGCTCACACTTGACTTTTGCCCACATGTTATTATTAAAGTCCCGGTCATCTTTTGAATTTTGTGATTTTCCTTCTCTTTTGTGATTGCTTGTGGCCATGATATGATTTTAACTTTCTTTTAGTTGCATCGACCTTCGGGGCAACATTTCCAGGCCCAACCCAGATATGTTGACAAGGGGAGCAAGTGTGCTAGACCCTGTGGACCCAGAGAAGGGAAAGAGTGAATAGGGCTCCTAATGTGTGAAGGGAAGTGATAAATATGAAAACAGAAAACGGGACCACGCTACCAAAATCGAGGTTTCCCAAGTAGTGTCCTTCCTAAAGCCATAGGCCAGTAGGGGAGATCCCACTGGACTAGGGTTGAAGATTAAACCCTCATTTAAGGTGAGATAACAAAACCACTGTCATGGCCCTTCCTTCTTCCAAGTCAGCCAATAATCCATGCCAAAATGCCCAAATGAAAAACAAGCATAAGCACCCAATTGCATAATAAAAAACATACCTTTTGGGTCGAATTGCCCACCTTCTCACATGTGCTCTTGACAAATGGGCGAGGAAATATACAATTGTTTTAGGTGGTGGAGATAAAGTGTTGAAGAACGTAACTAGTGTCGGTCTTCATAATTGTACTCGAGTCATGATGTAATATATTTATCAAAAGAAAGAAAAAGAAATTTTATTATTAAATTGACTTATTAAAGCATGGGTTTCATGCTTGCGTCAATTATTTTTAGGTCAAAGCCTCCATTGCAGGCTTTTAGGGTTTATGTGAAGTGCCATTGTCCATATCATAATGTAAAGAACCCTTCTTGGGATTTATTTGTTAAGAAAGAAATTTATTTTATTGTAAAATAGGCCTTTTGGGCCTCCTCCACCAAGTCGGCCTCAAGGAAGGACAAGTCGGCCTCAACTAGGGAATTCGACCTCACAAACTCGCTATATATTGGAGCAACTCGACTCATTTGAAACACATCTCACACAAGTTCGAATCGCAGTAGCTGGGAGCAAAAAAAGTGTGAAGTTCCAGAAGGAAACTACATCGAAGTTGTGAAGTTGCATCGAAGTTGTGAAGTTGCATCAAGGTCGAAGTTGTGAAGCTACATCAAGGTCGAAGTTGTGAAGATGCTAGACTGAAGCTACTAAAATTGTTAAGATCGAAACTGCAATCCTAAAGCTGGGTCGAAGTTCCGAAGCAAGGGGTTAAAATTTTGGGTTGAAGCTGCAATTGAGATGCTGGGACTTGCAAACTTTGGAAGAGATCATCTATCAGAAGGAAGAGCTCACTTGGTGGGGGAAGAAGGTCTTTTGGTCTATCTCAATTTGAATCTACTGAAGGAAGAGTTTTGACTGGGTTTTCCCCTATAAAGGGGTTTTAGCCATGACTGAATGCCTACATCTGGTGTCCATATATCTTCGTGGTTTGCTTTTGGTAATTGCTTGATGAAACAACGATAAAGGAGGAACACAAAGAAGTTAATAAGAAGTTAGAACACTAAGATTTCACAAGTAATTATCAACATAAGAAAATCTTTCTGCCTTTCCGATTTTCTAACATAAAGTGGCACATCACATCGGCTACAAGGTGGTTGTCTGGGATTGTTGGCTGTCGGTTGGAAGAAGATGAATAGGAGAAAAGCTCTCCTAAGGGTACCCACTTTTGGTGGGTAACAGGGACAAACAGCACAACATATCCGTATGACTGTATGGATTTACCTATACGATTGTACAAATGTCTATATGACTGTACAAAACTATTTCGTACACCAATAAAAAAGTGTTCAACACATGTACTAACTACCACCTAAAACTCAGATTTGCCTCTACTTGAATCCCTCCTCACATTATCTCTTGGTTGTTCAACTACTCTTGTTGAAAGCCTCTACCTTGCTTTGTCTTTATACTTTTAGCAAAGAATCTATTTTTAAGTTTACTCCTAGTTTAAATCATGCATGAGATACAATTTTAAACTCAACTAATAAATATAAGAATTTCACTTTTTTACTAAAGTGGGCTACAAAATAGAACTATTATTCCAAAACTAGAACTACTTTTCAAAAATGTCCCAAACTACTTCTCGCATGTTCACACTAATAATCTGTTGAAATTCATGTCCAAGCTATAATTCTCACACAGCATGTTGTGCAAATTATAACAAATTATGCAACTACTTATGTCATTGACCACAAGTTGTTAATGGAGAGACACCCCACATTGTTCTATATTCCATTTGTTTCTCATTGCATCAACTAATGCTTGAGGATGTGGAAATAGTCTAGGAGCATCAAAAAAATTCTATATAACCATGCATTTGTTCTTAGCCTCATGAGGAGAGTCACAAGAAATAGGCCATTGTTGTGTCCTAAAATCATATGTTTTGCCAACGGGTTTGTTCCTCTTAAAACTATACTCCAATGTCAATGTGAGTTGACGCATATATTTGTTTTTTATCAATGGCATAATTGTGCATTTAACACAAGACAAGATGGGAGAGTCATCACTAAACTAGTGTACAATGATTCATTCCAAGGACGGCCATAAGTTGCTAAAGTTTCTCTGCTTTGTTGATGGGGATAAACCTATAATGGTTTGTTTGTATGAGGCCATGGATGCAGCCAAAGAAGCTATCAGATCTTATTTATTGTTGAACAAATGTAACTAATGTCTGTCTTCATAATGTAATTTCATCATCAAAAATGTTTATTATATTCACTATTATTATTGTATTTTGGTCATGGCATGTTCTTCATGCTTATCGAGTCAAAGAGAGTCAAAAAGAAATTATTTTGAGGCAAAAGAAATGTATTTGAGTCAAGTCCCATTTGGACTTTTGTAAAGAAAATGAAAAAGAATTTTATATTGAGTCAAAGTCCAACAAAACTGTCAAGTCGGACCTCCTTGGGAACAAGTTGGCCTAGGCCTCCAAGTGTTGGAAAATGTAACTAGTGTCGATCATAATGAAAGAAAAATTATTAATGAATTTATCTTTTATTATTCTATTTCTTATTCAAGCATGATCTTCATGCTTTAGAAGTCAAAAAGAGTCAAAGACATGTGTAATTGAGTCATGTCACATTTAACATTTTGTAAAGAAAAAGAAGAGAATTTTATTTTTGTCTAAAAGAGTCAAAAAGGTTCAAGTCAACCCTCTCTCAATCAAAGTCCGCTTGTGTAGCTATTTGATACCTCATGGACAGCTATATATATAGCAGAAAATTTGACCTATTAGATCCATCAAGTTTTGAAGAAACAAGTCAAATTTTGTGACTGAAAGAAGGAGAAACAAGCTGAAGTTCAGAAGTGAAAGGAAATTCAAAGAATACGAAGACTGAACACTACTTATGATCCATTACAGTCACACATGCGAGTTTCCTGAAATTCTATGACAAGGCCGAGAAAATCTGAAGTATGCTACAGTTTTTGTCAAGGCCGAAAATCTGAGTTTTCCTGAAGTTGTTAATAGGGCCAAGACCTTTGTAGCTGGAGCGAAGTTTGAAGAAGGTTGACTATATCTTGAGCAGAAAGAACGAGGTTGACTACAATTGAGTTTGACTTGAGAGGAGGGTTGATGTGGAACCTTCAAGGGAGTCTTTGGTCCTGGGTTGGATATCTCATTTTGACTTGATTCAATAAGAAGAGGATTGTTGGGTTTTAGCCCTTGTGGGGTTTTTCCCTGGCTTGAAAGCCTAAATTTTGTATATCTTGCTTCTTTGTGATCTTGAGAGAATAATTTGCATAATTTCTTAAAGAAGAAGGAACAATAAAATAACAAAAGAAAGAAGATTAATCCTCACAAGTAATTACCCAGTAAGAAAATCTACATTAGCTTTGATTTTTTAAGATGGTTTCAGAGCTAAGGTAAAGAGGAGACAGTATTACTAGACAGAAGATAGAAGGTCATCTTTGGAGCAGTTATATTTGAAGACATCTCTAATAGAACAGTTCAGTTGCAGCTTTCTTCCAATCCTACATATCTAATTCAATGGCTTTTGTATGCAACGAGAGCAATAAGCTAGAAGGAGCATCCAACTTCAAGGCATGGAAAAAGAAAATTGACTTAGTCCTTAGAGAGAATGATGTCATGAAATTCGTTCAAGGAAAGGTTCCAACTCCAAATGAGAATAATGCCCAAGAAACGGAAAAATATGAAAAAGGGGAAATTAAAGCTCAAAGAATTCGATGAGTCCATCAAAGACCATCTTATCACTTTTGTATCAAAATTATCTATATCTAAAGAAGTCTATGATACCTTGGCAAAATTATACTCCGTTAGTACAAGAAGTCACATGATAGCCCTGAGAACTCAACAATATCAATCAAAGATGACAAAAGAAGACACTATAGCATCTTATTTCATGAAGCTATCAAAAATTAAAGATCAACTTCAAGAATCTGGTGAGAAAATATCTAATTCAGAATTAATTACAGTGGCAATCAACATCTTACTTATAGAGTGGGATGGTTTTGCAAGTAGCATCTATGCAAGAAAAGCAGTTCCATCATTTGAAGTATTATAGGCTATGTTACCGACCATTTTCTGGGTGATATCTCTAGGAGAAAAAATGTATCCATGATGGGCCTCAGCCAATAGACAACAGCCCCTTGCAGCCACCAACTAGCTCGATGTGTCAATTCTCCGCCACCTGAGCCAGCCATTGTTAGTTTTTCGTAGCATCAGATGTGCTCTAGCCATGAAAATTGGTGGAGAGGCTAAGGCACATGATTTCTAAAGAACCCATAAACCATTTGGTGCAATTATACCCGGATTGTATTTTATTAAGATAATTATTATTTTTAATGGGGTTCCTAAGTCTAAACTTAGGAAAATTAAAATATTAATGGGTATTAATCAAAATGTGGGTGAGAATGATCTAGAAGGCAGATCAAGTCAAGTTTTAATCTTAGTCGTTGATTAGAGACTCAATCTCGATCGTTGAATTCTCAACAAGAAAAGTATAAGGGGGCTTGGGGTTCATTTAGAAACACACACGAAGAGAACGAATTGATCTAGAATTCGATTTCTAGGCTAGGAAGCTGAGAAATTCGAATTGAGTGATCAATTGCAGCAAAGGGGCAGGGATAGTTCAGGAATACTAACAGAGACGCAGAGAGAAGCTTGTGGAGGCAGCGCAGCACTCAGGAGGACTGACGTTGGGCCAATCTGGGACCAAGCAGGCCTGACACAGAGCCAGAAGGGCCAGCGCAGAAGCAGAAGTTGCCCTCCACACAGAAAGCTGGAACTGTCGGAACAATCGGGAAAGCTGACGCAGTGAGCAGAAGAGCCAACACAGGGCTGATGCAGAGCCTGAAACGCTGACGCAGGGCCAGCGAAAAAGTAGCCGGGGTTGGCCAATCTTGTTGTCTGATTAGCCGGAATCTATCAGGTGAAGTGAGGTAAAACTCACTCAGATTTTCTGCCATTGTATTTTCTCTGTCACTGGATTGTCGAGAGGGCATCCAACATTTGTATTCAGAATTACTGCTTAATAATAGAAAACCCTTAGAGCTGCTACACCAGTTTTCCCGCATTGGGTTTTTCCAAGGACCATTTTGTCCAAAAATAATTGTGTCCTATGTATCGTGTTCTTTGCTCAATTTTTTGTTTCATGTAATCAAATTTAAAGTAGTGTAGGCTGCAGAATTAATTTGCTTCAGTATTCAGAGAATAACTTGATGAATGTATATTAAAATCAAGTAGGTGAAGTAGATTCAGATTTGCTGCAGTAGTGGTTCCTTAAGGATTAAGAATTGTCACAGCCATGTGGTCCCTCACCCATCTATCATGATCGTATGTTTGAAGGTGGGCCTCCCAAACCTAAAGGTATGTCTTGTTATTTGGAAATTGAGTATTCTAGTTTATTTATCATGGAGGCTTTCGGCATGGATTAATGGGGAGATTCGGTGGAAAGAGTGGTATAGGTTTGTGCTCTTGTCCCCTAGGTTTCTTTTAGGATGTTAACCTTGCACCCTAGTCTCGTGGGATCTCTTTCACTGACCTATTGGTTTTAGAGATGGTATTACACAGGAAACCCTAATTTTGGTTGCATAGTCTCACTCCCTAATTCGCATATATTACTCCTCCTTCCACTCATTACACCCCCAATCATCTCTCCTCCCACTTGGGTCCACATTCCTCCACTGGGTCCACATAGGGTCAGCCACCCCCTCCCCTTGCCCCACATCTTGGGTCGGGCCTGGAATGATGCCGGAGGTTGATGTAGCTAAAAGGAAAATAAAAAACATAATTTTCAACATTCAACAGGAAACTGTACCACAAAATGCAAAAGATGATCGAGACAAAAATATTTAGCACGTGGGCAAAAGCCGTGACAGGAGCTCTACCCCATTCTATGGCCATCATCCTGGTTCCTACATGGCCCTTGATGAGCCTCTTTCATCATTTAGGAAACCATGATTGTCCCAGCCCCCTGTGGGCAATGAACTGCCCCACCTTGAAAGGGGGCATCCACTGTTATACTTTACGCATCATGCTCTCATTACCTAGAGCCCCGAGCAATCAACCAAAGAAAAGCATAAAAGGAAAAAGGCATATGAAGAAGGGCGGAAAAATCAATGTCAGGGATCGGTAACCTATGCACCATGATTGCTCCCTCCTATACATTATTTACCCAAGTGTGGGCTTCCCTTTATTAGCTACCCTTGTACCATAGGATGTGACTAAGGTTGCCCCCTTTTATTCCCTACTTCATTCCATCATTATGCCACATGCCACCACCATTTGAAGGATGTACCACAAACATACCACCCCCTTTGGAAGTAGAAACCACCTAATAGGATGTTTGGTTAACCCTATTTGGAGCTTGGAGACATTAGCACATGCCAAAGCCCACTATGGAAGGGCATGCCATTATGAAGTGCCCACTTGTTGTCCATGGTTTATAAACTCTTTTACTTTATTTCTTTAATGATTTGGTATGTTGGAGGGCACAAGGACACATTGGATCTAATGCAGATTTGCAGATGGTTTCCATTTGGGTTTGGTATCCCTATACAGGGCTCTGACCCCCAAAGGGCTACATTGGCACATGTAAGGTGTGTGTAGAGAGCCATGGGCCTCCACATCAACAAGCAGCACTCCATGAATCCCCATAGCCATTCAGAGATTGCTCATGGTTCACTTGTTGGACAAGGAAGATGCACCTGATTCATCATATCTAGTCGGCCCCACAGTTGGACCACACACTTGGCAGATGGTCCAGGACTTGCACGATGATGTGGCATCACCTACACCACCATCCTAGCCCTTGCAGGCGATCTACAGGAATTCAATTTGTTTGGAGACCCATGAGGACACTTGTGTGCACCCACCTGTCATTTGGAACACCACAGATTATTACAAGGGGCCAACCCCTTGTCCATTGCTTTTGGAAGTCCAACTCCACAATATGGCACATAGGGACTTCATTAGGCCTCTTCCAAGGCCCAACGACATGCATCATAGATTATTCAACCTCATGAGAGGCTTATTCTTTTGTTTATGAGCTAATTTGGTGGGCTTGTCACCAAAAGCTAGTTATTTTGCACATTATAGGAAAAACTTTTATGGGAAGAGGATTTCTCCAACGCTGCCAAAGGGGATGTTGTCATTATCATAGATAAGGAAGATTACCAAAGAAAAATGTTAGATCACCTTTGTAATGGCGAGAGCCATAGAAAACTTAATAAGAATCCCTTAAAGAAGATTTCTAAAACAGTTGCTCTAGCCATAAAATCTAGTAGCATTGTTAGCTCCCTTAGCCAGAAGCTAATTGAGAGTAGCCCTCTCACTCCTAGGATTTATGGTCTTCCAAAGATCCATAAGGAAGGGGCTCCCCTGCATCCCATTGTCAACACCATTGGAGGGCCAACCTATCTTCTTGCTAAGTTTTTAGCAAATAAGATAAAACCTCTTGTTGGTCGAGCTAAATCCTTTGTCAAATATTTGTCTTCGTTTGTCAATGAATTAAAGGGTATAAGGCTAGATCTAGGTGATAATTTGGTGAGTTTTGATGTGGTCTCCTTGTACACTAATATCCCCATTAATGAGGCCATTGAAGTCATCAAGCGCATTACAGACCTAGATACAACTTATTTGGTTGAAATTTGTCTTACTTCTACTTTCTTTAGTTTTGAAGGTGAATTTTATGAACAAACTTGTGGAGTTGCCATGGGTTCCCCCCTTTCCCCAATAGTGGCTAATTTGTTTATGGAGGACTTTGAATCTAAGGCCTTGTCCTCAACTCTATTCCAGCCTAAGCTTTGGAAAAGGTTTGTGGATGACACTTGCGTCATTTGGTCTCATGGTCAGGAAAAGTTGGAGCTCTTTTTCCAGCATCTTAACAATCAATCTAGTTCCATAAAGTTTACTATGGAATGTGAAATCGATGGCAGCCTCCCTTTCCTCGACGTTCTTATTTCAAAGAGAGATGATGGTTCTTTCTCCCACCAGGTTTTTCGAAAGAAAACTCACACTGAACAATATCTTCATGCGAATTCACATCATTTCCCCACTCAAAAGCTAGGTGTTCTCAACACCTTAGCCACTCAGGCATTACGAGTTTCTGATGAAAACCACCTCAATGATGAAAAAACCCATCTCCTTAGTGTTTTTAATAAGAATGGTTATAGTAAGCATCAATGTCTTAGAGCCTTCCTTAAGACTAAAAAAGGTCCTAGGATTAAAAATGATCTTAAAGATCAGTTTTCAGGGGTTCATCTTCTGTTTATCCAAGTAACCACAGACAAGATTGCTAAGACCCTGAAGAAGCATAAGGTTCCTTTGACATTTAGGCCACTAAACACTATCCATAGCTCCCTAGATCAGTGAAGGACCCTGTGAAAACTAAAGATGTGAAAGGTGTTTATGTTATCCCTTGCTCATGTGGAGCTCCATACATTGGTGAAATTGGCCGCTCAATTAATCAAAGGATTCTTGAGCACGCAGGTGACATCAAACATGGAAGGTCTCACTCCTCCGCTTTGGCAAAACATGCAAAAAAGACAAACCATCACATCTGCATTGAAGAGGCGACGGTCATTGCAACGATCGATCATTTTCATCACCGTAAGTTTAGGGAGGCCTTGGAAATTGAAAGGAAGCCTATCAATCTGAATAGAGATGATGGTTGGAATATTAGCAAGTGTTGGATCCCTACGTTGTATTCCTAAGTTTTTATAATATTTAATTTTTTATTTATTTTAATCAAAATTTATGGTATTCCTTTATTTCTTATTTATTTACTATTCTTTTCTCTTTTTTTCATTATTATTATTTTTAATTTAAATAATAAAATTGAGTTATTTCATTATTTTGACTTATATTTTATTTTTTTCATTTTTTTCATTTTTTTATTACTATTTTTAGTTTCATTATTTTTTAATAGTTAAATTTGACCTTATTATTTTTATTTTGTTTATTTAATTATTTTTATTTTTTCCATTTTCTTATTACTATTTTTCAGTTTTATTTTTTAGAATAATTCAATTTGGCCTTATTATTCCTGACCTTCGTTTTGATAAAATAATAATAATAATAAAATTAATTTAATTCTTTATTTACACTAATTTCCATCTATTACTTTATTTTAATTAAAAAATGTTTTTTTTTAATTAATGATAATTTTTTAGTCAAAACAGTTGTTAAATTCTAACGGCTATAAAACATTTCTCTTTCCATCTATTACTTTATTTTAATTAAAAAAAAAAAGTATTAATTAATGATAATTCTTTAGTCAAAACTAGTTGCTATATTCTAACGGCTAAAAAACATCTCTCATCATCTATTTAATATAATGCCATGATTTGGTTCATCATCTTGTCTTGAAGATGAACCACACTAGATGGTTCGAAACACATCGACTTATAGTTTCTTTATGTGATTTTTACTGAAAGATCTCTCAAAATTAGAGTTCTTTTGAGCGAATACACACCATGAAGAAGAATCATTTGTAGCAAAAACAATTGAATGACATGGTTTATGTTCAATACAACCTCAGGTTGAGGCAAAACCAATTGTTAAACAAGACACCTAAATCAAGCAACATAACTTTGAATGACTTTGATCCATCATCCAAAGTGGGTTGTGGAGACCCAGGAACCAACATTTGATAATGAAGATCTTTCTTGGATGGACTTGGACCCACCTCCACCTTCAGCCCAGGGGAATGATCAATCAAGTCGAAATCCCACTATAGATTCTCAGTGTACTAATTCTAAGGATGAAGATGAGAAAGAGGATGAGGATGATGATTTGGATTAGTACTAATAGTGTTGTAGTCAATGTTTTTAAAACCGGAACCGGTGACTGGACCGGTCCACCTAATGAACCGGTTTACCGACCGGAACCGGTCTAATCGGGACTGGTTTGGTCTAAACGAACCGGTTTTAAAAAAATACATTAAATAATTAATTTTTAATGGAACAAAACTATTTTTAAGATGTAAAACCATGATTCCAAGCCAATAGATATTAGAATATTCCTATTTAGTTAATACTCATTCTGTTAGCTGTTGCTATTTTTTCGTTTAAGCAGTTTCTTAGATGAAACTGAGTGTTTCCATATTCTACATAGAAACTTGATGTTTCTATTATTGTAAATATCTCTGTATTATCTTTGAGCGTTTTGCTCCTTTTGAATTAATTCATTCAACATTCTTTTATGGTATCAGAGCGAGGTTAAGAGATTTCTTGAACAGTTATTCTCTCTGCACCCTAATCTCGAGTCCTTTCTAAGGTCGAGCCCTTTGTAAGCCAGGTAGCCTTCACTGAGTCTTAGCCTCGGCTTTGCTCACTGTGATAAAAGCTTACAGTCGTCCATCTCGATACAGAAATGGATTCTTCTCTTGGATTCTTCTCCTACGTCTCTGTCGTGTTCTTATGCAGCAAGATCCCCACAGAATTTTAGGGACAGGGCGTGCAGTCATATTCGCATTCCCTTCGATCATTCGGTGGCATCGAAAAATTCCGCAGAACCTTGCGCTTCATCCGTCCATCAATTTGAAGGGATCGGGACCAAAGCGGGATCGTGGCAGCGTGTTTTAATATATACGTGCTGCCTAACCTAGCATGTTTGCTATGGCACTTTTGTGTTGAACAATATATTTACACGGAGACGGAGTCGACATAGGTGTATCGGGTGTGAATTGACGAATCTTAAAATCTCACCGTTATTTATATATATATATATATATATATATATATATATATATATATATCGATCTCGCCCACACGCCATCGTTTTTTTCTTTGCGGAATAGTCTGGCACTGCCGGGAATTTTTTTATGAATCGATTCCGATAATAAATATCAGATTCGACATTACACTGAGAAATTGCAAGTGTTCACCACAGTCAGCGTCTTGTAAGCGTCTTGTAAGCCACTGGCTGCGCTGCAGCACAGAGACAGAGACATTGGAAGACAGTAATCGCTCGCCAGCGTAAGGTCAAACAGGTCCGGCTTTCCTGTTTCCGCCCAAAAGTTCGAACTCCACTTTTGTGATTGCAGCTATATTTCCACTATAATTATTGCACTGCAGATTCTCTCCACAGTCACCTGTACCGCAGTTTTTTGTAAACGATCTACAACGACATGTGGTTTGTGTTGACTGGCTGTGCGTTTGAATATACAGTCTACTTGCATTTGCTTGGCCTGTATTTACTACCGTGAATTAAATGTGTTTTACAGTCAGTCACAGGAAAGTTTTGGTTCTTCTTTCCCCTCTGGAAAATCTTCGTCATCATCAGTATCAGCGTCCAGCCAGTCGTCAATAGGCATACAGTTGTGCTTATGCCGATTAATATATAGATTGCGGCCAAACTGAAACGGAAGGTTCGCATTTTTTTCTGTGGAGATTTTTTTTTTTTGGTCTGTTTTGATTTGCACCAGAATTGGCAGGCAGCTACATTTTTCTTTGTGTCAGACTTCTGTATTTTCTTTGGGAAAATGGCCACCCTCACCAATCTGATGTTAGAAGGAAATCAATGCTTTAATGGCAGCAACTATAACATTTGGAAACAAAGAATGTTGACCATTTTTGAATACAGGCGTCTTGATCAGCTAATTTTGGGCAAAGAGCTTCAGGCTGTTATGCTTCTCAAGCTCTCTGTCGTTGATGATCAGTTACCACAGATTCCTTCTGGCAAGACAGTTGCCGAAATCTGGCAACAGTTGAAAGAACTGCACGAGACATCTGACAAAAGCAGAGCTTTTTTTCTCAAAAATCAGTTGTTCTCCATCATGATGGACGAACATATGTCTTTACAGGAACATCTCAACAAAATTAAAGACATTCGAGATCAGCTCGAAGCTATTGGTCGGACCATGGAGGAAGAAGATATGGTAGTCATTACTTTGAAAAGTCTACCGAAATCTTATGAACACTTCATAGAAACACTCAACATTACCACCACAAATGTTGATCTGAAATTTCCAGAATTATGTACCAAACTTCTGCAGCAGGATCGGTGGAAATAGCAGTTTGGTAGTAGTGCTTCATCAGTGTCCTCGGAAAATGCGTTTGCTGCAAAATATCAGTCCTCTCAGTCCTTTCAGCAGAAAGGCTCTTCTCAGCCTTTTGATCCTGCTAGGAAGAAAAGTGTGCAGTGTAATTACTGTCACAGGTTCGGTCACATGAAGAAAGATTGCCGACAGAGGATTGCTTCTAAACAGAAGAAACAGGGAGGGCCACATCAGACAGCAAATGTTGCAGAACATTCCAAGCAGACAGAGTCTGCCTTTTACGCCTTTATGGCTAAAAGGTCTTCAGATCATGTTCCTTCCTCTGCATGGTACATTGATTCTGGTGCATCACGCCATTTCTCTCACAGGCGTGACTGGTTTATTGACTTCTCACCTTTCAGTGATTCAGTGGTATTTGGCGGAGGTGAAAAGTACACAGTAGCTGTCAGAGGTACAGTTCAAATTCAGTCTGGTGGGCGCACACTCATATTTCTGAATGTATACTATGTTCCTGGTATGGAAATTAATCTGCTATCTGTCAGCCAGATTATGAGGAATTCTCCTCAGCTTGATGTTGTGTTCAGTGCACACAAGTGCTCCATTATTGACAGGGAGACTAGTCTAACAGTTGTTGTTGGCTTAGAGGACCATAGTCTATACAGGCTTCTTGACACCGGTGACTCTCCAGAAGTGGCTCTAGCAGCACGTGTCTCTCCCATCAGCACTCTATGGCATCAGCGATATGGCCATCTAAATATGCAGTATCTGTCTCAGCTCTCTCGGGAGGGACTTGTGTCAGGATTACCTGATATTCAGACTCAGCAGTTGGGGGTATGCAGTGCCTGTCAAGCGGGAAAGCAACATCGGTCCTCATTCAAAGATGGAGAATCTTGGCGCGCATCTAAGGTACTTCAGTTACTTCATGCTGATATTTGTGGTCCTATGAATACAGCTTCTATCACTGCTTGCAAATATTTTTTACTTATTGTAGATGATTTCAGTAGAAAGATGTGGGTGTATTTTCTAAAAAATAAATCTGATGCTCTTAGTACCTTTCAGAAGTTTAAAACCTTAGTTGAAAAAGAATCTGGTTGTAACATCATGACCCTTAGGACCGACAATGGGGGGGAATTTTGTTCCTCAGCTTTTGCCAACTTCTGTGATATTCATGGCATCAAACGACAATTAACCACACCTTACACTCCTCAGCAGAACAGTGTTGTCGAGCGTCACAACCGCACGGTTGTTGAAATGGCTCGTTCCATGTTACAACACAGGAGTGTTCCAAACAAATTCTGGGTTGAAGCAGTATTTACTGCTGTTTATCTTCTTAACCGATCACCTACTCAGGCTGTTAAAGGGAAGACTCCTGAAGAGGTTTGGTCTGGCCGTAAGCCTAAGATCAGTCACCTCAAAGTATTTGGCTCAGTTGCATATGTTTGGATTCCACCTGCTAAGCGCTCTAAGTTGGATTCCAAAAGCCAGAAACTCATGATGACAGGATACAGTGATCATCACAAGGCCTATAGGTTGATAGATATAGCCACCGGTCGTCTTAGCTTCAGTCGGGATGTAGTATTTGATGAAGACAGAGGATTCTTTCAGTCTTCTTCTTCTTCTTCTTCTGAGCAGTGTTCTGAGGATCAGCCTCACAGTGTTCTTCTTCCGGTCGGTCCACCTGATGGGAGGGATAATATAGCATCAGTATTTGATAATACTCTATCTGAACTTCCTCCAGAAAACAACCCTCCTCTTGATGCACCTATTGCTCTTGAGTCTTCTTCACCTCCTCCTGATATTGGTTCCTCTACTCTTCGGCCTAAATGGTGGGCTAAAACCATTGGTGATCTCCGAAATGATGAGCTTCTTGAAGGTAGAACTTCTAGACATAAGAACAAACAACAGTCTACAGTCAATTTTGCTCTTATGGCTAACCTTCACAGTATTTTTGAGCCTCAAACCTATTCAGAGGCTAAGGGTACATCTGAGTGGGAACAGGCTATGGAAGCCGAATTCCAGAGTCTTCAGAAGAATCATACCTGGACTCTTTCTGATCTTCCTGCAGGGAAAAAGCCCATAGGCTGCAAATGGGTGTATAAAGTGAAATACAAAGCTGATGGAACCATAGACAAGTATAAAGCTCGTCTTGTGGCTCGAGGGTTCTCACAGAAGGAAGGCATCGACTATGAAGAGACTTTTGCTCCTACAGCCAAGATGAGTACCATAAGGCTTGTCCTTGCCCTAGCAGCTCAGTTCAATTGGAAAGTTCATCAGATGGATGTCAAGAGTGCTTTCCTAAATGGTGATCTCCAAGAAGAAGTCTACATGACGCAGCCTTCAGGATTCAAGGTTGCTGGTCAAGAACAGAAAGTGTGTCGATTAGCTAAAGCCATTTATGGATTGAAGCAAGCTCCTCGGGCTTGGTACATGAAAATTGATCAGTACCTGACAGATCAGGGTTTTCAGCGGAGCCCATCTGATGCAAACCTGTATATCAAGCATACTGCTGATGATATCTTGCTTGTGGTTGACTATGTGGATGATCTTATCATTACTGGCAGCTCTGCACATTTGATCCAGGGGATCAAACAAGATTTATGCAGAACTTTTGAGATGACAGACTTGGGACTTCTTCATTACTGTCTGGGGGTTGAAGTTTGGCAGACTGAAAATCATATTTTTCTTTCTCAGTCCAAGTATGCAAAAAATCTTGTGGACAGGTTCAGAATGCAGGATTGCAAACCAGCCACGACTCCTATGGAACCAGGGCTCAAACTTTCATCACAGTCATCCTCTCCCCTTGTGGATGAAACTTTATTCAGGCAACTAGTGGGCAGTCTCATCTATCTTACTACCACCAGACCTGACATCAGTTTTGCAGTAAGCTATATCTCCCGCTTTATGTCAGCTCCTAAAGCTGATCATTGGATAGCAGCAAAGCGTGTGCTACGATATGTGCGTGGTACTTCTGATTATGGTCTCTTATATACTCGCAGTTCCAATCCTATTCTCAGTGGCTACACTGACTCTGACTGGGCCGGTTCGGTTGATGACCGTAAATCTACAGCTGGGTATGTGTTTAGTCTAGGATCTGGTGTTGTTACTTGGACTAGTAAGAAGCAACAGGCAGTGGCTCTCTCCTCAACAGAAGCAGAGTATCGGGGAGCAGTTAAGGCATCCTGTGAGGCAGTTTGGCTTCGACGTATGCTTGCAGAAATGCATGTTTCCCAGACCGGGCCTACTTCTTTGTTTTGTGATAATCAGGGAGTTCTCAAACTTGCCAAAAATCCAGTCTTTCATGAAAAAACAAAGCATGTGGAAACTCATTGCCACTACATTCGCCAGCTTGTTGAAGATGGCTCAGTTCAGTTGCAATATGTTCCCACAACAGAGCAGCCTGTCGACATCTTCACCAAGCCTCTTGGTCCTGATAAATTTGTAAAATTCAGAGGGTCTATTGGTGTTGTAAATAGATTGAGTATTAAGGGAGGGTATTAGAATATTCCTATTTAGTTAATACTCATTCTGTTAGTTGTTGCTATTTTTTCATTTAAGCAGTTTCTTAGATGAAACTGAGTGTTTCCATATTCTACATAGAAACTTGATGTTTCTATTATTGTAAATATCTCTGTATTATCTTTGAGCGTTTTGCTCATTCTAAATTAATTCATTCAACATTCTTTTAATAGAGACAAAATATGCAAAGTTTGCTCATTTATATACCATGTAAAGGTGAATATATCAAAATGGCACCGAGTGCAATACATATCATCAACAAAATAGCAAAATACATAAGAAATGAGGCTCTAAATGGCCTATAAAGTCCAAAAACAATATTGCAAGCTATGAGGCCATTGGCCTACTACAAGTCTACAGTGTACACATGATCAATCATCAAGTTCATCACCACTACTAGACACAAGATCATCATCAGGAGCTACATAGACATCATCTGATTCAGAGTCTGAGGATGCCTCAGCCTGATCTGCAACCTCAGTATCAATGCCACCAATGACAATAGAAGTGGACCTAATGGAAGCACGAGTTTGTCGACCTGCATGACTAGTGCCTTCCATTGGTTCTTTGCCTTTCCTTGATGCCGCTATTGATCCTGGTTCTGATGCCACCACATAATCTGCTTCATCCCCTGCCAAAGCCATGTCGATATCAAAATCAGCCTCAAAAACAGGTTCTTCAGTCTCCTCCACCCATTCTGATGTTGGATCAATATCGTCCAACACAATGGGATCTAGATCAGGAGTTTTTCTCATCATTTGGAGCTCTAATTGCATTTATTGTTTACCCCTAAACCATGAAATCCTGAAAACCATTAAGTCTGCTGAATTTTGAGTGAAATCTAAAATTCTAGTTTCTCCATATGAAATCCAATGAGGTCGAAACCACTCTCAAACATCCTGAGTCATTTCATGGTAATGTTAAAAATTTAAGTAAAAGGATGAAAATGAAAATTAAAGGAAATGTCACTTTTACTTTAAGAATTTAACATTACCATTAATTGCCAACATTGTTAGGGTTGAAACACCCTTAGTTCCCCCCCAAAACCCCTCAAACACAGTCAAAAATATGCTTTTTTAACTTTATGGTGGGTGTGCCTAAAACCGGCCGGTTTAGGACGGAACCGGCCGGTTTGTTACAAACCGGCCGGTTCCGTCCTAAACCGGCCGGTTTTCACCGGTTAGGGCAAAAAAATGGAGAAATCAGCATTTAAACCGGGTTTTTTGGCCGGTTTAGACCGGCGGGCTTGCTAACCGGCCGGTTAGACCAGTAACCGGTTTTTAAAAACGGTTTTTAAAACACTTGTTGTAGTTTAGTACTACGCTTATTTCTGGACTCGAGAGGCCATTCAGAGCATGTATGTTGATGTATTTTTTTAGAGATGTATTGCACTAAGTGTTATTTTGGTATTATGCACTCTTGCTATATAAATGAGAACCTTTTCATATTTGTGTATAAATGGTTTGAATTTATATGGATGCATATGAATATATGTGCGTCTGTGTGTGTGTGTGTGTTTTTCTTTAAATTTTGAATATTTTATGTATTTTTGGTCGACTGGTTTTTTGGTTTGGTTTTTTTGTTGGTCTTGGTTTTGTTTTGGTGGATTCTCGATCCAAGGTGTCTACTAGTTTGATGACTGGTCCGATTCTAATAACATTGGTATTTACTATGCCATTGGTATATTGAACATCTTCGTAATTAGTTATTCCATTTCAACGTCGTTTTACCAAACATTTTCCAATATGGTCGACCAACATTCACAACTATCACAGAACTAAAAACAAAGTTAACATTGAAAATTAAGTACAACAAGTATCACACAATTGAAAACAAATATCTGTCAAGCTTAGTCATCCCTAGATGGATGCTCCACTCACTTTTGTTAATTTTCCTGTGGACCTAAAACCCGGCAATTTATTACACTAGCAGATTACAAATCTGTTGAATAAATGCACAACTAGATTCTTAACTTAATTAGCATAAGCAAAAAGTATACAACCAATCTAAATCACAATGGAAAAAACAGAATATGCTCAATCAATAGTTCTTCATTAACTCTGAACTTACTTGGACTCTCATCCTAAAATAATGGCCCAACTAAGAAAAATGTTAATACAATATCATATATGCCTTGGATCTAATCCAACAAATCAGGCCCTAGATCTATCCTTGATCTCCTTGGATGACCTAGATCTTCAATATTGCACTTTTGCACTTCCTCAGACCCAACACACTAGAGTATGGCACTCCTTACTTTAGAAAATCTGTCTCAGATGCTAGTGTCGTTGTAAAGTGTGTCTTTCTCCTCTTCTTAGCCTTGCTTTTATAACTTTCCATTCAAATAAATTCCTAACCCTATCTCCAAAGTGGTTGACAACCAAGATTAGATCTCACCTCACTTAAGATGAATGGTTGAGATTAAAACATAATCACTAAAGTAAATTACTTTACTTTTCCCAAGTTTCTTTAGCTCAACCAACCAACATAATTACTATGTGATTTTCCTAAGTTTAAAACTTAGACTACATTACATTAGCAACTTGAGCAAGTGTCTTAAGGAGATTGTGGGCTACTCATGCACAACAAGACATTTAGGCCTATGAAGAAGACCTGCTTGATTACAAACGTCAACAACTTTTACATCAATACTTGAGGTGATTACCTTTTTGCTCTTCATGCTTATGAGATCATCTAGTGGGCATTGGGTTTATTTTCTTTGGAAGCAAACAGCTTAGGTTTTTGAGATCTGATATTTGTTAGGCCATGAATCCACTAAACCACATCAAGGAAAGAATTTATAAGAGATGATTTTTTTTAAATTTCTAGGGTAGTAGTACAATGATAAAGAAGACAACCTTAGTTCATTCATAATTCCGTACTCAACTCTAGACTTGAGAGAAAAAAAATGCAGAAACAAAGTAGCCTTACCTTCCATACAAAGAGACAAGCCCAATGTCAACACATTAGAAATGGAATTGAAAGATGAAATTATGAGAATCTAGTGAACAGTGTGAGGGACAGAACAACATACTATGGAACACCATCAACTGGACAGACACTAAGGGCAAGATTTCAGAAGAAAGTGAGAAACAGGCAAGATTTGAGAAGAAAGTAAGAAGATAAGGACCAAACCCACAAACATATCCAAATACAGTAGAAAAATTGTTAGTGAATCAGAAAGGGAACTTCAAGATCTTGAGAGTCTGGCATGCAGTAAAAGCACATAACATTTATCCCTCCTACAAAGTTTCCCTGCTGAAGAGAGAAACTCAAGAGATAGAACTATACATAAGACTCATAAAGATCTTGGTGGACAGCAATGAAGAAAGTAACCACTGCTAAAAAATGTAGGTTCTTCCACAGTCTTTGCCTTCTTTCCTGTCAATGAATTTCCATGTCTGTCTGTTAATGGATTTGTGTGTAACACTCAATATAGATCTCTTGTTGGTTAGTTTATTCTCTTTTCTAATAAACGTTCTTTCAAAGGCAAACAATAGGTTTGATGTACTAATGTAAGAACTTAGGAGGTAGCAATTTTGTTTATATAAAAATGTAGTTATAAACTTTTAAAAATATAATTTATGATCCAATTTCTCTAGTTAACATGAGTTGTCAATTACCTTTCCAACATCATTCCGACCAAGATCAACAAGCATGATGTGCTCAGCACATTCCTTTTCATCATTTAACAGTTCCTTTTCCAATACCTCATCCTCCGCTTGTGTCTTACCCCTCTTCCTTGTGCCAGCAAGGGGACGATTGGTTACTTTACCCTGCCAACAAGAAATTATTCTTCATGAGTATTTCTATTTCTTATTCTAATTGAGATATCCGTTGTTCTTCTCATTCTAATT
Organism: Pinus tabuliformis; assembly: GCA_031772625.1. Taxonomy (NCBI): domain Eukaryota; kingdom Viridiplantae; phylum Streptophyta; class Pinopsida; order Pinales; family Pinaceae; genus Pinus; species Pinus tabuliformis. The sequence goes on along the minus strand of CM062817.1, from coordinate 1,325,182,748 downwards.
GAAATACCTTGATACCTAGTGAAGTCAACTAGTGATACTACTATATCTATATCTTCAAATTATGCCAATTGTGCATATTGGCATATTTTTTCAAAACTAAAAAGAGTTTCAGAAGGACATAATAGAAGACTACATTAGTGCAAAAATAAATGCAGTGCTGATCAACATGCCAGTTGAAAGGGTCGATCTGTTCTCAATAGGACTGATGAAAATTAGGTCAAATTGTGCAAAAGATGAAAGGATCTAGACGTCTACAAAGTCAACTTGATAAATGGGAATCAAACAATTCAACAAGCATGCAATAATAGACCTTTAAGAACATTTAATGAAATTCAATTCATACTTGTGATGCTACAAAAAAGGGGATACAGGATAGACCTTCTACTTTGTACGATGCACTAATAAAAAGGAACTTTTAAGAATGAAAATTCTTCTTCAACAAATCAAAACTAGAGGGCTAAATACTAATTAAGGCATTAATATCAACATAAAATATGAACATAATATGTAGGAGAGGTTCATTGTTATAGAGACATGGAAAATATGATTTAAAATGTACGGATACAGCTAAGAAAACATGAATGGATGCTCAAAAGTAAATTAATAAATAGAATGTACATTTTCTGCATCAGACCATCCAGTTGATGATTTCAAAAGATTTTACAATATATTCCATGCACAAAATCAACTCATCAACGATTTAATTTTAGACATTAGAGAAGAATGCATCCATAACCACAGTAGCAGATGATTAGGTTAGTAACACACTCTCTTTTTCTCCCAAAAACCAACCAAGTCATATGTTATACAAAATCAATATAACTTTTTCCAAGGAAATCCTCGCAGTATCCCCTCCTCTTCACCATAATATCCAGATCAAGGGCGGCTCAACTTCTAGCCTTAACAGCAACCAGTAACCCTGCAAGACTCGACTGGATTTGAACGTGACCTATGGCCTCCCTATTGGAATCTTGTAAGAACCAGAACATCCTCTTCAACTTTATGCCCTGTTTTGAAAGAGTATAAGCTTGAGTGTTCTGTTTGTGGTATACATGGTGAAGGAGATGCTGTTGAACTTGAAACAACAAATTGACCTGATCCAGAAGAGACTGTGGATATATACTATTGAAATATCTATCAAGCACATTGTGGAAAATCTATGCTTATTACCAACTAATTCCTCTACTTGATGAGATATTCTTGATGTTGTCCTAGGTTGAGGAAATGAGGCAATAAATCTTTGAAGTTTCAAACCATGTCATTACATTGTAAAAGGATCAATCCATCCTAGATTTTGTTTTGGGATGCTCCACGGATAAGAAAATCAATTAGGACTTCTTTGATTGTGACTCCAAGCATCTCATTGGAAACAAGTCATATTCGATAATTTGGAAAGTAAATAGAATTTTCTTAGAGCAATGTTGATCTTGGTAAGGTGGTTGCTCGAAGCAATGGCTCTTGCAATTAGGATGATGATAAGGTATCTTTGTAACTTGCTTCTTTTTTAAGGATACACTCTTGGCTAACCTTAAATTGAGTATTTAAATCTCTGTCATATACTTGTGTTGTTATGTTGGTTGATATATTTCGTCAGTACAGACATTTGGATTTTAAACTTTGAGTGAGTTTATAAAGGTCTTGTTACCCCTCATTTTAGCAAGGTTACCTATAGCCATTTTTCTCTTTGGGAAGCACCATTTTACGCACAAAGAATGCAAGTCAAAGCCTTGTAGGCCATGTGATGTTATGCGTTATGGTGTCATAAGCCTATTGTGCTCAGCCATGCCAAGCCCGCTTACACTTCACTCTTAGGTCCCCTTGTCTTATACAAGATTTAAGGACTTAAGGTGGACCTACTTGGATACATGGTTTAGAGGAGCTATGGGTTTCATAGGAGTGATCGTTAATTGTAGGTACTAGAGCCAGTCTAGCCTGAGTCTTGAGCACACGTATGTCCTTCCACACGGTAATGTGTCATCGAGTCCATATGTATTCTCTAGCCATGGTATATTATTGATTTTTAGTTCTAAGCATGGTAGTCTCGCATTTTCCAACATCTCACATTTCCCAAGCCAGTTTGTGGATCCCAATGCACAGTGCCCACTGTCCAGTGGGTCAAAAATCAACAAAGGCTCAGATTGCACAGCATAAATTATACTTCCCATGCCATGTGGAATTTTTTTGAAATGTCAAGGAAAGAGGGAGATATCCCCAATCAAATGGGGTTGTCCTCCTTCTGTGGCACGTGTGATCATTTTGAGGCAAATAATGACAAAATCTAGGTCAAATTAGGCATGCAAGGTATCAAAAGCCATCCATAAACTTTTCTCAAGTCAACCCATGTGACAGAATTGTCAAAGCGAGCAACGAATTGGAGGATCTATACATGGGGCTCATTGAATGAGGGGTCAGCCACACATGTGAGGGCTTGGAGAGATTTTCAAGACGAATAAAGTGAACGTTCAACCAAGAAAAGGAAGGAAAAATTTAAGTTACTCAAGTAAAAGGCAAGTTATCAAGCAAAATGCAAAAGTCTGTTGGAAATACTGAGAGGGGAGTGAATCAATATTTCTCTTCAATTAGCTAATTTAATCTTCACAGAGCATTAATTTTACAATAGCATTAGATCATGCATAAATCAACATCACATTAACATCAAGACAGTGGAAAACAGATTAGGTGGAAACCATTCCGGGAGAAAAACCACCAAACGCTTCTTAATATTTGTCTTCAATAATTTACATCAATTAAGAAGTTCCAACTGAAGGAGGCTCCAACCCTCCTTCAAATGCTGAACATACTGAACAGGATATCCTTGACAATCTCTACAACAAATACTGAATACGAAACCAAGCCTCTCTTCAATAACCAATCTTAGCAAAAACAACTCAAAACCCTTTATGCAGCAAGAACATCAAACCCTAGATGAGACCAAACTGTCAAGCACTATTCTCTGCTCCTTGCAACAAGATCTGACACACACACACACATGTATATATAGATTGATGTACCAGGGATATGATCTGCTTACAAGATATTCAAAACCAACCAACAACTCAAACTCAAACTGCACAATAATACCCAACTTCAAACTAACCAAACTCTCCAAATACAAACTGTTGGAGGATGCACAAGCTTCAACCAATCAAACTGCACAACATACCTCAGTTTCTTTTGTTGAAAACCTTGCCTTAAAGATGTATCTTTGTCACTGTATTCTTCAGATGCCTGCTACTGTTTTCAATTGCTTGCAAGAGAATACCTTTGCAGGACATGTCACTGCCTTATACAATGATACAACTTCTGTGAACCCTACCGCAAGGGACTTATGTCACAAGGATTCAATACTATATCATAGATCCCTGAACCAATGATGCCTTCAACTGTTGTAGACAGTCTTAGTGATGATTTGATATTTCTGCCTTTTCTTGCTACTTCCCTTGCTTCTTACTGTTAAAGCAACATTCTTCTTGAAACCTTCACCTTCCAATGTTATTGATGCTTTATAGTTGATGCCTCTAACTTTGATGTTTTAGTTCAAGTGTCCAGAACATACAAACAAACACTTGTAGCAAATACCAAGGTTTGGCTTGATTTGAGACAAAACTTACATCAGGCTTCACCCATTCAGAACAACTTAAAGAGATTGCTGAATGCTTCAGAAAATACCCAATGATGAATGCTTCAGAATTGTTGCATCAGATCTGCTACAGGATTGCCTTGAAGTGGAGGCCGAATCCCTTGTCTTAGCTTTCTCCAGCAAATAAGAGGAGAAAACTTCAAATCTCCTTCAACCAAGTCTTCTTGGATGATGACCAGTACTGCTCCAGATTTACCCTTCTTTTCAGTGGTTCCTTACGCTTCAGATTACAAGGATGCAAGCCTTAGAAGTCTCCTTGATTCAAATTGTGATAACAGTGAATGGACTAGAAGAGAGGCCTGAGTTTTTTAATGCATTAGATGTGGCCAAACAGTGCCTCAGATCCATTTCACAACAAGGGTATAAACCTTATATCTCTGAACTTTTAAGTCTCAGATCAGTCACAAATTGTACCGCAGAGAAAAGCCCTAAACAAGCCTCAGATCTGATTATAAGACACTGCCACAAGAGCCCTCTTACCAGGGCCGAAATTATCCCTTAGGTGCGAGGATAAGGAGGGCCAGAAGGGATGAATTTTTAAGCCTCCATCAAACTAGATCAGAGCCCCAGTAATGATGCCCAATTCAATGCCAAAGAAATTTGGATTAGTCATGGTTCATTTTGGATAGAAGAGCAGAGATCAACCTTAGATAAATGCAAGCTTAGGTGAAACCTTCATGCAAGCTTCAGATCCCGTGATCCAGCAAGTTGCAAGCACAAAGCAAAATCTCGATTCTATCTCAGTTTGTAGTCATGAAGACCAGCAAAACCCTACGTCCAAAAGCGACCATAACCCTTTTGCTACTTCGACCTCCTTCAAGATAGATTAAGGCTACACTTGCTGCAGAAGATTTCAGAGCTTCTTCTCACAAAGATTAGTGTTTAAATTCTTGCCTTTGAGGGGAATGAAAGCCTCCTTTTATAAGTTTAGAGAAACTTCTAGGAGGGCTGGCCGAAATCCAAAAGGAGGGAAAACATTTCAATTTTAATTTGAAGCCGACTTGAGTTGGAGGGATATTTGAATTTTAAGTTTCAAATTTTGGAGCCTAAAAACCCCTCATGAATATGATCCCCTCGACAAGGTGTTTTTGCCATGATAAAATTTAATTCATAATAAAACAACTTATGGCTTGAGCATTATTCTAGCCAAAGAAAGGCTACCATATCATGAACTTGTTTGGGACTTTTGACCACAAGGTGGGGCTTCATCTTTGAACAAGCATATCTCTCAAACCATGAGGAATCTCATGATGAGGATTATCCAATGATGATGGTCTCCAAAACAAAATCATTGATTATGATGACGAGGATTATCCAATGATGATGGCCTCCGAAACAAATTCATTAATCTGCATCTTCAAAATCTTCAACAAGTGCAGGGCTTCTACAGCTTTCCAAGGCTTCTTTTCCTTTGGAGCTTCCAATCAATGCAAACTAGATGAATATTAAGAGCATTCAAACCTCAAAGACCGATGTTGGCACCATTGACAACACCATTCAACAAACTCATCTTCAAAACCAAGCAAATGGACCAAGTCGACTTCATCAAGAGAGACGTTGGGCATCAAAATGCAAGATGTTGAGGGTTTCAAGGCAAATCAAGCAAGTCACTAGAACTTATCTAGCTATTGGAGGGTTGCTTCAAGTCAGACCAAGCCTAATTTATTTAAATCAACCTCAATTCAAGTCAAATCAAGCAGGGAAGTGTTTCCACAAGCAAGGAAGAGCATCTAGAGCCAGTCGCTTGACCTTTGTAATCAAATCAACCTCCTTTTGTAGGAAGATTCTCCAGAAAAATGGTTTTCTCATTGTGGAGACTTCCTCTCTGGATTGTGAATGACAAGTCTTCTCGTTATTTGGGGGAAAGGGTTTCAACTTGTTGTTAAAAGCAAAATTATATAAGGCTAGTCCCTCACCTCATTTGTGGCTTGTTAAAATGTGAAATCATTATGCCATAATAAGAACATCATTTGGTGCAAACAGCTTGTCTTGCAGATTGGTTTTTCTATTCTGTATGAGGAGGGTCCCTTCTTTTTAAAAGCCCACACCAGCTGAGGACCTTCCCTCGATTTCGAAAAAGATATAAAAGAGTTTCTGGTTGATTGCCATTTAAATTCTTCTATGTTTTGTTGTAATGCCGATTTCCAGTGAAGGTGATCAGTCCACTTAATCCTACATGTGACACCATATGTACCTCCCTATCTTGCTCTGTAACACCTCCAGAATCCATGGCATTTTCTTTGAAATTTTGACCTTCTGAAGATCTTTCCAACTGCCAAATATTTGAAACTGATTTGTCTCCAGCTCTATAAAAATTTCGTGTCTAAAGGCATGACAATCCTCCTATTGCATTTCACAATGCTGTTATTCTCATGCCCATCTTTCACAAATCCATTGATTAAAGACCTACAGGTATGTGCATCCAGAGGTACTCATATGCCCAATCCCTAGGACCCAAATGCACTGCTGTGATTATACTTATGACAAAGATTTCTGCTAGGGCACTACCAACAACTTTTTCTTTCTTAAAAAAATTGTGCCATAGTTATGGGTAACAGTAACCAATATGCATTTCCCTTACCCAATATGGGCACAACACATACCCAATAATACAGACAAATCTCAATACCCGGCCCCAATTTGGATACATACCTCGATTTCAAGGATAGTACCCCCAACTTCAGGTAATTAAACATCGCTTTATGCAAAAAAGTATTAAAAAGAAAAATTTAAGGAAAAAAAAGTACCAGAATAATTCTATGCTTCAGAACAATGATTTACTAGCTAGCATGTTAACGGCGGACCTAAGTCTAATCGATGATGATTTAACAATACAGAACATGGAGCCTTCACTACTGGTACTCATGCATGTTGTTTTCTCAATTTGTAGAAATGCCATTCGGCAATTTTTTATTGTACTCAGTTCAAAAATTAAGACTAAAGACTTCCAGTGTCTTGTTCTTCAATTAACAAATTATGACAATGAACCATGATGAATTTTATTGTTTCCCAATGTATTGATCAATGTCAATTGTCAATTGACAAATGGCATACTTATTTATATGATTTCAATTAAAATATAATCTAGACCACTATTAATTTACATTAATTTAAACTTTGTTTTTAAATCTTTCTATATTTTTTTCAGAGGAAAAAACCATCATGGATTTATATTAAGAAAATATAAAGATCTGCAATACATAACATTTTTTAGGGGGCAATGAGATGCCCAGAAATAGATACTATATAAAGGGACAGATTTTTCCAGTTCATCGAAACCTAAAGCAGAAACATACCCATATCTACTTATCAGATTTGATACAGAAACATTCAGCCGCAGAAGTAACAAAACGACTAAGGAATGCATGATAATACACATTCATATAGAACTGAAGCTCAGTGAGCTCGCAAGCCTTGCCATGGATAAGAGTCACATTCCATTGATACTGAAATCCTGAATAAGGAAAGAGATTCCTTCATGCATGACTGATAATGAGCACAGACCTGGCGGCATGCCAAGACCATCCTTTGAGAGGATATCGGCCTGGGCGTTCCTAGAATGGGGAATATGCTGAAACGATATCTGGTTTATTGAGTTCCAAAAGAACATGATACGGCTTAGCCATCCAAGGAGGTGTGGACTGTTTATGAGGCCCAAGCCATTTACATGATCAATGAGTGATTTCGAGTCACCGAAGATTGAAATAGACTGGATGCCTAAGAAGACACAAAAGGCGAGCAGCCCTGTGAGAGCCCTAGCCTCCGCCAAAGAGTTTGAGCCAAATCCGCCATGCCAAGATATTCAATAGTGAAGGCTGTCATTTATTACGACGAAGACCCCGCAACCACAGCTATTGTTGCGCTCAGCTCCATCAAAGAACGCAGCAGGAGTCTGAAAGGAAAAGATATCCAGCATCTTTTTGCAGACTTTTTTTGACTGTACATCGCCCCGATGAAAAGAGTCATAGCATGCCATAATGCGTTGTAGAATTGAATTAAGAGGCTCCTTTGATTCTTGAAATATTTGTGCGTTTCTCCATTTCCACAAGAACCAACAGGCAATGATAAACAAAGATCTCCAGGATAGACATTGCTCGCTCCACCACTTAAAACCATCCTGTACAGAAGGAAAGATAAGGTAAGGAAAACCAAAAGACAAAGATAGATCATACCAGATATGGAGAGACGAGGCACATTGAAAAAACATATGCAGGTTTGATTCCTCTGCGTTGTGGCACATGGCACATCTACTTGGGCCCTGCCAGTTTTTCCTTTGAAGGACCTCCCAAGTAAGATTCCTGTTCCCAAATACCAACCAAGAAAATATAATCATTTTAAGAGGACATCCTGCCTCCCAGAGGCAAGGAGGGAAAAGCAGACCAAGACTTCGAGCGTGGACAGAGATCATTTTTGCATAGATATCCTTTACACGCACTGGCAGTTTTGCTTTTGGAAGAGACCAAACCAAACAATCCTTGGATCCCGATCGAAAAATCCCCAGGCTATTAAGTCTCTCTTTTACAAAGATCCAGAGAGGGAGCAGCGTTTGTGGCAGGTGCAGGTCCTCCCCATCCTTCCAGACTGGGATAGAATCTGACCAAGTTTTGATCAATTTGTCCCACGAGAAGCATCCCAATCTATGAAGGAAGCGTACCAACGGAGAAGGGAAAGAGAAATCCTGACCATTTAAAATAGAATCAAAGCCAATTAGCATGCTAGATCCCGAGAATAGGTTCCATCTTAGATTTTCCAAGAAGAAAGGGTGAACTTTCCTGAGACTTTGCCAAATTGTCGAACCCTTCCTTATGCCAATGGATCTTCTTCTGTACCAGTATTCTAAGCTCCTGCCTTTTAAGTATTTCGCCCTTATAACCTTGCTCCATGGCCCATCTCCAAAAATACCTCTGTAAAGAGACTTGCAAAGGAGTGCTTTTCCGAAAGAGCGCATGTCTAAAAGACCCCAACCACCAGCCTTCTTTGGTTTTGATATAGAAGCCATCTTAACTAAGTGAAACTTGCTCTGAATTACTTGCCCTCCCCAGAGGAAATTGGCTGCCAGGCTGTTCATTCTGTTAATGATACTTGCAGGGAGAAAGAAGATATGTGCCCAATAGACTGCCAGTTGAGATAGAATTGCCTGCACTAAAATGAACCTGCCAGCTAAAGAAAGAAATTTTAACTCCCAGCCTGAAATCTTTTTATAGAAACGGTCCAATAACCATTGCCAGTCCCTTTTGGAATTGCCCTTTGCCTTTAAGTTGAAACCCAAATATTTAATCCCTTCCTTGATCGAAAACGGAGCAATGCCCATCAACTCAGAAATCCATAGAATGATTTCCATGTTTGTATCATTGTGAAACAAAGAAGATTTTGCCTTATTAATAATCAGACCAGTTGCTTTCTGAAATTTTCCAAGGATTTCGTTTAGGCAAGTCCAGGAAGCCCTACAGAGCATAGCAAAAATGAGGACATCATCAACAAAGAGATTGTGGGAAAGGGAAATGTCCTTGCATATCTTGACCGGGCGGCATCTCTTTTCCTCTACTGCTTTGTTAATCTGTAGACTGAGAGAGTTCATTACCAGGATAAAAAGCAGAGGGGAGAGGGGACAACCTTGTCGAAGACCTCTCTCCGCTAAGAAGAAAGACGAAGGAATTCCATTTATAATAACTGAATATCTGACATTCTCGACACATGACATAACCCAGTTGATGCCCTGTGATTTCAGTCCTATTTTTGCCAACAGAATTCTTAAGAAACCCCAGTCTACGCAATCATAGGCTTTTTGCAGATCAATCTTAAGAATAGCTGCATCCATTTTGTTTGACAGCATTGAGAACAAACTTTCCTGGGTCATGGCTACAGCATCCAAAATGATACGGCCTTTTAAGAAAGCATGTTGGTCCCTAGAGATGAAGGAATTTAGAATGGGCTTCATCCTTTCAGCAATGATTTTTGAAATAATTTTGAACATGATATTGCAGAGCGAAATAGGCCTATAATCATGGAAGGAGTCTGACCTTTCCTTTTTAGGAATTAGAGCTATCAGAGTAGAAGAAGTAGCACTATGAATACTTCCTGTCATCCGGGAAGCCTCCACCATCCGCAGTAGATCCGCTTTAAAAAGGTCATAGAAGTGAGAGAAAAATTCGATTGGCCATCTGTCCGGCCCGGGGCTTTTATCCTTTTTGAAGGCTTTGATAACGCTTAGGAGTTCCTCTTCAGAAATCGGCTTAAGGAAGCTTTCATTTGCTGCCTCATCAAACATTTTCGGAACCAATTCAATTCCCCAGAGAGCATCTTGAATGTTTACCTCCCTCCTTCTGTATTGATTCTGAAAAAATCTCGTTGCTTCCGTCGAGATTTCGTGCTGAGAGTAGAGAAAGGCTCCCTTACCATCTCTGATCCTCCAAATAGAGTTTTTCTCTCTTCTAGCATTAGCATAATTGTGGAAAAACCTCATATTCCTGTCCCCCTCTTTGAGCCAGATGGCTCTGCTCTTAAGTCTCCATGTAGCCTCCTCCTTTAGCAAAAACAATTGTTTCCTTTTCTCCAAATTTCTTATTAGACCTTTAAGCAGTGTGGAAAAAGTCTGCAAAAAATCCCGATTTAATCCTAAAAACGCGATTTTTTGAACTAAACGATTTAATCCCCCGACTTTTTGGCGACTTTTTCACAAAGGAAAAAATCGCGATTTTTTCCTTAAATCGGGAGTCGACCCAAAAAGTCTTCCTCCCTTCCCAGGGCGCGGATAAAGAGGCCGCAAAGGTGAAAAAACTGTAAATTGAAGCTTCCATCCATGCATTGTATTGTTTGTCATACTTCTTGCGAGCATAGCAGTCTCATTTGTAATCTGTTAGTTTTGAGGTTAAGATATGTTTTTGTTTTCCAAGGAAAAACAAATCTTTATACTTCATATTTCTAGTTAGAAAGCAAAGTATACATTGGCTAAGCCTCCAGGCTTTCAGTGATCCAGACTCTAACAGTCATTGCTCCTTCAAAAGATTACAAAAGTACCAAAAGGATAGACATACAATAGTCTTCCGTAGAAATAACCCCACACCATCAAAAACATTGTTACAGTTGTTGAATGCTTCCAGGAGAAACAACAAAGAGGAGGCCATGAAGATCAAATAGCAACAACCTGTCTAGAAAAAACAAAACCAGTGCCTCAAAAAAGAACCCATTTTTCAGACAGGAACAAAGTACCTATTAAATCTTGTGATAGCAAAGATCCTTCCTGCAATGAGAGCACGTTTGGAAAGGCAATCTTCTTTAGTGGTGAATTCCCTGTAAATGTGGGGAAAGGTTATGTATCAGAAGTGGATTTTACCTCCAAGAGTTTTTGAATAATAGATGCCAAGGCTAGGTTAATAATCTGACATCTACTGTTTTCTCAGAAAATAAGCAGCTTGGATTCACCAAGCGTTAATTTTCACATCTACTGTGATACTCACTGTTAATTTTCATTGTACCTACCACTTGACACCTTATTACCCAAGCAGATTAGAATCTACTGAATAAATGCATGACTTATTTCTTAATACAATTAGTGGAAACAAAAATTAAAAGGGGAAGAGGATCTCAATGACTGATTACTTGATGACTTTTAGATGACTCATGATATACATTTATTATATTTTTGGTTGATATTTTGACTCTTTAGAGTTGAGACTCGGACAGGACTCAAAATTCAGGAGTTGATTCACTATTTTGATATGTGATGTAGCATTAGACTTCATATACATATTATATATTAGCTTTCTTTACATGTTTATGTGGAAATGCATTTATTTGATGTTGTGGATACTCTAGATGTTAAAAAAAATAAAAATAAAATGAATAATTTTGTGTTTTTTTAATTTTGCCGACTTTTTGCCGACTTTTTCAAAAAACTCTCGACTTTGACGAGTTTTTCAACTTTTGGACCCTTGCCGAATTAATCCCGACTTCGACTTTTTCCACATTGCCTTTAAGGTCTAGAGACAGGCTATTCGGATCTGTTGTATTTAATAAGGAGTCCAATTCCTTTTGGATGTCATTCAGTTCTTGTTTATCCTTCCTTTTCTTTCGAATTTGCCAATCCTTTGCCACAGACCTCAGGCTTTCAATCTTTTCCCGAAATGTCATGAAGGGAGCCATTTCAGATTCCAGTAGTTCCTTCCATTTGTTTGAGATGATTTCATTAAATGATGGATCTTCTAAATGGATCCTGTTGAATTTAAATGAGTAACCGAGCCTGAAATCCTTACCACGCCATTCGAGGAAAATAGGTCTATGATCAGAAGTGAAGTCATTTCCTATAGACGATATTGGCATTCCCAATTTTCCAATGATGCTTGCATGTATGATGAATCTATCAATCCTCTTTGCAATATAGGCCTGCCCAGTCCTGCTGTTGTCCCAGGTAGGCTTCATTTTATTGGGCACAATATCCACCAGATTCCTGTTCAAAAATTCCTTCCTGAGTCTGTCGGCCAGAGGGTCTATTTTCCTGCATTTACCCCAGCATTCATCAGAGCTGAGAGTCACATTTAAATCACCTGCTATCATCAACGAGTCAATCTCAAGAATTTCCGAGGCAAACAGCCTTTCCCAAAAGGAGAGTCTATTCTTATAAGGAGCGTAGACATTTAGAATGTTGAGGACTAAAGCATGACCCCTGATAGAGGCCGAAATTAAAATTCCTGCACAGCATTTAAAAGCTTTTGCCTTAATCCAAGCGGGGTCCCACAGAACCGCTAGACCTCCTGACTGGCCATTTGCCTCAGTGGCAACCATAAACCACGAAGGGAACATTCTCCTAAAGAAAGCTATATATACTTTGCTGGGGTGCATGGTTTCCTGAATAAAGATGATTTTAGGATGAGCCGAGTAGAAAATTTCTTTAAGCGCAATGAATTTAGGGGATGCGCCCAAACCCCTGATATTCATTGAGGCAATAAAAGTCATTTGGATGACTCGCCAGCCATACTTGCTCTAAGAGGCTGAAACTCTGACGAATCCAGAATTGGAACTTCCACAAGAGATAAGTTTCTCACTCCATGCTCAGAAGCTATCGATCTTCCTCTAAAGTGGCGACTACCTCCGTTGTGTTTCTTCCTGACCGTTATATTCTTTGCTGAATTAGGACTAATGAAAGGATAGGTCGGGCTAGAAGGTTTATGAATGGTCATTGGCTCTAGTTCCAATGATTTTCTATGGAGTAAAAGGTCGATATCACTGTCGAATTTATTGACTGGGGACTCAGAAGGCGAGTTGAAGGGAGTAGGCATAAGAAGAGGGTCTTTTCCTTTTGGATCAAAAGAAAGGGATTTGACAGGAGTCGGAGATGAAGAGGAAATCTGTATGGGATGAGAGCCGACCACAAAATCCCTTTGGTTCATAGCGGGAGGAGAGGGAACAGATTTTTCCTCCAAGGGCTCAGGAATAGGAATGCATCCAATAGGAGACGAGTTGAAAGCATCAGGTCGGCCATGAGAATCTTGAAGAGAGCAGCGAAGGTCCGGCTCGAGATGGGGATCATGGAGAGAAAGATTATGAGACAACTTTAAGTCGGGAGCCACTGGATCCTGATTTATCTTATGAGGATTCTCCAGAAGACTAAAAGTATCAGAAGAACGATCTGAATCAGACCTCCTATCCTGTTTATATAAATATCTCTTGTTCCTGCGAGTGAAACGATGACTGCAGTTTTTAATCAGGTGTCCAGTTTTATGGCACAAGGAACACCTAAATGGTATACCCCAGAAATCTAATCTTTGATTGATTTTGAAACTATCCCATGCTATCTCGATATGATCTGGATAACCTCCTTTGTAAGGCTTCTCTATAAGGATCCACGCAATTCTCTTATCTTTCTCCCCTCTACACCAGGGGTCTACATAAATAAACTTACCGATGGAGTTCCCTATCTCTGTGAGAGATTCAGTCGACCACATTTCCAAAGGCAAATTCGGAAGTTTCACCCAGATCAGGCTGTTCGACGGAGTATTCTTTAATGGATCAAAACCCATATACCATCGAAAGAGGGACAAGAAACTTCTGCCAAAGACCCAAGGTTTATGAAGAATAGTCTCTAAGTCAGAAACTTTTAGGAAATGGAAAGAGTACCATTCCTTCATTAGGCGGGAGATGACAGGAGTATATCCAATCAGGGGGGTCCATTTGTCTATCAACCATTGCCTCATATCCGCTTCACCCATTTCAGGGAATTGCCATTTCCCAACCAAAGCTAGTTTTTGCAGACTGTCTATGCGTTCCGTTAGAACGGCGCTGTCCAAAGAAATTGCCTTTGGGGGAGGTACAGTTTTCACCGGGTTCCTAGATTTGTTGAAGTGCAAAGCTTGGTCGAGAGGCCGGCCTTCTCTAGAACAGTCCTTTCCTTTTATCAAGACATCCAAAGCATGCATCGCGGAAAGAGGATTATTCTTTTCTTGCCAGGCGGGTTTGAGTATCATATCTTCCACCGTAGCTTGCCAACCTGTACACTTCCTTGATTTCATTTGAGCTTCCTCAACCTCGATAGTGGCTTGAATGAGTGCTTGCGTGGCAGATGAGTCGGACCCATCCGCCATTTAGATGGAGAATAGTTCGCTATAAAGCCAGAAGACACCTAGAGACCATAAAAGTATGCTGAGACTGTACGGGAGATATCCGGTCCGTAGATCCCTTCTGAACAAAATCCCCAGATGGAATAACTACTTGAGGAGAAGAATTAAGAAGACAGTACAGGAAGGATTCGATCAGTAGATCCTATCCTGACTAAAGGACTCTACTAGATAAGGATAATTAAGAGTTATCAGCAGATAGAGCCCTCGAAATCCGAGAAATGGAATGCTCCAGAAAGGGAAATTGAAGGCGATAAGACCCGGGCTCTAAAACTCACCTATTGAGGAGACAGATAAGGACAATTTCCCCACCATCATTTTGACTAGAAATGAATGACAAAGATTTCTAAAGCTGTAACGGATGAAAATGAGTACTTTTTAGTACAGAAGACACGATGGATTAGGATAGAGCCATATTACTCCCGGAAATTTTTGAAAATCCCCTTTGACGGATCGTCGGAAAAAACGATCCCGGAAATTGTCTGGTTATTCCGGCTACACCCTTACAGGAACCAAGAGAGAGCCAAAACAGGTTAGAGGAGAAAACTAAGCAGTAGAATGGTCCTGACAGTCAATGCAACAACAGTATAGCTGAAAAATGCACCACCATTTACCCATTCTAATGCGAAAATCTGAACACGGACTATAAATGACTATAGAATTCTTTAACTTAATTAATAAGGACTTCAGCATTTTTAGAAGCAAAAGATTTCAGGCCAGTATTCAGATAACATAGCGTTTTTAAGCCATATTGTCTTCTTGCAATGGAGAATTTATAACTTTCGACAGCTATAACAGAAACCTTAAAAAGCTTCCTTGAAACACCAGACAACAGCACAGAGATAGGATAAAAAAAATCTGACCTTTGAGAGCTTCACCAAGAGCAGCAGGAGAGAGCGTCCATGAGCGCTATCGACAACACCACAGTCCTCATAAGGAAAAATTAAGATACAAGAAGTCTTCACGATGAAAACCAGGAAAACCAGAAGGTCTCCAAGGCCGCGAGGCCAGAGGCCGGGAAACCTGTCGAAGACTGCTGGGAGAACCTTAAAAAGGAGAAAGGGAAGCTTCGATGTGTCGAGATTTACCCTCCAGGCGTCCCCATGCATGCTAGAGAGAATTCAGGACTGCCACAACGGCTGATCCATGCAGGAAGGGAGAACGTGGCAAAGAAAAGGAAACGAAGGCCATGCAGAGTGGAATGAAGCTGGCACGATCCCGGTTGTCTGTTGGAGCGGCACAACTTTCCCAGCGAAATGGTTGGCTCCGGCCAAAAGCATGAACCAATGACCAGAGATTACTCCTGTCAGTTAATTGGTTCCTTTGATAAGCCTGAATGCTAGGAGGCTAAAAACTCCCTGTGACGCATGGCTCTCCCGCGCTCCGGCTCCGCTCCTCTCTGGTCGACGTCAAAATGATTAGAACCTTACTAGAGTTGCCTAAACTTTCCATTTTTAAATCTTTCTATATATATTTAAACTTTGGGATATATATATATATATAGATATATATATATATATATATATACACCAAGGGTTATTTCAATCAAAGGCATGCTGTTAATAGGGAGGACATAGGTCATGTTAGCACCCAAATTGGATTTAATCAAAAGCCAATTCGAGTGCCTATCTTAGTTTGTTCATGGGTACATTATAGGATAGATTGGTTAGTCAATCCATCCATTTAGCATAAATAGCTTGTGGAGTGCCTTTGGAACTTGGCACATAGTCACATGTTTTTATTATAAAACGGGTCGACGGTACAACAAATTTCTTGAGCAATTCATACATTTATACAAGGACATCTAATGGACAAGTTTTCAATAGCAATAAGTGCCCCGCACTTGTAGGTTACTTTCAGCATTTAAAGCAATGTGGGATGTTTGAAGCATAGTTTTTAAAACCGGAACCGGTGACCGGACCGGTCCACCTAATGAACCGGTTTACCGACCGGAACCCGTCTAACCGGGACTGGTTTGGTCTAAACGAACCGGTTTTAGAAAAATACATTAAATAATTATTTTTTAATGAAAAAAACTATTTTTAAGATTTAAAACCATGATTCCAAGCCAATAGAGACAAAATATGCAAAGATTGCTCATTGATATACCATGTAAAGCCTTAAAGGTGAATATATCAAAATGGCACCGAGTGCAATACATATCATCGACAAAATACATAAGCAATGAGGCTCTAAATGGCCACTAGAGTGCAAAAATAAAGCCTACAAACTATGGGGCCAGTGGCCTACTACAAGACTTCAGTCTAGACTCTACATATATGATAATAGTAATACAATAATAGTGATCAACATTATCACTTGAAGTTGAAACTTCTCATGAGTCTCAGTCATCATGATCAAACTCAGTTGGTTGAGTCTCGACTCCCAAACTGTGTAGCCACAAACTTCTCTATTGGTTCAGTGACTTGAGTCTCAAACTTCTGAAGGTGTTCTGCCCTAATATGCCCTATTATTTCATTTGGTGCTCCACATGGCTTTACATGGCCTCCTATCCCAGCCAAGTGTTGCTTGAACCTGTTAATACCCCCTCCTTGAATGGATTTTTGGCAATATTTGCAGATCATTTTGCCATCAATCATATCACAATGAGCCCATGCAGTATCTTCGGCTTTTGGAGGCATGATGACTCCCTGGATGGTAGATCATAGAAGTGAGAAGTTTATAACACAAAAAAAAAAAATCATGGACAGCAGACTCAAATGAGGAATTATCAAGTGCAAATCCTTACCTGGAAATGCAAACTAGCTCCCTTAGCCTCCTCTTGAAGATGGCAACTCCACTGACAGCTACACACTTTCTCCAAAATAGCTCCAACTCCAACTCCAAGATGACTACTTCAGCATAAACTCCACACTCTCCAAGCTCACAAACAAACTCACAAACACTCCAAATCAGTTGTGTGAGACAAATGAGAGTGAGAGGGTTCTCTTATAGCTTGGAGAGGGCCTTTTTGGAGGGAAAATACCTTTCCCTCCCCCCAAAACCCCTAAACCACAAACTGCCTGCGCTTTTTCATAAGTTACGGTGGGCTTGCCATAAACCGGCCGGTTTAGGACGGAACCGGCCGGTTTGCTACAAACCGGCCGGTTCCGTCCTAAACCAGCCGGTTTTGACCGGTTAGGGCTAAATTTCGGTCACAAGGCAGGGTTAACCGGGTTTTTAGGCCGGTTCCGACCGGCAGGCCAGCTAACCAGCCGGTTGGACCAGTAACCGGTTTTTGTGAGCGGTTTTAAAAACTGGGGTTTGAAGATCCCCAAAGGGTATGATTAGATTGGATCTAATCAAAAGCCAATTTGAGTGCCTATCTTAGTTTGTTCATGGGTACATTATAGGATGGATTGGTTAGTCAATCCATCCATTTAGCATCAATAGTTTGTGGAGTGCCTTTGAAACTTGGCACATGATCACATGTTTTTATTATTCCATGGGTTGATGGTACGACAAATTTCTTGAGCAATTCATACATTTATACAAGGACATCTAATGGACAAGTTTTCAATAGCAATAAGTGCCCCACACTTGTAGGTTACTTTCAGCATTCAAAGCAATGTGGGATGTTTGAAGACCCCCAAAGGGTATGATTAGATTGGTTCTTCTTGCAGTATCTTGATTTCTACATTCAAAATCTCAATTTTTTTTGCATTTCTTGAAGTCAACTTTCTCTTGATCAGATCATAGTTTTGGGCAACCTTTGAGGAGATGTGAATGAGTTTAAATTTTAGGCAAATTCAAGAAATTTATGTTTTCAGCAAATTCTATTTTTAGAAACTGCCTTTTTAGCAATTTCTAACATTGGTCCAATTAATAGGAAGATTACATATTTGAGGACCAAATATTGAGTTTTGCCTATGGTTCAAGTTTTACTTTTTAGTTCATTCCAAGTCATAGAATTTGGTCTATAATTAGCAGTGTTATGTTTAGCAGGGTGACTGTGTTGAGAAATCTAGGGCGTTCATTAGGGTTGGATTATTAATTGATTTCTTTGAATATCGACATTTACTTGTGATACATTGTTACTTCATCATTAATGTTATAATGTTCTTTTCATCATCAAAATAAATTCCAAACAAAAAGATCACAATGCAAACAATAAAGACATGAGAGATAGGCTCCAAGCTAGGGCAAAAACCCCTCAAAAGAGAAAACCCAGAGAACTCCTCCTTATATAATTTTTTTCAATGAAGACTTCCAAGATCAAGACACTAGACCATCCATCAAGAGACCAGGCCAGCGGTAGAAATTATGGTGTAAATTTGCAACTGCTCATGAAATTTTAATCAAAATCACAAGACACAAACCTTCTCTACTACTTCACGGAAAGTAATTGACAATCTAGAACAATAATTTCAGACAATCAATAAGAAATAACACACATGCACACAATGTTTTTCTTGGGGGAAGGCAATCTGCTAAAAAACCCAATGCCTGCTTGCATTAATCTGATGAATAGAGATGCATTACAATTGCTTTGCTCAACTAAGCACAACCTGCAAATGAATTACCTATCTCTCTTCTCACTGAGAAGCTCTAACCTAGACTTAGTCAAATTTTGCTTCTGCTTGAGCCCCTATTTCCTTGCGCAATCCCTGAGAAATTAGGCTCCTATTGTTTAGGAATTTCTCCAAAATGGATTGCGGACTTCCCAAGGTTCATCATTTGACTGCATGCAACACTTGTACACTCAAGACTAGTCTACAACTAATGTTACACTGCCTTGGAATCTCCAACACAGCTGGGGAACTCGAATTCATTGCATGCACTAGCTATTTTGGGTTGATTGATCAGTTAACTGGATGATCACTGAGTTTGATTGAAGTCCCACTGCACAACTAACCTTCCACGATCACTGAGTTTGACTGAAGTCCCACTGCACAACTAACCTTCCACTAGTTCCTCCAACAATTGGAACTAGTTTAACTGAAAACAACTTGAGCTAACTGACTTTGATTGCTACAAATTAGCAACCACACATGCTTAACTGAACTTGAGATCCTCCAACTCAAATTTAATGAGTAAACCGGGTGACACAAGCCATGTCACACAAGTTAACTGCATCCAAGTTGTTTGTTGATGTGGAAATTCAAATTTTCTTAATTTAATCAAGGAAAAATCAAATTGAGAATTTCTTGCTGCATTTTTCAACACCAGCCACCCACAAAGATAAGATATGCTCCTTCCTTCACAAATTTGGATCTTCTAGCCTTCCTCAGAAATTCAGTTGTCAAGAAAAAGAGAAAATTTAACCAAAATCAAGATCAAATGAGGTCCTCCTGCTTTGTTGTCCTTCTTTCATCCTTTCGCACTTCTGCTTTTCTTCAAATTTCCTCAAGAAGGTTGAATGCACAAGTGTGTAAATGAGGGACGAAATCTCTTCAATATATAGCCTTTAGGGTGGGTCTTCAAGTCTCTTCTACTCTGACCTTTAGGTCTAGCCAACCTGATCTCTTTGGTGGTTTCTAGACTTTTCCATGACATAAAAATAATTTCTTTACATTGATACATGAGCCTTCCAAGTACTTTACATAAGACTTTGACTTGACTCACTATACAAACCCTAGAGCACAAAATGAGTGCTTGACCTAGGACCAAAACTATGGGCAAGAAACCCATTTATAATAAATATTTTTTTCTTTTACAAAATATTTTCTTTTCTTTTTGTTTTGACAAGTACAATGATTACAAAATACAATTATGAAGACTGACACTAGTTACATTTTTCAACACTCCCCCTTAATTAGGGAGATATTCATAATTTGACCATATAGGTACAAGGACAACGCTTCCATTGAAAATTTCTCATAACAAGAGTTGGATTGGTGAGCCATATCATAAGCTATCTTTTCAACTTATGTCAGTGCATCTCATCATATCGACCAGCATTGTCATATAGCGAGGCCTTGATTAACAGTTCTATCTCTCCACTAGATTAGGGCACAATGTTGGGGAAACAATGATTTATAGACACCTTCATCATTGTCTCTCAAGGCACATACCCCATCCGGATGTTCACAAGGTATGTCCTTTTAGGACTATTCCCCTCTTGGATTCACACATCCTCAAGGAATTTCCTCTTTGACTACTCTTACCTATTGGATGCCCTACCTCATCCTCAAAGAGTATCGGTATTCAAATGCTTACCCAATCCTCCATTCTTTCTCCATAATGTGAAGACAAGAATGATGTGTTTACCTCTTCCTCTCAACCAGAGAGGATCTACTAATTCCTTTACACATAAAAGGAAGATATCCAAGCTCCCTCTCAACTAGGGGCTTGCTTCGAATATCAGCTATCTATTCTTCTATGGAGATCATGGTACTATCAGTTGCTTGTAGGCCTCCTTTGCCTGCATCTTCAACTTCTATGCACATCATGGAGCCATCTTCTTTCACACCTTCTCGTAGGGACAAGCCATCACTTTCCATATCATCAATCTTTACTTGCTTCATATTCACGAAACAGTCACTATGGTGCTTGAACATAGCTCCCTCTGAGCATTGGGAAAGTAATCTACCAAGACATGATCAATGAACCATCTGTAACCTTTGTACTTAGACAGCCGAAGTCATCTACTCAATTTCTGCAATTGAATCTCAATCATATCATATTTGTCTGTAAGAGCATTGTCTTTCGATAGTAGAATTATATCGAACCATCAGAGTCATCGGATTATAATAGCTTCTTTTCAACATGTCATGACTTGTCTTCATCAATATCTTTATTGAATCATCAGGAAGAGCAATCCTTACATCACGTCATCATGTCAAGGATTTTGTAGCTTCCTATGAAGTCAGCAGTCTTTCATATCATCTTGAATGTTGATGTCTTCAACCCAAACAAATTCAAAACATGCTAATGCAACCAAGCGTGATTCTGTATCCTGCTCCTATATACTAGAAAACATAAGTTAACTAAATCAAAGAAGAATCTCAAACATTGCATACCTTTTACATCAATCGGTCACCTAGTTTTATTCAAAATGCTCCCCATCTTGATGATGAGGCTTTATCATGCTGCATCTGTACCTACTACCAGCGAACTTCTAGGAAGCTTGCCACAAATATGAGATAGTAGGAAACATCTACAATATCATCATGGTCATTCTTCCATCGGTCGAAGAAATCTTCACATGAAGTCATTCAATGGAGGATCCTTGAGTGACCCTCACCAACTAGATGTTGCATGACTGCTGCAATGAATTCTTTAATATGTTGTTGCCAATGACGAATTTTTCAACCAGGCATCCAAATTCACATGGCCATTCTTCTCATGAATCTTACTTTATATCAGAGTGCCCAATCCAACTTGATTACCATGTTACCATTCTCACGGTCCTTCTATTTCCCTCCTACCATGCTCATAGACTTTCCTTTGCTTTCTTCATGATGCTCCTGCAATACTTATTGACAAACACAACCAAGCAAAATATATGTAATAATAAAATAATGATGTTAATTTGTCAATCTAGGGATTCCACAAAAAATTTGAGGATGGCATCCTAGGGTTTACAAATGCCAATCCTAGATCTAGGTGTGAAAATTTCTGAATCTAACAAACCAGAAAGTTATTTTTCAAAAAATATTAATGCAAATACACTGCAGCCTACACCAATATACAAATCAAGTACTGAAAAAATAAATGAGACAACCATACAAAGGACACACTTATTTTTGGATTATACGTCCCCAGAAAAACCCGATGCGGGAAAATTGGTGCAGCAGCTCTGAGGGTTTTCTCTTATTAAGCAGTAGTTCTGAATACAAATGTTGGTTGCCCTCCCAGCAAACCAGTGATAGAGAAATACAATGGCGGAAAATCTGAGTGAGTTTTACCTCACTTCACCCGATTTCCTATTGAGAAATCAATGGTCGTGATCTAATCTCTAATCAACAGCTAAGATTAAACTAGGCTTGATCCTCGTCACTTAGAAGCTTCTCACCCATATTTTGATTAATACCCATTAATATTTTAATTTTCCTAATTTTAGACTTAGGAACCCCATTAAAAATATTAATTATTTTAATAAAATACAATCTGGGTGGAATTTCTCCAAGTGATTTCTAGGTCTTGGAGATCTCATGTGTTCTAGCCCCTACACAAGATTTCAAAGCTAGAGCACATCCGATGCTACCCAAAAATCAACACTCCCTCTTAGTGAGGAATGTGCTCTATCAATACTTCCCAGCAGAACTATCACACTGATCCACGGCATCCGTCCTCTGCATTGCTGATGCTCAGCTTGCTACCCTTCATCCACTGCGATGCTGCATTCTGTATTGCTGCCCATGACACTGCGATTGTCACGGTTGCATCAGTATTGTAGCTCCCTCTCAATATGTTGCATCATGCTGCCCATAGTACTGCCACTGCTAACTGCTACACTGTAACTGAGTCGCTGAGAAGTAAGCAACTAAAAATCCCCCCAAATGGTGACATGTTGGTCAGTCTGGATGCCCCTTGACGCTGAAGCTACCTTTGTTGCTAATTTGTACTCACCCTCTGATGCTACTACGTTGTTGTTGTATCTTCTCTGTGCCTTTCGCACTGCTGCAACACTCCACTGCGCTGCTTCAGATTTTGGCGCTCTAGCTCTGCCACTGTTGCTCCATCATCCCTCGCACCAACTGACTCCCGTCATCTTGCTACTGTCATTAAGGACTCCCGTAACCATATGTGATCCAAGAGTTTGGGCACCTCAAGAATCTTGCCCACATGTAGTCCTCCCGACTACAGCTCAATATCACCCCACCTCTTCTCCAGAGGTGCATGAGCACTCATGGCGCAATCATCATTGTCTTCTCCGTCAACTTTCGTTGGAGTAGCCTTTGAGTTAGACTTCTCTTCCTTGCCCTTCTTCCGAGGGCACTGCGTGGCGAAATGACCCATTTCTCCACATCTAAAGCATCTGACTTTGGATATGTCTTTCTTCTTCTGTTTTTGTTGCCCTTGATGTCCCGGTGATGAGAGAGTTGCATCCTCCTCTTCCTCCTTCTTGAGTTTGATCCCTTTACTCCTGCTTCTTGCCTTGGTCAACCGTCTGATCTCTTTCGGTTGAAGAGTTGCCCACATCTCCTCCCAACTAGGAAGAGAAGCCCTGCCCAAGATGCTTTGGACAAAGGTTTCCCAGTCTTCAATGACTCTATTCAGGGCACTCCTGACCATGAATTCAACATCTAGTGTAGACCCTACAGAAGTTAGATGGTCACGAATCCTCTGCAACCTGAGAAGGAAGGGATCGATTTCTTCTCCCTTCTGCATCTGAAACTGTCTCCACTGACTCTCAAGCAACATCTTCCGCTGAACGGAAGCTCCCTTGTACAAAGTGGTCAAGGCCTCCCACATTTCCCTTGTTGTGTCCTTCTCAGCAATTTGTGGGATCACATGATCCTTAACCCTGTCCAACATCATGCACTTGGCTTTTGCCTGAGCCTCCTCGTACTTCTTGAGAGGATCAGCGTCGACTAGAACAACAACTATCCTCAAGGCATAATCCTTGATGCGATTTTTATCTAGAACTGTTAAGATACTGGCCTTCCAGATGACGAAGTTGGATGCTTCATCCCAATGATGCATGAAGCGGGGACGAAACAGGGACGTTTTTTGGAAGCGGGGATGCGAAAGCGTCATTTTCCAAAAATCTAGGAAGCGAAGTGTCTGCGGAAGCGTCTTCTATATATATATATATATATATATTTGCATTTATACTCAAAACAAACATCCCAAATACCAAATTAGTTGTAGAAGACATGAAAACATGCATATTTTTGCATAAATCAAGATAGATATAGCATCCATTGTACATTAATGATTAATTATTCGAGCATCAACCATCTAGAATCTAGATTCTTCTCCTCTTGTCTAGCCTTTGCCCCTACCTCGATTGTCTAGGGATATTAGTCAATATTGCCCAGTTTTGAACAAACCACCTAATTCAAGACTTAAAATATGGTAGAAAAAGCTTAACATGCTTGATCGATGATTTTGACTTGATTGAAAGGTAATTTTTTGCTAAGGGCGTGACAAAGGAGTTCAACAATTAACACCACCAACACTAAGGTACATATAGGGCTTGGTTCTCTTGATTAAATGCTAATTGCATACCTTCATACTTGATATAATCTAATCAAATGCCACAATCCCATTGATCCTGAATTCCTCAAAACTATTAAGTCTGCTAAATTTTGAATAGGATATGAAATTCTATTTTCTCCATATGAAGTCCAATGAGGCTGGAACCACTCTCAAACATCTTGAGTCGTTTTATGGTGATGTCAAAAATTTAAGTAAAAGGATGAAAATGAAAAATAAAGGAGAATGTCACTTTTACTTTAAGAATTTAACATTACCATGAGGGAGCATCTGCTATATTTATACTTTTTTTATATATTTTTTGCCTTCATTCCTCACCCTAACCCAAGGTGGACCCACCCCCAATATGCAAACTCACCTAAAATTTAAAAAATTTTAAAAATTAAAAAATTTAAAAAAAAAAAAAAGAATTAAAAAAATCGATTTTCTAAACAGCGCGGCGCTTTTTCCGGAAGTGTGTACGAAACCATACAGGGACCGTATGATTCGCCCTCCGAAACGTCGCATTTCGTATGGCCGAAGAGTCGTACGAAGCGCGCTTCGGAGGGACGCTTACGAAATTTCCAGGAAGCATCCAAAACAGGCGGAAAAGCGCTTCCAAATTTTGGAGTCGCGCTTCCGGGGACGCTTCCTGTGCGAATCCATACGGGACACGCTTCGGGCATTAGATCCGGGGGAGGGGGGGACATTTCCTGCAACATTTCTCCATCCAACCTGTCCGATCCCTCAGTCCATTAACGGCCGTCTCTGCTCAAAAGAATGTCGAACCGGTTCTCTTCTACCTCTTTCGTCGTTGCCCCAGCAAAACTCGGATCTGGACTTCTTTGGCGATAGAAATCCTCTAAGGAACAAGCTCCCTCTGAATTTCGATTTCCTTCACGGAAATCTTTCTGCCAGCCACTGTCGAATCACCCCTTTGATCTCTCTTTGTTGTTGCTCAGCACTGGAGCTAGATTTCCTGCTAAGAAATCTTCTGAGGAACTGATTCCCTCTACTTTGCTTCTGCCCCACTAGGTATTGTTCTGCACCAACAGAATTAGCACCCCGCCAGCAACTCTGATGAAATCTGCACTGCTCCTCTAGCCACGGCAACCGGAAAAACAAGGCTCAACAGTCTCTGTGTTGTCCCAATAGCCACTACGCTGCCCTCTACAGCAACAACGTCACACAATTAGGTTGACGTAGGCTCTGCCTGAGCCTCCCTTGGTGACTGCCTCACCCCTCCTCTGCTCTCTCAGCCAGAAACTACGTTGTCTCTCGGGACAGCTATCTTCACACATATTTTCCTCTGTCCTTTCACCGATGGCTTCAATCCTCCTTGATCTGCAATCGCTCCGATACATGTGAAAATTTCTAAATCTAACAAACCAGAAATCCTACTGCAGTAAATTGATTTGCATTACCTCCTTGTATTCTTTGTTTTAACAAGTTATTTTCCAGAAAATATTAATGCAAATACACTACAGCCTACACCAATATACAGATCAAGTACTGAAAAAATAAATGAGACAACCAAACAAAGGACACACTTATTTTTGGACTAAACGTCCCCGGAAAAACCCAATGCGGGAAAATCGGTGCAGCAACTTTGAGGGTTTTCTATTATTATGAGGTAGTTCTGAATACAAATGTTGTTTCCCTCCCAACAAACCAGTGACAGAGAAATACAATGGCGGAAAATCTGAGTGAGTTTTACCTCACTTCACCTTGCAGATTCTGGCTGATCCGGCAGCAAAACTGGCTAACCCTAACTACAACTGTGTTGCCCCTTCGCAGTAACTATGTGGGCTTGCATGGAGCTCTCTGAGGCTCTACGTTAGCTCTTCTACCCACTGTGTCAGCTTTCCTGATTGTTCTGACAGTCCCCGACAATTTCGGCTATCTGCGTGGAAGGCAGCTTCCTCCTCTGCGCTGGCCCTTCTGGCTCTGCGTCAAGACTGCGTGGGCCCAAACTAGCCCAGCATCAGTCCTCCCGGCTACTGCACTGCCTCCACAAGCTTCTCTCCGCCTCTCTGTCAGTATTCCCGAACTATCCCTGCCCCTCAACTGCAAGATCTCCCCAATCGATTTTCCTCCTGAGAACTTCTCACTTCAAAAAATCGATTTCCTCAATCTCTCTGTGTATTCTCCAACTAACCCCAAGCCTTCCTTTATACTTTTCCTATTGAGAAATCAACAGTCGTGATCTAATCTCTAATCAATGGCTAAGATTAAATTAGTCTTGATCCTCGTCACTTAGAAGCTTCTCACCCATATTTTGATTAATACCCATTAATATTTTAATTTTCCTAAGTTTAGACTTAAGAACACCATTAAAAATATTAATTATTTTAATAAAATACTATCTGGGTGGAATTTCTCCGAACGATTTCTGGGTCTTGGAGATCTCATGTGTTCTAGCCCCCTCCACAAAATTTTGAAGCTAAAGCACATCCGATGCTACCCAAAAATCAACACTAGGGACTTAATGTCATACACAGCTCATCATCCTCATCCATTCATACTTTTCACATGCCCTAGATTTTTCACAAACCCTAAATACCAAGGGTTAGGGTTTTTATCAGGGAACAAGTGAATAAGGGTTAGGGTTTCCATACAGCTAGGGCTTACCCAGTGTTGTGGGGGAGACCCCCCCCGATCCCGCTCCCGCTCCCAATCCGCGCTCTGGGCGGGAGCAACTCGGGAGCGCGCTCTCGAAATCGCTCCCGAAAAGGGAGCGATTTCAAGAGCGCGCTCCCTATAAAAATTTTCGCTCCCTGCCTTTTTGGGAGCATTTTGCCTTTTTTGCAATTTTTTTTTGTAGTAATGTTCGAAATGCAATTTTTTTTTTAAAGAAACAAATAATTTTTGAGTGGGGCAGCTTAATGATCAAGTCTATGTCCCTAGTATTGATATGCTATTCATGGTAATGTTAAATTCTTAAAGTAAAAGTGACATTCTCCTTAATCTTCATTTTCATCCTTTACTTAAATTTTTAACATTACCATGAAATGACTCATGATGTTTGAGAGTGGTTCCGGCCTCATTGGATTTCATATGGAGAAAGTAGAATATTATATTTCATTCAAAATCCAGCAGACTTATTAGTTTTCAGGATTTCAGGATTGGGGGATTGCAATGTTTCCATTGAATTTTGTCATGTATTAAGGTATGGAACTCGTATTTAATCAAGAGCACCAATCCCTCTATGTACCTTGATGTTAGTGACAATGGTTGTCGAACTCCTCTATCATGACCCTCCTAAAAATGTATGCCTCACTCAAACAAAATCTTGACTTGACATGCTATGCTTTTTCTATCTTATGTTAATGCTTATAGGGTGATATCAATGACAAAGATCCCTATAGAGATACAGAGGTAATGACAAAGATACCTCTGGATATTAATGCTTAGGGGGTGATATTAATGACAAAGATCCTTATTTTCCAACAAGACTAAAAAATTAGACATTTCTCGTGGTGGCAAGAAGCCCAAGCATAAGAAATAGATAATACATTTACTTCTCTTTTCTAGTTTCTAGTAGTTTTTATAACTATTGACTCTTTCATATTTATTATGATATTTTTTTAAACAATATATGACAATTTAAGTTTGAAGTTGGCAATTATAACTCATTAGTAATGAATTATGAATATGATGCTTCATGAAAGTTCAAAGTTGTTTCATTTCATTTCATTTTATAACATTTCATTTCATGTTAGATATTATTTGTTGGAATGGTTACACTTAGCTTACAAGTACAACTTTGGTGATCAATGATGATAAATGTTATATATTGAATTTTGAAAGCTTGAAACTTTAAGATTGATGAATAATGAGACTCAATATGTTGTATGTTACTATGTTACTAACTTGTGGATGTGGTTGATGAAGATTATAACTTCTAGATGATTGTTGTTATATGGTTCAATCTATGTTTTTGTATGTTTTTTATATCTAATTCATTATTCTACATGTTTTTGTTGACATATATGTATCAAAATATAAAAAAGATATATATTATATAAAAAATGCTCCGAGATTCGCTCCCAAACCAGTAGCTTCTGAAAATGTTGCTCTCGCTCCCGTTTTCGCTCCCACTCCCAAGTAACACTAGGCTTACCACATACCATCTAGAGTCTAGACATCAGCAACAATGAAAACTACAAACCTTAGAACCATACAATCGACCAACCCTAAAACATTTCATGTTAGACCCTTAATAAAAAAAAGATAGAATACATACCTTATGATAACATACCTTTGTCACAGAGACTGTTGTAAAGGCCTGCCATTCTGGATGCAATGATCTCCTTATTGTCTTCTTCAAGGTATACAACTCAAGGTGTTCTTTGTTGCATCTACCAGCTTCAATAGTCTCTTTCTTGATTATTCGTATATATCGAGCTAGGGTGTTTAGAAACTACTTCTTCTAACAATTCAAACGACAATGTTGTTGCTCTGTTATAGAACTTCTAGATGTTGAGAAATCAAGAGGGCTACAATCGAGGTGATTTCTCTTAAACTTAATAACTGCTTATGATATTCTTTTACTTTTCTTTCTTATTAGCTTCTTCTTCTCTTTATTATGTTCTTCTTATCATCAAATAGTTACCAAAACATGAAGATCAATAGTACACAAGGACACAAGATGTAGGTTGCTAACACAGGCCAAAACCTCTCCTAGAGAGGAAACCCACAAAAATCTCCTCTTCTTATAGATTCTTCAAATGACGAATTCCAAAACCTCTACACCAAGACCAAGTCAAAACTTCTGGAGGATGTGTTTCTTCTTACTAAGTCAAACTGAGTCAAATCTCTTCCAATTGCACAACTTCAATGCCCAGCTTTAGATTTCGGCCCTCACTACAGGTCTGAGATTTTTTGCCCCTTGCAAACAGCGGCAACTTCGCACTTGTGGGTGAATTAGGGTTTCTTAGGCTTCCCCCTTTCGCTTGAGCTGCTTCCTCTTCTAAGGCTTGTGGGCAACCAAACTGACTTCCTTTCTTCCAATTTTGACCCTTTTCTTATAACTTGAAAACTTCAGCCTTGATGTTGCAAAAACCCTAGCATATCTTTGCACGTGTGAGAGAGAGAGAGTGTAAAATTCGGAAATTTCTACTTCCTTCTTCCTTCTAGTCCTTCGCTTGCCTTCTTCCTTCTTGTTCTTGCTTCCTTAATGAGTGAGTGAGTAATTCTCCAAATGAGATTGAATGGTCTTCTATATATAGCCTTTCTAGGAGGATGAAAAGCCCTAATTACGCCAACTTCTTTACTGTCGGACCAACTTGGTCTTGGAGGGGTAATTTGACACTTTTTACTCAAAAATAATTCTTTTTGCATGTTACAAGATGCCCAATGGAGTCTATTACATATGAAAATGACTCTTTTGACTTCTTGACTCTATGACAAAAACCTAGAAGCACTCAATGGGTGCTTTGACCTAAAATAAATTGACCTTGAGCGTGAAACCCATGCTATAAAATAAATAATAATAATTTTCTTTCTTTTTACAATATACAAGAATCAAGAGTACATTATATATTATGAAGATCGAACCTAGTTACATATTTCAACACTCCCTCTTAACTAGGGAGGTATTGATAATGGTACAAGGACATTCTCATATTAAAGAGATCTCATAAGAAGAGTCAGATTGGTAAGCCATCTCCTAAGCTATCTTTGCAGCTTATACCAATGCATCTCATCATATCAACCAACATTCTAATATAGCAAGGCCTTGACTAACAACTCTCTCTCTACAAGATTAGAGCACAATGTTGGGGAGACAATGATTTATAGACACCCTCATCATTGTCTCTCAAGGCACAAACCCCATCTAGATGTTCACAAGGTATGTCCTTTTAGGACCATTCCCATCTTGGATTTACACATCCTCATGGAATTTCCTCTTCAACTACTCTTGCCTATTAGATGCCCTACCTCATCCTCAAAGAGTATCGGTATTAGTCTCAGATGCTTACCTAATGCTCCATCCTTTCTTTATAAAGTGATTACAAGGATGATGTGTCTATCTCTCCCTCTCAACTAGGGAGGAGATATCAACCAGTCCAAGCTTCTTTCTCAAATACACAAGCTTCTTATTAGGAAGAGATTTTGTCAAAATATCAGCTATTTGCTCATCGGTGGAGATATATTGTAGTTGTACCACCCCATCTTGCAACAATTTTCGTATGTACTGATTCTTATTGTTTATATGCTTCGTCTTTGCATGGAACATGGGATCCTCAGACAACCTTATGCAACTTGTGTTGTCACAATGTATAATTGTAGGGTCCATCGGTCCTTCAAACAAATCGAATAACAGCTTCCTCAACCAGACAACTTCTCTACCAACTTCACATGCTGCAATGTATTTAGCTTTAGCAATACTTAATGCAATTGATTCTTGCTTTCTACTTATCCATGAGATCATAGAGGATCCCAAGATAAAACATCCTCCAATAGTGCTTCGTCCATCTGTTTCACTGCCTCTCCAATCAGAACATGTATATCCCATAAGTTGGATATTGTTCTTTCCATCATACTTTAGGTAGCAATTTATTGTCTTCACAAATACCTCAATATATGTTTGGTTTTTATCCAGTGGTCGTGTCTAGGCTCTATCTGAAATTGACTGAGAATATTCACTGCAAAACAAATATTCAGACGTGTGTTCGCAAGATGCAATAGAGGGCCAACCAATTGTCTATAATTCGTCGGATCCACAGGGCTTGATTCTGAACTTCGTAACCTCTTCAAATTTGTGACCATGGGAGTTGTCATCGGTTTGCTATCCATCATGCCAAACCTTCATAGCATCTTAATTACATACTTTCCTTGACCAAGGTATATTTTGCCTAATTGTTGCCAAATTTCCAACCCCAAGTAATAATGCATGAGCCTTAGATCCTTCATATCAAATTTTGTTGCCAATTGTTTCTTGCATTCTTGAATATGATTGTCCACACCTGTTATGAGTAGGTCATCCACATATAGAAGAATGATTACTGGTTCGTCCTTCACTATTTTGATGTAGAGAATTGGATCTGCAGTACTCTTTGAAAAACCAATCCTTAGTAGATATGTGTCCATCCTAGCATACCAAGCCCTTAGGGCTTGTTTAAGGCCATAAAGTGCCTTCTTCAACCTGCAGACATTGAGTTTCTCTATTATTTACTTCGAATCCCAAGGGTTGTTCAATATATACCTCTTCATCAATGGTACCATTCAGGAAAGTTGTCTTGACATCCATTTGATGAATGTTCCATCCCATGGTTGTTGCCAAGAAGACCAACGATCTTATGGTTGTATATCTTGTTGTGGGTGCAAATGTTTCTCCATAATCAATGCCTTCTTGTTGAGAGAAACCTCTAACCACAAACCTTGCTTTGTACTTGTCAATACTTCAATCTGTTGCATGCTTAATCTTGTAGAGCCATTTGGAAGTTACAACAAATTTGTCATTTGGCCTAGCAACGATTTCCCAAACTCCATTTTTCATTCATAGCATCTTTCCATTCTTGATGAATGACAGCTTCTTCAAAAAGGATGCTTCAATTATCTTGTCATATAGGCTGCACACCCTAAATATATTTTAGGATTTTTTCTTTACCTGAATGTTCCTTTAGCTACAACATGTCCTTCTGCTTGTTGAAGAGTAGACTTTAACCAATTTGGTCTCTTACGAGATCCAGGGATTATGACATGTTGCACAGGTTCATTGGGACCTTCTTCTTCATGATTGGAATCTTCTTGTTCCCTTGGAATTTCTTCAAACATAGGTAGATCTTCATCATCAGATTTAATAGGGAGATCTTTAGACTTCTTGTAGACAATGTTTTCATCAAAAATCACATCTTTGCTTACTTCAATTCAGTGTCCTTCCTTGATGTAGATTCTATATGCCTTTGATGAGGCACTATAACCAACAAATATGTCCTTTATGCTTGTAGGATCCAATTTTTTCCTCTTATCTTTTGGAATGTGAATATACACAGGGCAACCAAATATTCGAAGATGATCTACATATGGTCTCTTTTTGGTAAATGCCTCTTCGAGAGTTATGTTGTCAAGTATCTTGTGGGGACTTTGATTTTGAATGTAGACAGTTGTTTTGCATGCTTCACCCCTCAAAAATTGAGGTAACTTGATCATGTATCATACATAGCTCTAGCCTCTAACACATTCTTCAATAGTATGATTCTTCCTTTCTGTTACTCCATTTTGTTATGCATAATATGGAACTATAAGCACCCTCTTAATTCTAGCCTCCTTACAGAAAGCTATGAGTTTTTTGATGTGTATTCTACTCCATTGTCTGATCTTAGCACTTTTATCTTCCTTTCTATAAGATTCTCCACTTCTGCTTTAAATTCTTGAAATTTTTCAAATACCTCATCCTTGGACTTAAGTCAATAAATTCAAGTCTTCCTTGAGTGGTCATCAATGAAAGTCACATAGCATAGATGACCTCCAAGAGATTTTGTAGCCATAGGACCACAAACATCAGAGTGAATGAGATCCAGGATTTCCTTAGATCTTGAAGCACTGCTTCCAAATGGTTTCTTTACATTTTTACCTAGTGCACATCCCTTACAAATTCCTTCATGATCTTCCTTTACTTCAGGGATGCCATTCACCATTGAGTTTAAAGATGGTAAGATTTTGTAATGAAGGTGTCCAAGCCTTCTATGCCAAAGCTCACATGGGCAGACTTCCATGTGAACCAAGGCTTGAGAGAGAGGTGTAAGTAATTTGTAGAGCCTTCCCTCATGAATCCCAATGATTTTTGCATTATTGATGCTAGAGCCCTTATCCCACACCATAACTTTTCCAGCTATGAAAGCAATTCTATCTCCTTTATCTTCTAAACATGAAGTGGAAAGTAAATTTTTCTTCAAACCTGGAGCGAATAGAATGTTGTTGAGATGTATGATTCCTCCATCTTCTAGCTCCAATGAGGTTGATCCAATTCCTCTTACCACATAACTCTTTGTCTCCAAGTTCAATTGAAAAAGAAGATTTTCCTTGTGATAGGGTCTCTAGTTGTCTATGTTCAACTGCCATATGTTTGGATGTGCATACCTGTAAGTGTTGGGAAATAATCCTTCGTCCTTTGTAGTGGAAGTCTTGGTCATGTGCTTCTTGATAGATAATAAGAGATCCCCAAATGCATTGATGCCTTGCTTGATATGACTTGCCATCATAGAAAATTGCTTCAATGAGAACTTTAATGACTTCTTCAAGGATGTAGTTATCTTCATCATGCCCTTTCTCAACCTTAGCTCTCATACCATGTTGAGAAATCAATAGGGCTACAATTGAGGTGATTTCTCTTAAACTTTATAATTGCTTGTAATATTCTTTTACTTTTCTTTCTTATTAGATTCTTCTTCTCTTATTATTATGTTGTTCTTATCATATGGTACAGCTACCAAAACATGAAGATCAATAGTACACAAGGACACAAGATGTAGGTTGTTAGCTAGGGCCAAAACCTCTCCTAGAGAGGAAAACCCACAAAAATCTCTTCTCTTCTTATAGATTCTTCAAATGATGAATTCCACGACCTCTAGACCAAGACCAAGACCCTTCCAAGACCAAGTCAAACCTTCTCGAGGATGTGTTTCTTCTTACCAAGTCAAACCAAGTCAAATCTCTTCCAATTGCACAACTTTGCCCCCAACTCAAATTTCGGCCCCCACTGCAGGTCTGAAAATTTTGGCCCCCTGTAGCCAGCAGCAAATTTGCACGTGTTGGTGAATTAGGGCTTCTTAGGCTTCCTCCTTCCTTTGCTTGAGTTGCTTCCTCTTCTAAGGCTTGTGCATGAGCAAATTGACTTCCTTTCTTCCAATTTCGACCATTTTCTTATGGCTTGAAAACTTCGGCCTTGATGCTACAGAAACCCTAGCCTATCTTCGTACATGTGAGAGAGAATGCAAAATTCAGAAATTTTAACTTCCTTCTTCCTTCTTCCTTCTAGTCCTTCGCTTAACCTTCTTCCTTCTTGTTCTTGCTTCCTTGATGAGTGAGTGAATGATTCTCCAAATGAGGTCGAATGGTCTTCTATATATAGCCTTTCCAAGAGGACGAATAGCCCTAATTAGGTTGACTTCTTTACTGCCAAGACGACTTGGTCTTGGAGGGGTAATTTGACACTTTTGACTCAAAAATAATTCTTTTGACATGCTACAAGATGCCCATTGGGGTCTTTTACATATGACAATGACTCTTTCGACTTCTTGACTCTATGACAAAAACCTAGAAGCACTCAATGGGTGCTTTGACCTAAAATAAATTAACCTTGAGCCTGAAACCCATGCTATAAAATAAATAATAATAATTTTCTTTCTTTTTACAATATACAAGAATCAAGAGTACATTATATATTATGAAGACCAAACCTAGTTACATATTTCAACACTAGATGGGTCTCATCCAGAGACATTATGCTAGAGAGCCTTCCAATTACACTAGCTCTCCTTTGTTCTTGCAACAAGGGCTTATAATTGTAAGAGGATCACTGTCTGTCAGCTTTCCTTTTAGGTCTAGTCAATTTCTTAGCTACTCTTTGAATGTTACTATATGTACTTGGGATAACCCTAAGGTTAGGGCTTTTCCAAAACACTTGGATATGCTCGGAATAGGCCTCAACAATTTGATTTTGGATACTTGTATCTATAACCTTTCAACACATCTTCAATAGTATCTTTGTTTTGCTATAGGTGATAAAGATACTTATCATTGTTACATTTCTTCACTACCTTCCAAAGGTTTTTAGTAAATACGAACATCTTCTTTAAGAAATGATGCCATTGTTTTGCAAAAGAGACACAGTGATTCTCCTTTTAGGTCGACTCCAATAGTTACTGAAGAGCTCGACATACTTATATATAATGATAGCTCAAGTTCGGACTATAAGCCCTTACTTCAAAACAAATGTTGTGAATACATGTATGTCTTTTGACAACCAATGAGGAGGCTTCAAACGTTGATTTAGCCTAACTTCAGAATGGATGTTACAAAGGCCAGCGCCTTATATGACTATTCAAGTTCGAAGTGTGAGTATATATATGTTATTGAACCACAAGTTCTCGTCCTCAATATCTTTGTAGATATGTATTAACAGGACTGCTTACAACCTTGCGATTCTTCTTCAAGAAATGGTGAATGTAGAGAGCTCTCCTCACAATATGACTATGGCTATACTTAAAGCTTTTCGTACTATACTTATGCCTAGAAACATAGTAGGAGTCTCGTCTCCTTTTACAATGTGATTGTAGCCTTGAATTTATCCCCAAGTCTGAAGACTGTAGCTTCATGTTAGGCTTCTTATTGTATATATATATATGCTCAGAACCTTTCAAAAGGAGTCTCAGCTACTCCTTTCAAAGTAGTTTCAACAAAATTGGACATGTAGACTCTTCGATGGCCCAAAAGAGCTGATATTCACCAAAACTACATACTCAGAAAGAATTTGGATTTGATTTGACATAGAGATCTCTTAGTAATGATTTCAGACCTTAAAGAATGCTCCCAGGACTTTGATCCCTATCTTGATGGACTCGGCCTTTCTTTAGCTTGAAGACTAGCCCTTCGAACCTACAAAACAAATCATTTAGGCTCTCAAAACCTTTTCAGACTTCTTGAACAGGCCTGCGAGATTTGATATTGTGACTAGGGCTAGTTGTCATGCCTAGAATTTTGATCCCTTACTTCTAGGAACTCGGTCCTTGCCAATAGTCTTCCCTTGATCGTCTTGAAGCCCTTTAGAGATCTTCTTTTTGTCCTTACATACACGAACCATGCTCTAATACCATGTTGCGAAATCTAGGGCATTCATTAGGGTTACATTATTAAATCATTTCTTTGAATATTGACATTTACTTGTGATACATTGTTCTTTCATCATTAACGTTATAATGTTCTTTTCAACATCAAAAAAAATGCCAAACAAGAAGATCACAATGCAAACAATAAAGACACCAGAGCTAGGCTCCAAGCGAGGGAAAAAACCCCTCAAAAGGGGATACCCATAGAACTCCTTATAGAATTTCTTTCAATGAAGATTTCCAAGACCAAGACACTAGACCATCCATCAAGAGACCGGGACCATCCTTCGTTGTCCTTCATTCTTCCTTACACAATTCTATTTTTCTTCAGCTTTCCTCAAGAAGGTCGAATGCACAAGCATGTAAATGAGGGACGATATCCCTTCAATGTATAACCTTTAGGATGGGTCTCCAAGTCTCTTCTAGGCCAACCTTTAGGGCTAGTCGACCTAATCTCCTGGGTGGTTTCTAGACATTTCCATGACATAAAAATTATTTCTTTACATTCATACATGAGCCTTCCAAGGACTTTACATCAAGTCTTTGACTTGATTCATTGTACAAACCCTAGAGCACACAATGGGTGCTTAACCTAGGACCAAAACTATGGGCAAGAAACCCATTTACAATAAAAAAAAAATCTATTACAAAATATTTTCTTTCCTTTTTCTTTTGACAAGTACAATGATTACAAAATACAATTATGAAAACTGACTCTAGTTACATTTTTCAACAGACTGGACTTTTGGATACCTAGTATTGCATACAATAGTAGTGTCTGATTTCACACCATTTTAAGCACTTGGAAATTTCAAGTACCAAACAAGTTTTGGAATATATGATGGTGGGGGTAGGGGAAAATATTGTGTAAATTATTATAATTTACCCAATATTTGGTAAATCATTATGAGGGTGGGGGTGGAGGAGTGGGGAAATATTGGGTAAATTATTATGATGGTGGGGGTGAATGGAAATATTGGGTAAATTTGGGTGGGGAAAAATATTGGGTAAATTAAAATTTATATGACGGTGGGGGTGGGGATAACAATTTACCCTATTCACACCCCCACCCTTGTACAAATATTAATTTACCCAATATTTATATGAGTGTGAGGATGGGGGGAATATTGAGTAAATTAAGATTCATGAGATTGGATAAATTGTTATTATGAGGGTTGAGGTGAGGAGAAATATTTGGTAAATTATATGGGGGTGGAGGGAGAAAATGGGTAAATTATTATAATTTACCCAATATTTATATGAACACGAGGATCAGCAAGAAATTTTGGGTAAATTAAGATTCATAAGATTGGGTAAATTGTTATTATGAGGGTTGAGGTGGGGGGAAATATTTGGTAAATTATATGGGCATGTGGGTGGAGCAAAAAAATGGGAAAAATGGGTAAATTATTATAATTTACCCAATATTTCCAACCACCCCCACCCTAATTATTTACCCAAGCTTTTCTCTCACATAATTTACCCAATATTTCCCCCTACCCCCCCCCCACCCCTCCATATGAATATTAATTATCGAATATTTCTCTCCACCCTGAGCCTCATACAAATATTAATTTACCCAATATTTCCCCCCATCCTCCCCCCAAACCAACCCTCATATAAATATTGGGTGAATTATCTTTCCCCCGCCTCCACCCTCATATGATTTCAATTAAAAATTGAACTTGTTCACATAGTTGACTTCAACTCCTTTTTCTCTTTTTTCTCTGTTTTCTTTTTTTCTTCCTATTTTTTGAAATGTTTGTTTCTCATTTTTGTTAAAGCAATATATCAAACTTCCCATGATCGCTCAACATATTCAAATGAAAAATACAACCATGCAAATAAATAATTAATCCAACAAGAAATATCAGCATAGTTATACCTCCAATGAAGCTAATCGTGAAGTTCCTTCAGTCAAAAATATGTATATAAATGCTTGATTGTCAGACAACCAAGTAAGACTATTCACAGCAACTAAGAACATGGTTGATCACCATGGAATACGAAGAAAATAGAAAAGTCAAAACTTCTATGCAGCTAAGTTGCAAGAAACGTTGCCCAAGGGTCCGTTTCCGGCCGGAAACGAAACGGAAACGAGGAAACTTGTACCGTACGATCTAGAAACTCGTTTTCGGCCATACTGGACCGTTTCACACTAGGGAAACGTGGCCAGTACGGTCAGAAACGAATTTCCAAGCCATACGGCGGAGTTTCCAGTTAACACTTACCTTTTCTCTTTCTTTTTTTAATTTTTTGCTTCTAATTATTTATTGGGCGACTAAAATATCATCTGGATGCTTCTAGATGCCTCTCTCAAGTTATAAAAAAGATGATTTTTTTGAGTGGGGCAGCCTAATGTTCAAGCCTATGGCCCTAGTGTTGATATGCAGCTCATGGTAATGTTAAATTCTTAAAGTAAAAGTGACATTCTCCTTTATCTTTCATTTTCATCCTTTTGCTTAAATTTTTAACATTACCATGAAATGACTCGGGATGTTTGAGAGTGGTTTCACCCTCATTGTATTTCATATGGAGAAAGTAGAATTCAAGATCTCACTCAAAATCTATCAGACTTATCTGTTTTTCAGGATTTCAGGATTAGGGGGCTTGCAATGTTTCCATTGGATTTTGCCATGTACTAAGGTATGGAACTTGTATTTAACCAAGAGAACCAGACCCTCTATGCAAGGGAGACTCCCAATAATCAAGAGCAACCTAGGGTACTAGGGTATGGAACTTGTATTTAATCAAGAGCACTAAGGTCGTTCGACTATGTGGGAGGAGACTCCCAATCAAGAATGAGACAAAAAATTAGAAATTTCTCATGGCTGATTTTGGATATTGCTATTTTCATTACGTGATCATTCATGAGTAAATGTGATGTAAATTTATAGACTTATAGTTTATGCATTGACAATTTAATCATAATGTAATAAATTAGAATATATCATGTATGCCTTATGATTGCACATATTTCTTAAATGTCCTAATATATATATATAGTGTTTCCCCGTTCCCAAAATTTGGGGGGGCCATGTTTCGTACCCATTCCCGTTTCGGAAACTCGTACTCATTTCCTCGTATCGTGCAACTTAGCTATGCAGTGCCTCATGAAGTACCTCCTACCTCCATCCTCAATTCAAACTAAATCCAAGCAACAAACTGAAAATCACATTGAAAAACAAATCAGAGTATTGCGTCATTACAAATTTGCAAAGGAAAATCAACTTTTCGTTCAATCTTAAGTTGTTCCTCTTGCTGCAAGAATATCTCAACAAGATGCTCATCTCAAACTAATCCACCCATAACATTGGAAATAAGTTAGCCATGGTCGGTATTTTCATCATGTGAAGTAATTGAAAATTTGAATTTGTATTTTCCCTCCTAAAATGTTCATGTCCGCCTCCAAATATTTTAAGTCGGTTGGGCCCCTTAGAGGCACCCATTCGACCCCCTTGAACGTCTATATAAAGGAGAGGTATCCTCCTCATTTGGCATATTGATCTATCTTCTTATAACATCTGTTCCAGCAAAAAAAAGGAGGAAGAAGGGGGCTGAAAATTTCAAGAAGAAGGCTTGGCATTTCATCTTGTTCTTGGGTATTGGTTTGGTTATTAGCTTGACGGTGTTCTGATGTATTGATGAACCTTGAACTCTCTCTCTCCCTAAGGAAAAATGTATGGGTTTTCCCCTTGTGGAGTTTTCCCTGGCCTCAAGCCTAATTTCTATGTCTCTTGTCTCATATTTTCATGGTTATTTTTCTACTACTCTTTCATGTTTTAATGGTTGAATTTTCTTTTGTAAAACTGCTTAATGATATTGAATTAATGATGATGTAAAATTAATGCTAACTGAATCATTGGAAGTAGTTATTTGTGGAAGAAAATACGTTTCCAGTTGATGGCCTAGAAAATTCAACACATAAGAAAGGGGAAATAAGTCCCACACTGATCTAAGTTGTTGTGATCAATCCACTACACCTATCCAAATCTATATCACTACTAAGAAGATTCAACAAATAAAGTTGGGAACTCGACTCTTCCCTCTCATCATCAATAGGTACAAAATCATTGATTTTTGGATCTTCATGGAGTTCTTCATCTAGTTCTATTTGAGTCAACAACATCATAGAAAAGAGCAATAAATCCTCTTCCTCATCTTAGCGAACTCTATCAAAGCAATCCAAAATATCAAGAGCATCTTCACTATGCCTTTAAATTACATGAAACTCTTCATATTCCAAATTAAACATATTTCTTGAAGAAACAAGCATATATTAATTGGGTTCAATATCTTCAATGGAATTTTCAGCTACATCTTTTTCTTCCTCACTATGCTCGAGGAACAAACAAACGAAAGGCATAGTAGATTCATATCACATGGCATTCCTCCTTCAAGTTAAAAAGATGGCATTACTATAAAATCACCCTATTTCTTATAAATGTCCCCCTTGTTGAAAAATGTGTAACTAGGTTCGGTCTTCATAAATATGAAATGTACTTTTAATTTGTGTATATTGTAAAATGAAAGACAAATTATTATTATTATTTTTGGGGCAAAGGTTTCATGCTCAAGCTCTTTTATTTTGGAGTTCAAGCACCCATTGAGTGCTTCTAGGATTTGTCCTAGGTCAAGAAGTCAAAAGAGTCATTGTCATAAGTTGAAGACCCCATCGAGCACATTGTAACTTGTAAAGAAATTTATTTTTGTCTTTAAAAGTGTCAAAATACCCTTCATGACCAAGTCGGCCTAGCAGCTAGGAAGTCGGTCTATTTTGAGGAGCCACGTCCACCTTTGGAAGCCTATATAAAGGAGGAAACTCAACTTCCTTGCAACACATTCATCACGCAATCATTCAAGTGAAGAAGGAAGACAAAGAATGCAGCGAAGAAGGAGAAGGACGAAGAAAAAGTGTTTCTGGGCTATTTCTCTCTCACACGTGCGAAGGAAGGCTAGGGTTTCTGTTGCTGGACTAGGATTTTTTCTTTTGTAGGTTTGATCTTGAAGGAAGAAGAGAAAGGAGGTCAACAAAGGCCACATTAGAAGCCTTGGGAGGCCTGAATAAGCTCACACATGTCGCAGCAGCTGCTGCTAGGAAGGCCGGAAATTTCAAACCTGCAGTAGAGGCCAAAATTTTGAAGTTGGAGGTCGAAGTTGTGTTGTTGGAAGAGATTTGACTTGGTTTGACTTGGACAAAGGAAGCACATCATCCGGAAGGGTTGGACTTGGTCTTGGAGGGAATTGGTCTTGGCCTAAAGGTCTTGGAATTCGTCAATTGAAGAATCTATAAGAAGAGAAGAGATTTGCTATCTCTCAAGTGGAGAGGTTTTGGCCTTGGCTTGCGACCTACATTCTATGTTCTTGTGTACTATTGTTCCTTTTGTTTTGGTAGTTGTTTGATGATATACAAACATAAGAATAAGTGAAGAAGCTAACAAGTACAAAAAAAGTAAAAAGACATCACAAGCAATGATCAAGAAAAGAGAAATCATCCTAACTATTGCCCTATAGATTTCTCAACATGGTATTAGAGCTAACGTTGGCTAAGGCCATAATGAAGATCTCTACTACACTAAAGAAGTTCCTAAAGAAGTGTATGAAGGTGGCAAGTCCTCTGAAGAAGGGCATCAAAGAAGTATGGAATATCCTATTTTCTCCTAAGAAGGAAGTGACCAAGATCTCACTGGCACATTTCAAGATGAGAATATTTGGGTGATCGAGAGTGGAGCATCAAGGTATATGACTGGTCAACATCAGCAATTGAAGACATTATCAAAAGGGAAGTCCTCTTACTCCATAGAACTTGGTGATAATAAAAGCTACCCTGTGAGAGGAATTGGATCAACTTCGATTGAACTAGAAAATGGAGGAAACGTTCATTTCTACAATATCTTATTTGTTTCAGGTTTGCAAAAGAATTTACTTTCCATTTCATGCTTAGAAGACAAGGTTGATCGAGTTGCATCCATTGATGGAAAGGTTGTAGTATGGGGTTAAAACTCAGGCATAGAAGATGTTAGAACAAGATTACTTGGGAGCAGGACCAGAAGCAGGAGCGGGAGTGACATTTTCAAAAGCTCTTGATTCGAGAGCGAATCGGGACCGAATTTTTATATAATATATATTTTTATATATTTTAATGCATATATGTCAACAAAAGCATGTAGAATGATGAATTAGATATAAAAAGCATAAAAACATGGATTGAACCATATAACATGAATCATCTAGAAGTTGTTATCTTCCTCAACCAGGTCCACAAGTTAGTAACATATGACATATCGAGTCTCATGATTCATCAATCTTAAAGTTTCAAGCTTTCAAAAATCGATATATAACATTTATCATCATTGATCACTAAAGTTGTAACTTGTACTTGTAACAATTACCATTACCATTACCAAGTAACCAAACGATAACAAAGAATATCTAACATGAAATGAAATGTTTCAACTTTCAACTTTCACGAAG
This sequence comes from Pinus tabuliformis, assembly GCA_031772625.1. Classification (NCBI taxonomy): domain Eukaryota; kingdom Viridiplantae; phylum Streptophyta; class Pinopsida; order Pinales; family Pinaceae; genus Pinus; species Pinus tabuliformis. The sequence goes on along the minus strand of CM062817.1, from coordinate 1,325,140,104 downwards.
CATCATATTCGTAATTCATTACCAATGAGTTATAAATGCCAACTTCAAACTTCAAACTTAAATTGTCATATATTGTTTACAAAAGATACCATAATAAATATGAAATAGTCAATAGTTATGAAAAGTACTAGAAACTAGAAAAGACAGGTAAATCTATTATCCACTGCTTGACCCTCTTGCCACAAGAAATTTCTAATTTCTTGTCTCGTGCTTTATTGAGAGTTTCCTCTTGCATAGTCGAAAGACCTTGGTGCTCTTGATTAAATACAAGTTCCATACCCTAGTGCATGACAAAATCCAATGGAAACATTACAATACCCCCAATCTTGAAATCCTAAAAAAATGGTACGTCTACTGGAATTTGAGTGAGATCTAAAATTTTACTTTCTCCATATGAAATCCAATGAGGTCGGAACCACTCTCAAACACCCTTAGTCATTTCATGGTAATGTTAAAAAATTATGTTAAAGGATGAAAGTGAAAGATAAAGGAGAATGTCACTTTTACTTTAAGAATTTAACATTACCATGAACTACATATCAACACTAGGGCCATAGGTTTGAATATTAGGTTGGCCCACTCAAAAATCTTCAATAGATCCCTCTATCACTCCTGAATTGGCAGGGAGCGAAAAAAAATTAAGGAGCACAAGGAGCGAATTTCGGGAGCGCGCTCCCGATTCGCTCCTGCCTGGAGCGCGCTTCGGGAGCGGGTTCGAGAGAAGGGGGTCTCTGCCCCACAACCCTATGCTAGAATGACTGGGATTCATGAAGGAAGACTCTCTAGATTAATAACTACCCTTGCTCAAGCTTTGGTTCACATTGAACTTAGCCCATGTGAACTTTGGCATAGAAGATTTGGTCATCTCCACTACAAAATCTTACAAACCCTAAATACCATAGTGAATAACATCCCCGAACTAAAAGAAGATCATGAAGGAGTTTGCAAGGGATGTGCATTGGGTAAGAACACCAAGAGACCATTTGGAAGTAGTGCTTCAAGGTCAAAAGAAATCTCAGATCTTATTCATTCCGATGTTTGTGGTCCTAGGACTCCAAAGTCACTTGGAGGTCATCTATATTATGTCACATTTATAGATGACCACTCCAAGAAAACGTGGGTTTACTTTATGAAATCCAAGGACGAAGTATTTATCAAATTTCAAGAATTCAAAGTTGAAGTAGAGAACCTTATAGAAAGGAGAATCAAGATATTGAGATCTGATAATGGAAGAGAATATACTTCCAAAGAACTTATAGCCTTCTGTAAGAATTCTAGGATTAAGAGGGAGTTGATAGTCCAATATAATCCGGAGCAAAATAGAGTTGCAAAATGAAAGAATCGGTCCATTGAAGAAAGTGTGAAAGCAATGCTACATGATCAAGATTTGTCGAAATTCGTGTGGGGTGAGGGAACAAAGATAGTTGTATATGTTGGAAAATCAGAAAGGCAAAAAGATTTTCTTCATGTTGATAATTACTTGTGATATTCTTATGTCCTTATTAACTTTCTTGTGTTCATATTTTATCTTAGTTCATCAAACAATTACCACTAACCATAACACGAAGATCAAAGACACTAGATGTAGGCGGACATCCAGGGCAAAACCCCTATCTAGGGGAAAACCCAGTCAACAACTATTGCTTTAATAGTTTCATGAGATGATCCAAGACTCCTGACCTAGACACAGACTTCCCCCAACCACCAAGTCAGCGCTTCCCTCCTTCTGCAAATAATAACCTTCCAATAAAAACTTCAACCTTGCAGCAACAACTGAAGCAGATGCAATACTTCGATCCTGAAGCAGCACTTCGACCTAGAGGCAGTAACAAAATTTCGACCTCCCTAGTAATAGAACTTCGACCCAGCAGCAGAATCCAAAATTTCAACCCCAGTAGTATCCCAATAAGTTCACACGTGTGAGAGAGAGAGATAGCCCAAAAACTCGATTTGTCTTTCCCAGCAATTCTCCTTCTTCTTCTGCAATTTCGCACTTTTCCTGCTCCTCCTCCTTGTACATCAAACTTGTGTGATGGATGCTCCAAATGAATCGAACTGCATTGTATATATAGCCTCTTATGGAGTTTGAATTACCCTCATGTAGGTCAACTTGATCAAGTAAAGGCCAACTTGGTGTGGAGGTGACAAATGACTTATTTTACTCAATAATAATTATTTTTACATTATTCAAAGGCACCTGATGATTATATGAAGACTCCATGCCCAAGGATGCTCCAGAGGACACTTGTACCATTAGATATCATCAGTCAACAGAGTTTTTTAACACTCTGCGGGGAATTGTAATAAGTGATACTAGTAATGATGAGTTTTGAGTTTGTAACAGGCCTAAGATGTTGGGACTCGATCAGCAAACGAGTACACCTTGGAGTGTTTTTTTTAACTAGTTAATTATCCCTTTTTTTTCAGAGCCGGATAATTTTCTAGGTTTTTTCACTCATTCTTTTACCCCAAAACCAGGGTGACGGTTGGAAAGTTGAGATCCTAACACATCTTAGTGTCTAGAGTCAATGTATATTACCATACTAGATCACACAAAAAATTTCGTGGAATTTGGTTATGTCTAGGTAATCATTTTTTTTATTTTTTAGATTTTCCACACTGCAGAAATTGCAACAAAAATTGTATTTGTAATGTAATAAGTGATGTCTAAAGAAATTGTATGGGGTATGAATAATGAAATTTTCACCTCTCACCCTGATGACACACTTTGAGGGGTTAAAAATGTGTTTTGAACCCTCAAAACCCATTTTTCCTAAGTTTAGTGGGAAATCTGGCAATTAATTAAGCCAAAAATTAAATAAATGGAGAAAAATAAAAATCCACACATGCTAAATGTTGTGGAAATGAGATGGAAAATTATGGGGGATTTAAAGTGAAGTCCCAAGGTGATGTGGACTCCTAAAATCAAGGAAAGGACATGTGCTCAAATAAAATTGAATTTCTTGCATTAAATGAGAAAGCAACTCACTGTTGAAATTTCTAAGTCTGACACGTCAGAAATCCCTATTGCATAACACAAATGTAGCCTTAACACATATACAGATCAGCGACTGAAATTCTGAGACAATCACACAAGGGACACGATTATTTTTGGACAATCGTCCCCGGAAAAACCCAATGCAGGAAAACCTGTGCAATAGATATGAGGCTTTTATTATTATGCAGTTTTTGAATACAACTAGGGTGCCAGAAATGGCTCACCCAACAAAGAATGCCCACGGCAGTAGTACCTCTCTTCAGAGACAGATATTATGGCCAACCAACAACCGAATGATGAGCCCCATAGTGACTGTTCCTTAGTTGGTCAGCGAAAGTTGCTCCAAGCTTCCCTCTGGAACTGTGTCACCCTCCTTCGGCTTTGCGTCAGCTCACCAGCACTCTATCTGCCCCACAAAAATCACCCAACGCAGCTCCTCAACCCTTTGCGTCAGCTATTGTAGCCTCTGAGTCAACTCTGCTAGCTTCTGCATCAGCTCTGCTAGCCTCTGCGTCAGCTTGCGTTAGCTCTGCGTCCTCAGCGCTGGCCCTCAAGCTCCTGTGTCACCTCTAGCTACCTCTGCGCTCTCTCTGACACTATCTCTACCTCTCTACCATGTATTCTCGGCCTTGTGCCAAACTACCCCTTGCTTCAACAGATCACTAGTTCAATTCTCTCAACAAACCTTGCTCCAGAAAATCGCACTGACTGATCAATCTGGCGTATCTCCAATTGACCCTCAAGCCTCCTCTTATACTTTTCTTGTTGACGATTCAATCATCGCGATTAAGTCCTAAATCAACGGCTAAGATTAGATTTGGATTGATCCTCGTCATTTAGAACTTTCTCACCAATTTTATATTAATACACATTAATATTTTAATTTTCCTAAGTTTAGACTTAGGAACCCCATTAAAAATATTAATTATTTTAATGTCTCTCCATGCGGGTGGAATTTTCCCAAACGATTTCTGGGTCTTGGAGATCTTATGTGCCTTAGCCTCTCCAATTTTCATGGCTAGAGCACATCTGATGCTACCACAAATGCTTGGAAATTCGAATTTGTGAAGTTAATGCACATTTGGGAGGATTTGGGAGAATATTTGGTTGAGATTTTTGTGGGAAATTGTCTTCACATGGTTTACCACCCATATACACTTGTCATTCCATCATAAAATTCGAATTTGGCACATAAGGAAAGAAGAAAATGATGTCCACTTGCAAGAATTCGATTTTTACACTTGGCATTGGAGCTTCATTCAACAAATTTGAATTTCTCTTTGGGATTGTCACCTCATGCCACTTGTTTAATCACTCTACATTGGGATTTGCTCCCAACTCTCTGTATAATAGAGCCATGGGCTCTGATATTGTATCTTTAGAATGAGCTATTGGGCTTACAGAGAGTACTGGATTTTGTATTCATTTTCATATAATAAAAAGACTTTGGAGTACTAATGTGTTGGTGTTCTCCTTCCATTGCTTGAGGTGATGTTATTTCAATTGTTGTGATTTACATTCTACATGTATGTTGGATTATGCTAGTTATCATTTTACCACTTGTTTGGATTAACATATGCAACCTATCTTGTATGGTTTTTGGGTTGGAGAAATACTCTAGGAAGAGAAGCACTAAAAGATTTTTGGTGAATCTCTAGTCTTCACATCCATTGAATAATCTAATCTCTTTATGATTGCTGACATCTTTTCCAAGTGTGTAGAGATCTTTAGATTTGGTTGAAGGATTTACTTTGTGGGGTAACTCTCCAATAGACGAACTAACTCCCAAGATCAAAAATAGAAGGACCCAATCGTTTTGCCTCAAGGATCTCATCAAACGATTTTGAAAGAGGGAGTTTCCTTTCCTCTAGCCTACTAAGATCACTTAAATTTAAATTCAATATTTTTCTTGATCAATATCTTGTGCTTTCAAGGATTTTATTTGCTACATAGAGCATGGTTTTAACTAGATAAGTATGGAGTTCTACTTTCATGTCTTGATCTAGTTCTTGTGCACTAATTGTAGATTATCATTTTGTCTCTTTCATGTCATCTTTCCACTCATTTTGGATCTGTTTTGCAGCCCCTTTTGAGCAGATTTAATAATTCAATCCTTGTGGCAGCTTGAGGGAGTTTTCATTTGAGACATTTAACAAGTTATTTGTAGGACCTTTGGAGCATTTTGAGACGAAAATTCAAGGAGGTTGTGAGTATTTGAGGCATCATTTCTTGAAAGGTTGAGTTCTACTTTGAGGGCAGCATCCTTCTCTCACTAGGTTGTGGGTTAGAGGAGGCTTAGCCTCTCTCCTTAGCACTGAATACAACTCTCTTTGTGGTTTATTTGATTGTTGCAAATTTGTTTCTTGTATTTTCAGATTTTGTCAAAAACTCTCCTGTAGTTGTTACTTGAAGAGATCTAGCCCTTGGAAGTGGCATGTTGTAAAAGACTCATTTGGTTTCCTTGGGAAGTCTTCTCAAAAGACTTTTATTTTCTCTCTTTGTAACCAATCTCTAATAAAAAAGATTATTTTTTCTTGTGAGGGAGCTTGGGATTTTTCCCATGGTATCCTTTCTCCCCATTTAGAGGGATGATCATTGCTTGTGGGTGGACTAATCTCTTAGTTTAGTTACTCCAATTTTCTTTGTTAATCTCATTGCTAAGCTCATTCGTGCATGATTAGTTTTTTAACATAACACTCACATCCATTCTCATTTTAGCATACATTTGAGATTGGTTTATGTTTGCCATTTCCATTTCTTGAATACTTGTATTGGGCAATCTACTACAACACATGCAATTTTTCTTTTGATGCAAGAAAGTATTTTATATTTACTAGGCAAGCTTAAACTAGTTTAATTTATCCATCTACTTTGGTTTCACAAGTCTCTTGAGCACATTGCTTTATCATTGTCAATTTATATTAATGGGCATTATCATTATTGTTGGGTCTTTCTTGTGTCACTCCATTGAAGCAATTTGGCATTGATTTCATTTATTTGCAAAGCAACGTATTTGGAACTTGTGGAGCTAGATTAAGCTAATTGTTTCACCTTCCCTTTCCATTGAAAGATATTGGTATTGTTTATTTGAGCATTGTCTTTTATTTTGAGCACTAATATCAATACTTTCTTGGAAGCAATAGCACTCACGCATGCATTTCATCTAGGCATTTTAGTATAAGGCTTCCAAGCCAGGCCCCAAGCCTCACTAAAATTAACCTCCAAGCATAAGCTTGGTTGATAGAAAGTATAGGGAAAAAAACTTTATTGCAAAGTTCTTCCATCTGGTACCAAGTAAGGTAAAAGCGTTGTGATCCTGCAATTATGAAGGTGGCTTGTCCCCTTGTAGGAACGAAGGCACACCCTAGCTCGTAAGACTTGAGGGACAGGTATCGTTAATGACACCTTTGTGCCTTCGCCCCCTCTTTCTTATAGTCACCCCAATTTTTACCCTTTGGTAAGAGCTCAAGAGGAGGACTTCTTATTTAGAATAGACATTTTAGATTAAAAATAACCAAGACTAATTGCATTCAAGTCTAGTATAGGTGCATCTCATGGTAATACGTCTTATAATTTCACTTGCAATTGTCCAATTTACTTGTCATTATTGAATATTTTATGTTGGCAAGCATTTTTCATTTTCCTTTTGCAAGTAGAACCATAATGATTTTCCTTTTGCAAGATATCTCTATATTCTTTGATTTAGGCATTGATTATATTTTAAAATCATTTTATATCTTGTATCAATTATCGTGCTAACATCCTTGTCTCCATTGCAGGATTGCTTTGCTTTCATTTTTTGAAGCATTCTACTTTTGTTTTGAGCAATTTATCTTAAGGAATTCGTTTTATGGTTTTAATATGTTAATGATTTTTATTGCTCATAATTCTAAAAATTAATCCACTTTCACTTTAACATCTCTCCTAGAACCTCACATTTCTTTTATCTTAGTTTTCCATATTAGGGACCACCCCCCATAGTTAACCTAGGAGATAGCTTAAACAAAGAAAGGGGATTTAGTGTGACAGCCCCTTCTCTTAGTTCCCTGCCACCAACCACACCTTGTGGGGTTGAAGGCTTACTGACTTGTAGGTAGGTGTAGGCGGCAAGGTCAGTAGGGTCTAATGGATCTATCAAAGGAAATTCTTCCTAACGTTGCCCCATATTTTCAATATGTGAGTGGAGACCTTACATCTGAGACTTTCTAAGAATTTTGACTTAGACACTGAGGATTTGAGTTTCAGCCTTATACAATATGCTTTGAGCCCTACTTAGCGCACTGACTCTACTCAAGACTTTGTTCTTCTCCCAAGAATGTTACTACTTTCTCTCTAAGGCTTACAAATGGGTCATGATTCCTAGTACAAGGTGAAACTTCGGTCTTCTACCTGAGTCAAATTCTGAGACCTTTGCATTTTTCAACAGAAATTATTTGGATTACTTCAAAGGGTTCTAAGGCATTCGACCTGTCACGCTGACTGAGGATTATCTCAGTTTCTTACAAGACCTGAAGCCTTCGACCCATTAACACTTGACCACAAACACGAATAGATGTATATTGTTCTCCTTGCAAACAGTGACTGGGGCTTCTCGATCCTTACTAACAGACTTTGAGGCTCGTATTCAGTTTCTTCAAGACCTGTGATTTTCAGAACTTTCGCCTTTTAGAATCAGGCTTTGAAGCCTTCTCCGCTTAGTAAGACATACCTTGTGACCTCCTCGCCTCACTAAAAAAGGTTGAGGCCTTTCAAACCTCGACCTTCTTCAAGGATGCTTCATCTTTTGGAATATTATCATATCAGGCATATCTTTGGTAAATATTTTTTCCTTGCAAAATGAGAAGGAATTAAGATTCCTTTTCTCCACAATAGACCCTTAGTTAGGAGATGAATTAAACAATGCCTTGGTTGCAAAAACTCGGTCTAAACAATAGAGACCTGGATCATATCTAGACCTTTCATTCTTGAGATCAAATCTTGACCTTAGATTCTTAAGCTACGGCATCTAGCACTGATAAATAAATACCTAGAGGATGACTAGATGACTTATTTTCAGGGTTTCTCTTTCACCATATTTATGATCCCATGTTGAAATTTCATTAGTCCTCTAAACTGATAATTGTTTCTTATGATTTTTCTTAGATTAATCTTTTCATACATTTGTTATCCATCATAAAATAATTACATAGAGAACTTCAACAATATAAGAAAATTCTAGAGGATCATAAAGAGAGAGCCACACAAGAACACAAGAGTTTACCCTAGGAAAACCCACATGAGGGGAAATCCCAGCTGGCAGCAACCTTTCCTTATAGAATCAAGTCAACAAAAGAGACATCCAAGTCAAGATAATAGACAAACTAACCAGCAAGAAGGCAACCTCGGCAATCCACCAAGAAGCCAAGTCAACCCTCCAAAATAGTTAGTTGAAAGCTTGCTCAAAGGTTAAGTCAAAAGTCTCTCTCTTCCACAGAAAATTTCAACTTCTCCACAGAATCTATGCACAGAAAATCCGGCCCTATCTGGACACACGTGCTAGTAGTAGAGATATCATCTTCCACACATGCAAGATCTTCTTCTTCTTCTTCCTCTTCTTCTTCTTCTAGCTTCAATCTTCTTTTCTTTTTCCTTCTTCGCATAAGGGAGTTGATATATACCTTATTATGATGAAATACGAATTGCTCCATGAGGATGATCAAGTGTCCTTATACATAGTCTTTTTGGGGGCCAAATAGGTGCCTCTTTAGGGTTGGACTAACTTGATAAGGAGGAGGACCAACTTGGTCTTCTTGTGGAGCCATAAACCGAAATTTAAAATTCATATTTTCTTTTTTAGAAGGCCATGAAGAACAAGCCTTCTAATTTTTCTTTTGACAATTACATAGAGAATATAAATTTTCTTTTGTGCATCAAGAACATGCTTTAAAAGTACATCAATGATAAAATATTAATTATGAAGACCGACCATAGCTACAAAATTCAACAAAATGAACCCCAAGCAGATGATTGATTTAATGAAGAACCTGAACTTAGGGATGTTATGGGTTGCAGGAATTTCTTGCAATCCAAGACCCCCTCGGCTAATTTGACTTGTTACCTACAAGTCTTACCCACAATAATGAGATCCCTATGGCTAATACAGAGTGGCTAAGTTTGTGGAAGATTTGGATAGTGGTCAAACAGTTTAAAATTCTTCTCAAATTCCACAACAAGGTGAAATTCAAGCCAACATCAGCCGGTGAGACTGATTTGATTGGACAAAGGATGCTAGCGGGATGCTCCTCGAAAAATTAAAAGAACAAATTCCAAGTGCCAGTGATAATTGATGTTTGTTAGCGTAATTGTTCATTTCCTTATTGATGTAAAAATATAAGGAATACTTGTCATGATTTTTTCCAGACAAATTGTATGGCCCAACTAGTATGGGAGTACTCTGATTTAGAAAGAATTGGGTGAGAAATTACCAAATTTATTGATGATGATGATGATCATTAACATCCACTAAGATCAATATGGCCTATCATACCTTCAAAAGGTAAGAGATTACTCTAAATTCCTTAGCATTTTATTTCAATGCTTGAAAAGCATTAGGAGAAGCATTCCTAGATCACCATAGTTTTGCTAACTTAAAAAGATCAAGAAGGTTGGTAGAGTGACAAAGATTTTGAAAATTAAACCAAATGTGAGTATAAGATGGACAATCTAAGAGAAAGTGTTTTTCATCTTCAACCCTCTTGGTGTTGAAAAAGTAATAAGACTCTTTCACCCCATGGTGTTTTGGGAATTAACCAATGACTAGTAGCACTATAAAGCTCGAGAGAATTGGCTCTCATTTTAGAAATGTTTACTTTTTTCTTAACAATAGTCAAGAAAGAAATATTTTTTATTTTCAAGATTGGGGTTGATCACTTCTTTATAATATCTTAGTTTCCTTTTTCCCTCTAACTCTTTATCTTGCCATAATTCCTCTTTATTTTGTGGTAATAATATTTTTAATACTATCCTTATTCTGAAAAACAATCTCCTCCTTTATCCTGTGCCAATTTCACTACTGAAATTTTTATTGCAACAACTAGAATTAATTCTTCTAACTATAAATTAATTATGTAGTTTATGGATATGGAAACAATGAATTAATCACACTGCAACCTTCACAAATAAAATATTGCAGAAGATAAACTGGAAACTGAGAAAATACTGGCACACCCAAAAATTTAACACCGTTATTTTTGGACAAAAGTCCCTGGAAAAACCCAACTTGGGAAAATCAGTGTAGCAGCTAAGGGTTTTATTATTAAGCAACAGTGAAAAATTTTGAGTACAATAAATATCGCCAAACTGGCGAATCTATCCAAGAGAAGTACTGGCAAAAAAATTCTGAGGGATTTTACCCTCTCTCCGATCAATCCCGACACTCTCTGACCTCTGAAAAGCTAGTCGTCCAAGTGGTCTATGCAGGCTCTACGTCACCCTAGCGCTGTCTACCACACGCACTGCCTGAAACAGCTGCCAATCTAAACATTCTGCCTACTACTGACTGTGAAAATGCTTCTCCAACCCTCTGGCAAATCTTTCTGGCCTTGAGAACTGAAAACGCCGTCCCCTCCAGCCAAATCGAACTGCTCACCTGAGGCTATGCGCAGCTTCCTGGAGAAAATTTTCAGCCTCCTCTTTCTAACTCTCTGGAACTGGAAAACTTCCTCCAAGCCCATTATTTCTACCCCTCTCTGTCTTTGTGTCCCCTCTCTGGCTCGAGTTCTTCCAACAAAATCTTGCTACGCTCTTCTTATTAGTGCATGTGTGTTTACTTCATCGAACTGCTACCAAAAACATAAGAACAAGAACCCAAGATGTTGGCTCTATGCCAGGGCCAAAACATCTCTCTCTTGGAAAGGAAAACCCTTTGGTAAGTTTCTCTTATTGAAGCTTCTTATTGATCAATGTCAAACCCTAGAACCTTGACTAGAATGTCCTCCAAGCACAAGTCAAGTCTTTCCTCCTTTATGCACTTTGTTCCCCAGCACTTAGTCTTCCTTCTTCCGGCACTTTGCTCCCTGGCACTTCGTACTCCTTCATTCTTTGATTGGAGATAGACCTTGTTTATGTGAGCTCTAGATGAGATGCTTCTCTTCTATACTTAGTGATATCCTTCACTTATGTAGACACCTTCCTTCTTTCGACCAAACAAGATCCTTCTTGAGATGTAGATGTAGACTTGGTGTGACTGTACAGCAACCCTAGTTCTTCGCACGTGTGGAAGGTATCCTTGTGAATTAGGGTCCTTTCACCTTCGCTTGAGAGAGAGTTTTCTTCGCTTCAGTAGGAGGCCTTGTAGGCCTAACTTTCTAGCCCAAACAAAGATAAATATAGGATTGTTATGTTGTTGTTGTTATGACTATAGAGATGCCTCTGTTTCTCGCACGTGTGACTATTTTCCACCCTAGAAACAATCCTTTTGGCTTCGGTCTAGACTTCTCCTTCGCTGCACTAGAGGCTCCTTACACTTGTCTTCTCTTCACCTTTTCTCGGTTGTCCTTCTTTGCTGATTTCAGAGATGAGTACATGATGTTATGAGGGAGTGGACAGCCTCTATATATAGAGGATTGTCCCTCCTTTAGGCCAACTTGAGGTTGACTTGTAGACTGTAGGCCAACTTGAAGTTTCTTCATCATTTTTGCTCCTTGAAGGATGTCGTTGCATGGAGAGGACTTGACTTTGCTTGGAGGGATATCCTTTGACTCTTTATACAAGTATATACATGGTGTAACATGCCCTTAAATGTCTTCAACATTTTCTTTTGACTCTTTGATTCTCCTATAGCACTTTAACATGTGCTAGACCTACTTCAATGAGAAAGAAACTCATTGATAAATATAACAAAAATAATATTTCTTTTTCTTGAATAAATACAAATATCAAAAGTAAATTGATGAAGACCGAACCTAGTTACATTTTCTTCAAAACTAGTGTTTCTTAGCCTCTCTGACAACTATCGAGACTAGAACATCATCCAATGCTACAAAAACTAACACTCCCTCTTAGTGAGGAAGTTGTTCTAGTGTTGAACTGCTCCAACACCCTATCTCTGCATCATCCTCCATACGTTGTTAATGTCTGGCCACTGTGATTGCCTGCCACTACCCACCAACCACTGCACAACTCTGATATTGCATTTGTGTTGTTATTGACACTGCTATACTATTGCCAACTCTGCATTTGCACTACAAGTCCCTCTCAACTATTGTTGCTACTACTACAACTGTTGCAACTGAGAAGATTCTGAAAAATTGAATCATTTGTGTCTCTGTGTTGCCACTGTCTCCTGAGCATCTGACTACTACTACTCTCTGCACTGTCCACTAAGGAATTTGCGTTGTTGTTGACTCTGCTATTGAGCCTCTTGCTTTGATGTCAACACTGCTCTACGCTCCTCAACACCTGACTGCAACTAGTCTGCAACTGTCACTCTGGAATCTAACTACATCAACTCACATGGATCCATCATGTTATTGAACATTGTGGGCCCCTGTAGCAAGGTAATGATCCATGAGGAAGACACCTCAATGGATCCTGCCCAAATTTGTGCAACTCTGGGACTATAGCTCAATATCGCCCCACCTCACTCCTGGAGGTATAGTTGCAAACATGGCGAAGTCTTCCTACAACCTGGAGGACAATTTGTCTTTCTCTGTGGACGTTGTCTGCTGGTCTTGCTTCTCCTTCTTCCTTTGAGGACACTTAGTATAGTGGCCAAACTCGCCACACATGAAGCACTTGACCTTAGATAGGTCCTTCTTTTTCTTCTTCTCCACTCGTCCCTGAATGGGACCCTTTGATGCAAGGGCCACATTCTCCTCCTCCTCCTTCTCACCCTTTCAACCCTTATTGTTGTTTCCACTAATGGAGCTCTTTACTAGAGCTCGCCTCATCTCCTCCTGTTGTATGTCTGACCATACCCTGTCCCACCTTGGTAATGTGTCTCGTCCCAAAATGCCTTGGAAGAAGACTCCCCATTCCTCTGAGACATTGTTTAGGGCCAAACGCACAAGCTCTGACGGTTGAGGTGCTTCCCCAATGGCTGCAAGTTGATCCCGGATTTCCTGAATTTTGGTGAGGAAGAGATCTATGCCTTCACCCTTCTGCATCCTAATGTATCTCAGCTTCTCCTTCAAGGACATCTTCCATTGCTCGAAAAAATTTTGAAACAACCCCGCGAGAGCATGCCAGATCTCCTTGGCAATGTTTTTGCTAGATATATGTGAGACTATATGGTCCCGGAATCCATCTAGGATCATCCGTTTTTCCTTAACCATTTCTTTCTTTTACTCTTTTAGTTGATCTGCATTGGTCGGTATTACCACAACATTTTCTGCATAGGTCTTTAGGCAAAATTCATCCAGCGGGAAGGACATCCTGGCCTTCCAAATTACATAGTTGGAGGCCACTCCAACCTATCCTGATCTCTAAGCCCAATTGTGGCCATCTCTGAAACTGAAACGGAAATCTCCCTCTTTCACCTGCTCAGTTGTTGAATTTGTTATTCGCACTCCCTTCTGGAGTCAGAAGATCAGCTTGCAACTACTGTCGTCTGCAACTGGAAATTTGGATTTCTAGGCTACAAACCCTCCGAGAGAAATTTTCCTCTGTGTGTGCACTTTCTCTTCCACCCGACACTGATTCTGCTCTAGCAACTGCTCCAAAAACCCTTTTGTGCCCAAACAAGGAATCTGCTTAGCAAAAATATTGAACTATTGATCCCTTTGCCTGTTGGAATCACTCTTTGGTAAGCTGAATTTTTTTGCAACCCTGCACTGAAAAAATTGAACTGCCTAGCTAGGCACTACGCAACCCCTTGAAAATTTGTCTTGTTGCTCCCTCTGAACAATGAAATTTTCTTCTTCCACTTCTGAGCTTCCCCATCTGATCAAATATGTTTTGATACCATGTGAAAATTTCACTACTGAAATTCTATTGCAACAACTGGAATTAATTCTTCTAACTGCAAATTAATTTAGCAGTTTATTGCTATGGCAACAACGAATTAATCACACTGCAATCTTCACAAATAAAATATTGTAGAAGATAAACTGGAAACTGAGCAAATACCGGGACACACACACAAAAATTGAACATTGTTATTTTTGGACAAAAGTTCCCAAAAAACCCCAACTTTAGAAAACCAGTGCAGCAGTTGAGGACTTTTATTATTAAACAATAGTGAGAAATTCTTAGTACAATAAATATCATCAAGCTAGCGAATCTATCCAAGAGAAACACTGGCAAAAATTTTCTTAGGGATTTTACCCTCTCTGAGCAATCCCAATTCCCAGCACTGTTTGACCTCTGAAAAGCTAGTCGTCCAAGTGGTCTACGCAGGCTCTACGTCACCCTAGCGCTGCTTGCCAAACGCACTGCCTAAAACAACTGCCAATCTAGTCGTCTTGCATGTTGTTGACTAGGAAAATGCTCCTCCTGCCCTTTGGAAAATCTTCCCAGCCTCTGGAACTGAAAATTTCTTCACCTCCAGCCAAATCGAATTGCTCACCTGAGGCTCTACACTGCCTCTTTGCAGCCTCCAGGAGAAATTTTTCGGCCTCCTCTTTCTGACTCTCTAGAACTGGAAAACTTCCTCCAAACTCACTGTCTTTGCCCCTCTCTGTCTCTGCGTCCACAATCTATCTAGAGCTCTTTCGGCAGAATGCTCTGGAAAGTCGAACTACACAAGGAAATCGTTCTCAAGTGTGTTCCTCCATCTACCCATCGACTTCTTATAATCTCACTATGGGACTCCAACAGCCAAGATTAAAACTTAATCAATCACTGAGATTATTTCCTAGTCTATCTGTGTGAGTTTGTAGAGAAATCTCACCTTCCTCAATTAATTACTATTAATTAATCATTTTCCCTAAGTTAGACTTAAAAAAAAAAAATACTCATTAATTAACTTAATTAAGGTATTTCTAGGTGGATTTTCTTGAAACATTTTTTGGGTTATGGAGTCCTAGTGTTTCTTAGCCCCTCTAACAACTGTTAAGACTAGAACACCAACTGATGCTACAAAAACTAACATATCCCCCAATTGTCTAGCCAAAATTGGGTGTCCTTATGCCATCACTGCTTCAGCTAAAGGTGGGGTATTTGGCTTAGAGTTAAAAGAACTTTTATGAAAACTCTTGGTTGCCATGTTGTTTAGTTTCTTATTATACAGAAGATAGATAGTCATAGACATGCTTTCAGTGGGGGAAAGGTTTATTTTAGTGAAAAGGATAGAATAGGAAGTATTTTCATTAATTTTGAAATTGTAGGTTCTAAATTGTTTTTGGATCTATTCTATCTTCCTCCTCAACTCTCTAAAGATACTGCAACCCCAAAACTCACATCCATGTAAAATAAGAAGAGCGACAAGAGTCTCAATAAGTTTCTTTTTTCTACTGACTTACAATTGTTTTCAAGCCCATAGTAAGTTTTCCATCATCCATTTATCCCTTTTTCAATTGAGATTGTGATGGATATTGATTCCAAGCTATTTGTCTGAAGAAACTTCCTCCAAGTAGTTGTTGTCATATATCAAGGTATCATATGTTATCTTTTTGGATTTAAATATCATGAATTTAGCTTTTTTAGTATCAACAATCATACCCATCTTGGAGCAAAAATCTCAGAGGATTCTTAGTTGCTTCCCAAGATCATAATGGCTCCTTACCAAAAGAACAATATCATCCACATAAAGGAAAATAGTTACAACTATAGTAGTGAGCATGGGGCCAATACAACCTACATCTTCCAAACCCTCTACTAGCTTATCAATGTATATGCCAAAATGGGTAGGGGATAAGGAACACTCTTCATTGAATCCAATATTGCATTTAAATCCATCTCACCATCCTTCAATGATCCCAAACTTGGCAATAACATTCTTGTACAACCTTGTCACCACAACCCTCAACTCAAAAGGAACCATTATCTCTTCCAGCCTCTTCCACAGTTTTGTCCAAAAAACAGTGTCAAAAGCTTTTCTAAAGTAAATGAAACAATAGAAGAGATCAGTTCTATTATTGTGACATTCCTCTACAATGATCCTGAGAGTAACAAGGTGGCCCATAGTTGAATGATATCTCCTAAACCCAGCTTGGATTTTAGCTACTTTACTATGGCTATTTAGCCATAGGCTAATTTCTATTCCAAAATAATTTTGTACAAATTGATTAAAATATGGCTAATCATAATGGTCCTATAATTAGAATGAATGCTTTTATACCCACTTCTAAATATAGGCACAATGAGGCTCACATCCAAGGCTTAGAGAAGCCTTGTTTCACTACCAAATTGAAGAGCTTGTGCATGTGAGAGATGATGATAGGCCCTCCCATTTTAAAAATTTCAGCTCAGTAGCCTTCAATATCCTTAGCTTTCCCATTAGCGAGCCACTTAACTCCAAGCTCAATGTCTTCCAAAGAAAAGATATCATCTTCTATAGGGACATTCAAAATGGTGTCCATGGTGTTAGAGGATTCATAAAGGTTTTTAAAGTAAATTCCAATTCTTCAAGGAAAACAAATTATTTTCTTTAATTTTGCGAATTAGATTTTTCCTCAAAAACATTCTAGGGTCAGATTTAGATAGGTTCAGCAACTACTCTTCCTTTCTATTTAGATAATACCTTTTCTTCCTTTTAATAAGACCTTTGTACGTATTTATCTTATCAAGCTTTAAAGATTTATAAGGACCATCTCTTATCACTTTTCTAGCAATTTTACAATCATTATCATACCAATGGTTGGTAGTTCTATTATTTGTTTCATATGACACCTTGATGGAGAACTTGCTAATAGAAGCAGAGAGGGTCGTAGTAAAATTATGATAGAGTGTTACGATGTTATCCTTGTAGTTAAGAGGTGTAAATCCTTGTTTAATTCCTTTAAGTACAGAGTCATTTTACTTTTGACAAAAAGCAAGCACCTTCAATTCTCACACTTGCATTTAGATTGTGCGCATGGCAAAATTTAGAGTTATGGTCTATGTTACAGAATCCGCAGGGGGTAGGTTGCAAAAACGTGAATCTCTGGATCTGAAACGGATACAGATACGGATCCATCTGGATACATGTGAGATCCGCCAAGAAACAATTCTAAATATTATGGGAAACTAATCCTGCTTACGGGAGTCGTTTCATCCATCTCGGTCGCAGATACCGTGGTTTCGGAAGCATATTTGGCAACAACAAACTCTGTAACGTGCATCGCTAATTCACTATTCCATTCTTTGCATTTTGGCATTTGTTTTAGAAAATTTTACAGCTCCGTTTTGCCATCTTCTAAAACGAAATCCTCATTTCCTCATCGCCCATTATAGTAACACTCGCGGCATGGTGATTGTAAAATAATTATAATCCTCATCGCCTATTAAATTTAAAATAAAATAATTTAAACCATAAACTATAATATTTATTATGTTATTTAATTATAATATAAATGTAGGCAAATAATAATAATATATATTTTTACATACCACCGCCATCCTCATAGTATTATAAAAATAATATTAATTTTATAAATTTTGACATAGCAATTAAAATTTAAGAAAGGATTATAAAGTTTAATTATTTAATTATAATATAAACAAAAAAAACAATAAAAATTATAATGATTATTGGTCGGGTGTGATGCGGCTATGCCCCAACGTGTCGTCGCAACCTGCCCATGGTAATTAAAAATACTTCCCACCCTTTACATTTATTTTACGATTTACATCACCACTCAAGTGGTCGCTTTTTCACTTTGGTTAAAAATTTATTAGTAAATTTTTATTGCCATAACCCTAAAAATACATATAAAATTTCTATAATATTTAATAAGTGGCCAATCTCTATAATATTTAATATACAATTAAATATGATATAAGACATTTAAAGATGATTATATTATAAACTATTAAGTTTTAACCATAAATAATAATAATACTAAATTAAACTATAAACTAAATTATAAAATAGTTTAAATTGTGTAGTTTCAAATGTATAAATTATAAACTAATTTAAGTTATAATATAAACTATTTTTAACCATTATACCTAAATTAAATTATTTTAAGTCATTGTTTGTTTTTCTATATTATTTTTTATGTTTAGTCTTCAAGAATGTTGTTCTATATTACTTTTATCATTTTATTTTATTTTATTTTATTGGTCACAATCATGTGTTTAGATTTATAAATTATCTAATGATTTCATTTCAGTGCTAATGTTGTTATTCATGAATGGTTTTTGATTTTGAACTTCGAATATGTTTTTAACTTTTTTTAAATTTTAAAAATATTATTATATATTTTTGTACTTGATATATCTTTGCCTTATCCGGATCCTGACTTTTCAAAAATTTGGCGGATCTGTATCTGAATCCGTTTCCGTATCCTAGTAACATAGGTTATGGTTAATGGTCTATGATCAGAATCAAGCTCATGATCATTTAAAAGGTCAAAATTTACAATTTGGTTGTAAAGAGGGATCATTTGTATCTCCTGTAGCCAACCTTTCTCCACCTGAGTTGATTATATTAGAATTTTCTCAGGGAGATTGAGATTATTTGCCCCTTTAATTATGAGCTGTAATCAAGCTTAGTTTTTCTTTTCTTTTTTTTCCAACAATGGTATTACTCATTTTATCTTTCACATGGTGCACCTCGGCATATTTTGGCTGATAACATGGAGAAGCCTATGTAGTTTTCCCTCCATTTTGAGTTGCTAGGGATTTACAACATATCAAGTAGTTGTACATGTTATCAACAATACAAAATTATGCATTGCAGTTTCCAATAAACAGAATATCAAATTCTGTGCACAACATATCTTCATTTGATCTCATATACTACAGTCTACAGAACATCACCATCGCACCCAGCAAATGTTCTATATTAACTTGATTATCCTCCATCACAACAGTCGACTGTTATAATATTTTGTAAAAAGAAAAAAATTCAACATAGAAAATAAATTATTCTCTAAAGACCTTAAAAGCAACGTGAATCAAGACACTAAAATTCTGTAACCGAGCTTAAGGCAGGCACATGCAGTGTCTGCCTCTATTACCTGTTTTACACGTGTGAGAATTTCTGGACTAGAAGCAACCAGTATACAGCCCCGAGCCTGCAATGCAATTGCAATGCTGATTTCAGTATATTGACAAAACAGCAATCAACTACATGTGATGCAATATAGCATTTAGACTAAGTCATACTTTTTATTTTCAGAAAGCCAAGGAGTAATTCCTTGAAAGTGGCATATTTCAAACAAAAACCTGATAGTACTTTCACCAATTACTGCATATACAACTCTGGTGCAACATTCATAATTACTGTCAGACAAATTTCAAACATCTGGTATCAATGATCATATACATATAATATGTATATGCACAGTACATGAGTAGCTACAGTAGAAGTTTATGACTCTTCCAATACCTGCAAATATATCATATAAGG
Source organism: Pinus tabuliformis (assembly GCA_031772625.1). Lineage (NCBI taxonomy): Eukaryota > Viridiplantae > Streptophyta > Pinopsida > Pinales > Pinaceae > Pinus > Pinus tabuliformis. The sequence goes on along the minus strand of CM062817.1, from coordinate 1,325,120,632 downwards.
GCTTGGATTCACAACTCGTAATGCCCTGTATACTTCAAATGGATCTGCAAATGTGCGACGCTCAAAACGCTGGCTAAGAACAATTTGGAAGATGTCCCCAGCTAGAATGTGCTCCTGTGCCTTCAAAACAGCTTTCTTGTATTGCTCACTTGTCATACTAGACTCTTTCAGGGCAGCCCCAAATAGTCCAGTTTGCAGTTTAATAGAACCTGAAGAAAGTCTTGGACTGCCAAATTAAATAAAACAACAATAAGATGATATTAAAATTAACTTGGTAAAGAAAAAGGTAAATTCCATTATCTAAATGCAGAAAAAGATTATTTTGGAAATATTGCATACGGATCAATATCCTGCACTCGGGAAACTAGGATATCAAGTCGTCGTTGTCCATCTTTGAATGCCTCATCAGCAGAAGAATAATCGTCTACTCGCACCCAATGAATGACATATGCTTTCTGAAGATCATTGAGTCAAAATGAAAATAGAATATTAAGCAATTATGAAACTTGAACACATTTTCACAAGTAGCACTATACTGAAAATTGTGTAGCCACGAGCCTCAAGGCTCAAACAATAGGGTGGCTTTAAGTCCAATAATTAGTGTGCATTATGTGTTCTTATTTATAAGGACTTGCAACATCCATTCAACTCACAAGCACTTCAAAAAGATTAATCTATAAAACTTAAGCATACTATCTTTGGAAGGACTTTCTGTATTACTTTAAGTAAGAATTGAATGTGCAATTAAAAAATTAATGTGACACCTAAATACATAATAGGCAGCAATGACCACAATTTCCAGGACATATAATTAAATAATTACACTCCCAAAGTTAGATGGAAAATAACTATGCAATTGTACACCACTTAAAATGGTACAAGAGCTTGCATATGGAGTCTTCACATAGTTAGATTAAGAGGCTCATAGCCAGCCTTCCATCTCCAGGTTTTCCCAATGGCCTTGATTGTTAGGATCTCTATGGACTAGTCCCAACTTCCACCAAGGGTTACACAACAGATACTCTCAGACCTTAACTCTTCCCTGAGGACATTTCCAGTAGTGTATTGGTTCCTTCACTGTGGTTGGTGTTAAAGTAAGGAAGTCTTCATTTTCCTCCTCTATTTCCACTTTTGTTTCTGGTGTGACATCAGAAGCATCCTCTTCTGATGAAGATGAGTATCCTTTTCCCATTTTGTGTATGCTTATGCCTTTAACGATTTCTCTTATTCAGTAAGCTAAAATACAAACAAAATTAATGATTTTTCTCAGAGATCATTAAACATGTTTTGTATTTTAGCTTATAGGAGTTGATTTTGCACTGCCAGGGTGTGTCTAACGGATTGTACTTTTGAGTCCCACTAACCTATTTTTGTGGTCATGAATGGACATCATTTGTTTACGTTACCTAATAAACAATTTACAATCCTAAGATTCCCAATAAGCCCATTAGTTACAACTTTATGAAAGACCAGCAGTATATAGTAATTGAATTGAGAAAAGACTTTCAGTTTCATCTCTCTTTCTCTAGGCATTTGTCACAACTGTTCGTAACCTATATAATTCCTTTCTTTATACGTTTGATTCAAACAAAAGTGTGTTGGAAGCATCAATTAGCAAGTAAATTGAAGAACCAGTAAACAAAAGTGCACAGAGCAATAAACTTCCCCTAATTCTGGTTTATGTTAATCATAATCAATCAAATAAATTGTGTTTTCTTGCTGTGAATGATGAACCTACAGTTACAAATTTTGCCATATCATATATGTACAAGTTGATAAGTTGGCCTTAGCTACCACACAAAAACTGAAATCAAAAAAATTTAAAAAGAAAAAGTCTACCTTTTCAACGTTGTCAAACACCACAACATCATTGTAAAGCCCCAAGTGCATATCAGGCAGACCTCTATCATCTTCAGGAGCTTTTGAAAAAGGCAACTTTCTCTTCTCTACATACCTCACAGTATCATATGAAAAATATCCAATCCATCCACCTACAGAGAAAAACGCAATAAAAGAACTGTAATTCAATAAAAATCAATATCAAGTACCAAAGATAGCACATCCATCACCAGCCTAGAAGTTTATTAGATGGTATGATTCTATCCAAAAGCTTTGCAATTGAAAAATAGAAAATTTAGTAATAATATCATATAAAAGACTTATTAAGCTCACTGTTATTTATCTGCAAATTGCAAGAACGAACACCTTAAATGTCCTTACAACTAAAACTTCACTGAAACAATACTGATACATCTCTCTCTCTCTCTGTCTCTGGTACAATGGACAATAGATAAAATCATGCACTTCAGAATTTGCAACTTCCACAAATAACTTCACGAAGTTCAATAGATGGGATGATCTTTACCCAAAAGCTTTGCAATTAAAGAATAGAAAAATCAGTGACAGTATTAGATAAAAGACTTATTGAGCTCACTGCCATTTATTTGCAAAATGCAATAAGAAACACCTTAAATGCACTAACACCTAAAAATTCACTGAAACAATCCTAATACAACTCTCTCTCTCTCTCTCTCTCTCTCAGGTAGAATGGACAATAGATAAAATCAGGCATTTCACAATCAGAAACTGCCACTTGTCAAATCACAAACTCAGCAGACAAGAAGGTCATGAAGACACCACAAAGGAGAAGAAAGGCCTAGGGGAATCAGTGAGGTAGAATATAACAAAAAAAGCTGTTTACAGTAACGCAGAAATCTTCCAAAGAGAGCTGGAGAAGATAACCATGGAACCAGATTGCATGCAAGATGAAATATCAGCACAAGAGAAGTGCATAAAAAGGATGGTAACCATCAAAATAAGCTTCAAAAGGTGTGAAAACACAAGCAAATAGGGACCAAAAAAAGAGATGAACAGTTTTCCAATGAAAATACCGATACAAAGAAACCATGCAAAGCAGCCAAAAAGAGGTATGCAAAAGAAACAACCAGCAAAAACCTAAAGAAATACAAGCAGACTGTGGAAGGAACAAAAAGATGAATTTGTGAAAGAGAGCAGACTAAGTTATTATGTTCACCAAATTTAATCCTTGGAAGTTCAAAATTTGGAAATTTTTTTGGGCAGAAGAATAAATTAAATTTGTTTAAGTTTGAAATTCTGCAATTAATTCAATTAAATTCAGAATTTTTTTAATTCAACTTTAGAATTATCTATTTCCTTGAACTTAATGCCAAAGTTTATCACATCCATTTGCACTTACGATTTTTGTCCTACTTCATCGTTTCAGAACATGAACACAAACCAGGTGACTTGGCAGCCAGGGTGCTCTTAAAAATGGTCAAGGAAATCCCAAAAGCTTTTTGGAAAAAATTACAGGTGAAAAGCAAGCCCAAGAGAATGATATATCTGACGTCCTGTGGCTAGCACATTCTAAACAGCTACACTAACGTCAAATATATTTCAGCAAAGAAGCAGCTGCCCGAAATCGCTGCTTGTAAGGGCATATTCCCAAAAGGGAACACTGAGGAAGGTCTCAAGTAATTAGCTTCTAGGTGAATCAAAGGACATGGATGGCTTACAGCCAGCACACCTCAAATGAGACCAGAACCATCTCAGCCAACACATAGCAGTGGCGATGATCAAAGAAGGATTCCGGAAAACTGGGCAATCAACTTCATCCTTCCCATATTCAGGCGAGGAGAAAAGAACCTAGGCAACTACAGAACGATAATGATCAGATCAAACTTTGCAAAGCTAATTGGAGGGATACTTGGAGAGAAAAATAAGTAGTTGGGTGAAGAAGAACAAAATGCAGACAAAGGACCAAGCAGGATTCAGATGAAAACACTCCTTCATTGACAACTGCCTCACTTCAAGGCACATGATGAAGAAGACATACAACATGGACAGAGAGTTATGGTGTTGTTTTGTAGACTTCAAGAAAACATTTGACACAGTTCCAAGAGAAGAATTGTCTGAGGGGCTCTTGCAGCTAGGAGCCCCTACAGAATGGAGAGCACAAATACACAACTCGTATGAGCAGGTCAAATCCAGAGTCAAGGCCCAAGGAGGCATGTCGAGAAGCTTTAATAGTAATATTCAAGCCAGTTGTTCAGCCTAGTTTGTTACATACTGAGATGGAATGAAGGAAAAGCACTGCAGCCATAACTATGAAATATTGGCCATATCCTGGCATAACACTAAGGAGCCTACAAGAACACCTTCTAGAAACATTTAACAAATAAGTAGGCATGGAAGTTAGCCTTAGAAAGACTAACGTCATCGTCTTCTCTCTCAAATGCAGATTAATGCTGCCCCAAATCAAGTTCAAACTTCATATCATGCAAGAAACAAAACATGTTCCCCCATGGGGAGGTACCCTAGTATTTTTCATGACAACACCATTGTAAGTCCAGAGAGATGCAAGTCAAAAGCCTTGTATGCCATGTGATGACTATGTACTATGGTATCCTAGACTTATTATGGTCAATCATGCTTCAATCGTTTTAGTCTCCACTCTTGAGTCCTTTCGTCCTGGATTGGATTGGAGGCCTTGGGATGGATCTAGAATCTAGATAGACACATGGTTTAGACGAACCATTGGTACTATAGGGGCTATCGCTCTATGTAGGCCCAATCCAGCCCATGCATTGAGTGCACCAATGACTTTTCCATGCATTGGAAGCAGGTCATCCCTATGACCTGCTTCCAATGCTCTCAAACACTGCTCACAGAGAGCTACCAGCATATGTCTTATCACTCCTGTTCATCACTAGTCATACACTGTTGTCCATGTCTTATGTCAATAATTTGTACAACAAGGTGATATTGTCCTCAAAGAACTGCTGCCCTGTAAGGTCACCATTATGTCATTTACGACTAAGGCAGTACAACCTCTAGGTCATCACTATAAAACATCTAGAACAAATCCCTAAGCCATCACAGTCACAAGTCTATGTCAAGTATCACTGCAATCTATAGGCCAAGATTGCATGTCATGTTAGTGATAAATCTAAATGTCAAGTCTATTCTTCAAGTCACAATTACGTCTAAATGTCAAATCTGTTATGTCTAAGTTACTTATTATTAGACCACAGTCACATCATATGAATGAAACACTGCTACAACTATATATGCATATATATTACTAACCACAACTGCTGTTGTTATTACTATCCAAAAGTACTTTCACAAACCCAATTAGTCATGTCACTAAGATCACTTGTGATGTTGTCAAACAGTTCAGTGTTCAAGGCTGCTGTCATAAAGTTCTTTGTCACAAAAGCTACTACTGAAATATTGTCACAATTTTACTGTGTATTGACACATAGTCAGACTAAAGCCACTGTCATATAACAGACTTGGTTTTTATGTAAGCGAGAAGGTCACTGTTATGTATACTGTTATTATGTAGATGAGAAGTTGATCATTGGGCTAGTGCATTTGATCCTTGAAGTTCACTGATACATAATGAGATTGCGGTGAGAATTATTGTCATATATTGACAATTGTAGGTGAAACAAACTTCTTATATACTGCTTCTTAGAGGGCTGGTAAGTGTTAGGTTACTGTTATAAAAAGAAATCCCTCTCAAGTCTGCATATATATGTGTCAATAAGGCAATTGTTAACATGTCAAGACTTTCGTTCTCATTAACAGAGAGTCCAGCACTGAAGCAAACCACAAAACTCCTAAACAAAACCCTACAATAACTTCATTGGTCACAACACTTTGAACAGGAAATCGTTCTTCATTGCTCAAGGTATCCTGCACCAAAATGAGTCTCCAAACAGGCCTTCACTTTCTTGAAACAAGGCACCAAACACTTAATACTTGGTCCAAGATATGAAAGAACAGTCTTGCATGTTCCTCGAAAAAAAAAAAGGTTCTTCAGCTCGCACTTCTTGTAAGTATAGTCCAGAACCGGATAACCTACTCAGACTTTCGCTCTCTGAATATTTGTAACCGGTCCTAAAACAAACCAAAAATGTGCCCTATCCTTGAGGACAAAGACTCGTTTTCATGGGAAGAAAAAATGTCCTCAAAATACCTTGAAGACCTAACTAAAACAAAATAAAGGAACAATAGTCCCTACCTCAGAGATCTTCGCTGCCCTTGCCTCAGGTAGGTCGAATTAATTTCAGGTATATCTCAAGGTAGATTGTTGAAAATCAATATAGTTTGAGAGTGAAATGAGGTCTTCTTTTATAGAGTTCAGAGGGGTTCCAAACTAAATAATTGTTGGAGATGAGGGGCTTCATAAAAATTTAATTAATTCATATCTTGTGAGACAGGTAAGAGAGCCGCTGCCTCTGTGAGTAGATTTAGGATTAGGTCAGTTTATATTTTAGGAAGAGGTTCCTAATGCCCAAAGCTTAAACATTGGAGATAGAGAGTTTCAACAACTAGACGTTGAAGGAAAATAAGCATAATTAAATCATAGCTTAAGTCATAAGTGAGAAGGTTGTTAGCCTTAAGGAGGAAAGGTAAGACCTTTTAATTAATGAGGGACCCTCCTTGTGAATACATGCCTATCCTAAAAGATCATTTCTTCATGAAAGATGATATGGAACCCTCAACCTTAGTTTTGTATGCCCTTAACCAACAAAAGTATGCCAAGTCACACCCTTTGGGGTTTTAGCCCAAACACTGAGGTCACCAACTTCAAATGTGAATATCTCTCAAACCAAGAGGAACCACGTGGTGTGCCACATACCACCGGAAACATCTTTTCGAGGAGAATCCAATGACATGGATCTCCAACCCAAACTTAATGATCTGTTACTTCAAGAACCCTAGACAAGGTCGGGGTATGTCCTCAGTCCAAGGAACCCAAACCCTAAGACCTAGGTTTTCACCCATCCAATAGTGGAGCTTCCAACTTGATGTAATCCAAACAATTATAAGAAGCATTCATTATAATTTTGACATCAATGACTAGTGTTTCATTCAAAGTCAAGCCTAATCAAACCCTAGGGTTGACATCAACGACAACACCATCCAATAGATATGGTCCATTATGATGCTTTAATGGTTGTTTGTCCCTAATGATGTTGATCTCACTGATTTTGAGAGGTTTGTTCATGTGGTATCACACTTGCAGTAGAGATCCCTTGAGGGATGGCTTAACTCCTTTCCAGCACATTCTAGAGGGTACTTTTCCCCATTTTGAGAGCAAACATGACCTTGTTGCCCCTCAACAGATGATCCTTGGGCCTTGAGCAGCTTCTAAATGTTTCTACACATCTTGAAACATTGAGCTTGAGAGTTTGGGCGTTGGACTATTTGATGATGTTCCCAAATGGACCTAGGACACCCCCGCAGACCTTGACCCTGTTTGATGGACGATGCCTTGTTCTGGAGCCTTAATGAGGATGGATGTCACTAAGATGACTTGGGAGGGCTAACACAGTTTTCCTTGTTTCTAATGCTTGCTTTAGATCGTGCCACGTCACTCTACATGCTTTGGAAGGGTGACATAGGCCTATTTATGGATGGTGCCTTTTGGAGATGTACACATGCATTTTAAGGATTTCCTAGAGTGAGGAGCTCTCTTGGACCATTTCATCACTTACTCGATGCATTATTGATCATTCTAGGAGGATGACGTCACGGTGGAGAGCATTTATTCCCACAAGTGTGGGTTATTTTCAACCTTTTATTATGTTTTAGAGCTATCTTGAGGTTCGCTTGTGACTTTTGCCCTAGTTGAGCGCTCAAGTAAACCTTTTTAGAATTTAATTGTAAAATTAGTGAAATGAGACTTGGTTGCCCTCATATAAAGAGGGGAGAGCCTCATTCACTTGATCATCATTATCAATCATGACACTCCTCTCTCTTTAGAAGTGCATACTAGCTATTGTCTTCTTTCTACATGGATGCAATTTGATCCTTATGGTCCAAATTGTCTTGAGAGGGAGATATTTGCATGGAGAGACTTATTTGGGATTGATTGAAGAGATTCTTGTGGAATGGTGTAAGTTTATTGCTGGATTTCCTCCATTTTGCATGATATATTATGTGAATTAGGGTTTCTTGTGCGATGTTAAAAATTGCAATCTTTTTCTTGAAATCTTAATTCTTCATGGTATGTAAAATTTGTTTCCTTGAATCCTTCAAGAGAACTTTGAAATATGCATCTCTTGAATTTAAAATATCCCATTTAAGGAAGTCGCTAAAGTTTCTAAGTAGAGATAGTCACTCTCACGCTTCATCAAGGTCTTCTTCATAGATCTCACCCTAAATAACTCCATTGCCATATTAGATCAAGGAACTACTCTAGTAGGTGTTGATCAAAACCCTCTTTTTCTCTATTTTTTCTCTCTTTCCACTAAGTTCTAGGTAGCTAAGGTTACGATTAGGTAGATTACGGTTTTCTTGAAAGTATATTAAATAGCAATTTTATTTTGACGTATTATTGCCCTCTTGATAGGGATTGCACTTAATAATTTGAATAAGGCAAAATCTAGCATTAGTTGCATGGTAAAAACCTGCAATTTGGGTGATGTCATCTCATTTATTGTTGTTTTATGCATGTTGCTGCCATAAAAACTCACTTGCCTACACTAAAACTTACTTGCTTAATTGATTGCCTTATTCCTTTATTAGTCTATTCTTAAAGGGCTATTTCTTCTAGATATTATATGACATTGCATGCTATATTATTGAATATCTCTCAAACCCTAACTTATAACATATCACTAAATTTTCGCTACCTTCCGCCTCCCCGAGCTCTGCGAGCTGTTCGTGCTCTCACACGCTGGTTGGCCGCGCCAGGGCTATGCCCCTCTGCCATGGATGAGCTGGGCTCGTCCCAAGCTCCTCCTATCAGTCTTCCGTCCTCCCCCAAAGCTGAAGATGTCGCATTCAAGTCTCTTCTGACTTCGCTGCCAGCCAAGAAGAAACCGAATGCTTTGAAGTTTGTTAAAAAACTGGAAAACATTCTGCAGGTCTCCCTTCCTTCGGAAGGGCCAATCAAGGTTGCTCTGTCGCTGGCAGAAAGGGCCCTGGTAGGCCTATTCACTGGCCTTTGGCCTTCTCCCAAAGCCACGGAAGCCTAGGTCTGCAGAAACTGGAGATCATTAATCAAGCAAAGTGTCACCTCGTATTTTCTAGGGCGAGGTTATTTCCTGTTCGAGTTTATCTCAAAAGAAGACAAGGATCTAATCTTTAGGAACGGACCCTATTTTATGGGTCCTCAAGGTCTCTATTTGAACAGATGGAATCCCAATTTTGATCCAGCTGAAGATGTTCCGTCAGCGGTTCCAGTGTGGATAAGGCTTCTGAATCTTCCTATGCATTGCTGGAACTAGGACTCTCTCCAACATATAGGCAACGTGCTGGGCAAATTCATAGATCGCGCAAACACCAAGGATCAATATGACTGCGCTCGGATGTGTGTCGAAGTAGATCTAGAAGTGGGACTACCGGAGGCTATAAAGATAAATGTAGGAAGTTGGACTCATGTGCAAAAACTTGACTATGAGCAGCTTCCTTTCAAGTGCCGCAAGTGCCAGGAATACGGACATTTTGCCAAGAACTGCACAAAAAATGAAGAGGCGGTGCAAAGAAAGGAAGAAGTTTGGAAGCAAGGTCAAAAGGTCAAGGGCTAACCCTAAACTCTCAAACCCTCCTGGAGCTACAAAAGGAAAAGGGCTGCAGCCTTCTTCTAGTGGCCAACCAAAGGCACAAGAGAATGCGTTCACCCCTCTTTCCTCTACCTCAATCGAAATGCATGAAACAGAATAGCAGCAGAAGGAGGCAAATGAGAAAGAGATCCTTGAAAATTCCAGGCAAGGTGAGAGCACAACAGTAAGCCCTAAGGAAAAGGCTACAGATATGGAAGAGGAAGACCTAGATTCGGAAGAATCTGAGGAGGAAGGAGAAATAGGAGACTCCCAAACATTGTCCCACAGATCGACAAGAGGAAGGAAAACTGATCGAGAAAAAAGAGAGTGAGAAACATATAAAGACAAACTCCAAGGCAGCCAGCCAACGTTGGAGAAGCTGCTAGCAAAGACACCAAAGATTACAAGAAGCCATGGACGGGAGCCCAAAGGGGCCACCCACTCTCAGAAAGGTAAATAATGAATATTGTCTCATGGAATTGCAGGGGGTTGGGGAGCAAGCAAAAAGAAGAAGCAATGAGAATTTTGATTAGAATAGAAACCCCAGATATCCTTCTGATCCAGGAGACTAAGTTGGAGGAGAAGAGCTTCCTCCAAGTAAGCAAGAACCTATGGAGAAAACGTGGAGGGCAGGCTGTCTCAACCCGAGGTGCATTGGGAGGGCTGGGATCTCTCTGGAATGAAGACAAGTTGGAATTGGCCAATGGAAAGCAGAATACACACTAGCAGTTTATGCAACTCATAAGCCGAGAACCAAGGGAGACCTTTAGCCTCTTTAATGTGTATGTGCTGGTAAACGCAGGGGAAAAGAAGCAGTGTTGGGACTCAATCAAACTCATGGCTGAGGAAGAAACGTTGAGAAATATTATTATCGCAGGGGATTTGAATATAACTCTAAGCTCCTCTGAGAAGAGAGGTGGCTGCATAGTAAGAGACCCAGCGAGGGAATGGGTGGAGGATATCATGCAAGATTGGGATCTGCTCGACATCAAACCTTTGAAAGGTAAGTATACTTGGTCAAATAAAAGAATTGGCCCTGGCCATATTGCTGCGAGATTAGATAGATTTCTTATTCAAAGTTCCTATCTACTCCTTGGTTTAGAAGCTAGGATGCTCATCCTGCCATGCAGTGTTTCGGATCATAAACCCATAAAGCTAGAACTCTCAGCACATAGAAATTTTGGGCCCATTCCTTTTCGATTCAATGCTCTATGGATAAGGTATCCAGACTTTATGGATAAGGTTAAAGAGAGTTGGAATCAGCCTGTCACAGGGTCCCCTTTCTTTGTTTGGGAAGAAAAATTAAGAAGAGTAAAGGCTGCTTTGAAAAATTGGGCTAAAACTCTTCCAAATTTGGCTGATGAAAGGAGGATGGCCCATGCCTCCCTCGAGAAGCACCAACTGGAAATGGAAGAGGAGGAACCCACGGAGGAATCAACAGTCATAGAAGGAAAGCTGCAACAAAAATTCCACAAAGCTTGTCTGCAAGAGGAAGAATATTGGACGCAGAAATCCCATAGCCTGTGGTTGAAAGCGAGAGACAGGAATACCTCCTTCTTCCACAACCAGGCCCAAGCTAGAAGGTCCTTCAACACAATTTCTGAAATAAAAGAAGATCGTGTTACCCATAAGGACTTTACAAGCATCAAAGGGGCTGCCTTCTCCCACTTTGAGAAACTATATAGTGAAGTCGAGGGAATGAGCTAGGACACTATGTTCTTGGATGTTGTCCCCTCCAAGATCTCTTCAAATATGAATCAACAACTGGAAGCTAATGTCACCAGAAAAGAGATAAAGGTTGAGCTCTATGAAATGGAGCCGGACAAAGCCCCGGGTCCGGATGGCTTCACTGCCAGATTCATTCAAGTCTATTGACAAATAGTGAAGGATCTGCACATAATGATTTCCAAATCTCAGTGTTGCCAGAAAATTGGAGGAAGCGTGAATTTTGCCTTTCTCGCCCTCATTACAAAGGAGAAGGGAGCCAGCACCTTTAACAGGTTTTGTCTGATTTCGTTATGCAACATTGGCTACAAGCTCATAACAAAAGTGATTTCCAATAGATTGAAGGTCCTCTTGCCCTCCATTATTCCTGAAAACCAAGGGGGGTTCGTTCAGGGTAGGCAAATCGTGGACAACATAATCCTTGTGCAAGAGGCGATTCATTCTAGCTTGCAGCGGAAAGAAAAAGGTATGGTGATCAAGCTGGACCTTGCTAATGCATTTGACCGAGTTCGTCACAAGTTTCTCTTTGGCATGATGCACAAGTTTGGGTTTGGTCAAGAGTTTATCAGATGGGTCCGGGCTTGCATCTCTGAGCCCTGGATTGCCCCTTTGGTGAATGGAAGAGCAACGGAGTTCTTTAAAGCCTCTAGAGGGTTGCGCCAGGGCTGTCCTCTTTCCCCTCTTCTTTTTGTTTTGCAAGCTTCAATTCTGAGTTTTTATTTAGAAAAGTGCCAGATAGACCAAGAAATTATGGGTCTTAGGATCGCTCGAGGTGTCAAGGATATCAACCATGCATTGTTCGTTGATGATTCTCTTTTGTTGGGTGTTGCCTCTGTATACTCTACCTCCAGATTCATAAAAGTGTTGGAAGATTTCTGTGGGACTTCGGGCAGCAAACTAAATGAAGGAAAATGCCATTTTTATGGCTGGAATATCTCCAACAACGAGCTCTCCTCAATTTCCAGATGTATGGGTTTCGCTGGCTCTGCTTCTTGGAACTCCTTCATCTATTTGGGCCTTCCTATCTTCCAAAGGAGGCACTCCAGTAAAGATTGGCTCCCAATGGTCGAGAAATTTAAGAAAAAAATTCAGTCTTGGGGCTTCTCATGGTTGAACCTTGCAGGGAAAACAGTGCTTATTAAGTCTGTCCTATCTAGCCTGCCCATCTTCCAATTCTCGGCCATGTTGGCTCCCTCCAGCATCCTCAAGAAGATGGAGGAATGGATTCGAAGGTTCTTTTGGAAAGGAGGCAAGCAAAATGACAGGAAGATCCCCCTTGTCAGTTGGGACAAAGTTGCCAAACCTCTGCTAGAAGGAGGTTTGAATTTCAAGGACCTGAGGACTCAAAATATTGCTATGGGGGCTAAGATTCTGTGGAGACAAATAGTTCTGAAACCGAGCTGGGCCCAAAAGGCGTTATGGAAGAAATATTTCAAGGGTCAGAGGCTACAAAGCTTGGATGACCTCACCCACACCAGCAAAGGCTCTCAAATTCACAGGCTTTGCATGCAGGCCTTACCACTGATACAAAAGCATTCCTATTGGATCCCAGGTAATGGCAAGCTCATTAATATTTGGACTAATAAAATCATGAGCGAAGAACCTTTGGGTGAAGTCCAAGAGCTCTCTGAGCTGTGAAGCTGGACGTTAAACAGTGGCATCAAAACATTGTGGGATATTTCTAGCTGGAAGGATAATTCGTGGGTAGGCTGGAAGAAACCTCAAATGTCGGATGCTCTAGATCAGGCGTGGTCATTCCTGCTGACTAAGCTGAAGGGAATGAGCCCGATGAGCATCAGGAAACAAGACAAGAGAGGCTGGGGCTCTCTAACTGGTTCTTATACTGTTGCACAAGGCTATGCACAGCTCAGAAAAATTCCCCATGTCCCTTGCTGCCCAGCGACTTGGCGAGGACTCTGGAGGCAGAAATGTGTGCCAAAAATCGATTTTTTCAGCTGGCCGTTGTGCCACAACAGCATTTTAACTGAGGATAGACTGAAAAAGAAAGGCTACCTGGGCCCTTCCAGATGTAATCTTTGTCTGGAAAACGAGGAAAATGCCACTCATTTATTGATTGAATGTAGGTTCGCCAAGAGTATTTGGGTTGATGCTTTTTCCTCATGGGGATCCTCTATTCGTCTGCCAAACTCGATTGCTGGATACTTTGCCGATTGGGCTCATCTCTATCCCGGAAAACTCCCCAATAACAACTGGTTCAAGGCAACTTGGATGGTTTATCCAAAATTCATTTTCTGGCAAATATGGATTGAGCGCAACCACAGAATTTTTCAAGAAAAAGCGCAGAAGGGTAACCTTGTGTTGTCAAAAGCCAATGGCCTGCTCAAGGAATTTCTCAGTGAGAAATTTGAGAAGCTGGGAAAAAATAATTTAAATCCTCAAGAACTGGCGTGGGGGAGCAAGCTTGGCCTTCAGTTTTCTGAGGATGAGAGACAGTTCCAAACTACGAAAAACTGGTAGATCAGGCTTGCTGAGGGCGATTTCCGCATTTGGCTCCATAATTGTGACAGTTCTTCCTTATTTTTTTATGTGGCCGCCAAAGGAAATCTGGGAACTGCTGGGGCTGGAGGTGTCATCAGGAATGCGAATGGCTGCATAGAGAACAGGTATCCCTGGGGCCTGGGTCACAGTACAAACATGCAAGCTGAGGCCATGGCTTTATTGCAGGGTCTTAAGCATTTACAGGTTCTTGGTATTGAGAAAGCCAATATTCTTGGTGACTCCCAATCCTTGATTCGAATTCTTGTGGATAACACGTCCCCGAGGGACTTTCAGCTAGCAAGAGTGGTTGCCAGAATAAGGAAGCTAGTTGGTTCCTTTCTTTAGGTGAATTTTTTCCACATTCTTCGGCAGAATAATAAGGAAGCGGATGCGGAAGCCAACAAAGCAGTCCTCCTTCCTGCAGGCACCCGGATAAGAGACGGGGTTGAAGATTGGGATCCAATCCCTTAATTTTGTTTCTCATGTATTACTGTCTTTTACTTCAGCAGTTTGTCTGTATTCACAAGCATGGGGAAATTAGGGATATAGGCTTGACTAACGGAGTTAAGAAGATTCAGAACATTAAGATTAGGAAGTCAGTTTTTCTATATGTTGAGGATAGCTGGTTCATGGGCTTCCTAAATGTAACCGGCCAACAGGCTTTGGATTTCTTTTAATACAAACTATATCCATCTTCGTTAAACAAACAAACAAACAAACAAAAACATATCGCTAATATAAATAACTAAAAGATCTTAGAAAGTGTACTTGAACTTTTATAAATAATATCTTAGCCTTTTTATGCTCCACCAATACCTTGCCTCAAATCATTAGACCTTGCATCACCATAAAGCCTTTCTTTATTGGATATCTTTAGGTGACATTTAATGGAATGCCTCCCTTGTGGGATTTAATTCACCACTAAATAGCTAGAGGGAGAGAAGCCAATCAGGTGACAGCATTGGCCAATTTCTTGTTGCCATAAGACCTGGATTGTTTAGCGGGCCTTTGTATTAGGTCTACTAGATATTGCACTAAGACTTCCTAAATGTAACCGGCCAACAGGCTTTGGATTTCTTTTAATACAAACTATATCCATCTTCGTTAAACAAACAAACAAACAAAAACAAAAACATATCGCTAATATAAATAACTAACTGCAATTGGACAACAGACTGCGATATACACCTATGTTCAAAAGGTTTCTTCATAGTTAGCTTCCATACAGAAGAAGAAAGGGATAGTATCATCATTGAGGGGCCTTGGTTTTGGGGTAATGCTGGTCTTTTTGTTACCCCTTGGTTCGCTGATTTTGATGCAAACACTATGAAAATCTCAACAATGCCTGTATGGGTGAGGCTTCATAATCTCCCATTACACTTCTGGCATCATTTAGTTTTATCTGCCATTGGGAATACCTTAGGGAAATTCCTAAAAGTGGATGAGGACAGAGTTAGCAGAGGAATCTTCTCCTTCGCCAGAATTTGCGTTGAAGTGGACCTGAGTCAGGGGCTGCCTGATCATATTTCTCTAAACTTCAACAACACTCAGCGGATTCAGCCCCTTGACTATGAAAACACCGCATTCAGATGCCGCAGTTGCAGGCAAACAGGACACCTCCAATATTCTTGCCCCCTGGTCAAAAAGAATCCTAAAGGAAACAAGAACAGAAAAAAAAAAGCCCAATGGGTGGCAGTATACGGAACCACTGGAAGAAGAGGACATACTGTCAGAACAGGCAGTAAACCAAGAGGAACCTGATACAAATATGGAACAGAAGGGTACACAAAATGAAAATACTCCAGTCACTCATATGGAAGCACCCCATAATCAAATGCAGCAAAATCCTCAGCTGGATGTAGGTGGCATCAAAAGATCTTATGGATCTGAATCCGACAAGGATCCACCAGTGAACACTCAGGAGTCCATGCAGGCTATCATTGTTCCCTCTCCTGACTCTCAGGGTTGGCGTAGGGTGGAGAAGAAAAAGGGTAGAAAAGTATAGGCTTGCGGTATTTTTTATTTATTTTTCCTTTTATTATTGTATCAGTCCTTCACATGGACAGCTATCTGCATATGCTTACAAGCATCTACAACATGTAATTTTTTTCATTTTATGAATATAAATTACGCGCTCTTTTCCTTTGGAAAAAGACTAAAAGATCTTAGAAAGTGTACTTGAACTTTTATAAATAATATCTTAGCCTTTTTATGCTCCACCAATACCTTGCCTCAAATAATTAGACCTTGCATCACCATAAAGCCTTTCTTTATTGGATATCTTTAGGTGACATTTAATGGAATGCCTCCCTTGTGGGATTTAATTCACCACTAAATAGCTAGAGGGAGAGAAGCCAATCAGGTGACAGCATTGGCCAATTTCTTGTTGCCATAAGACCTAGATTGTTTAGCAGGCCTTTGTATTAGGTCTACTAGATATTGCACTAAGACCTCCTTCAAGCAAAACATTGGACAAAGTTGGTATGGTGTTTTCTCCACAAAGCAACTTCTAGAACTAATCAAAACACATGGGAGTCAAAATAGAGTCAAACTAGTTGTTGGAGCCACCTAAGCCCTTCGCTAAGCTACTATTCCTCTCATTTAGCTTGGTAAAGCTCAAATGAAGCTCACACATGGGAATCCATGGCCCCAACATTGCCTCTCAAAGCCAAGTCAGGCCTCTTGTGGGTTAATTAATCTTTTTAATGCAGAAAATTATTTTTATGAAATCACTTAATCTCCAAAATGTAGATCACAAATCAAACAATATTACTTTGGAAGAGTCAAACTCACCATTATTTAGCCGTTATCTAGCCATACAAGAAATATTATAAAAGGTTAGATCCTTTGACCATTAGTTGTCTTTGAACTATGGGATCCTCTATGCCATAATATAATTTATTTTCTAAGGGCAAACCTTTTTGTGCGGATTGATTCTTCCATTCTCTCTCTTCTTAGTTTTATGCTGCAATAGTTATTTATAGATTACTGCAAAGTACTCTAGAATACTGCAAGGCAACTGGGTTGATCCATTGCGGGACAATAATCACATGGAAGGGGAGATCAGGGAGCTAGAACTCATCTCTCCATATGTTGGTATTGAGAAGTGTTGACACCTAATCCTCAACGGATGGGTGAACTGGAACGTGAACAGTCATCAAGAAGATGAACTGTTCCATCCCATTTATGTATATAAATGATAGTTAGCTAATGAATAAAGCAATCAGTTTTCTCTGCCCATTCTGGAGTTACCCTGGCCTGACATGGTATCAGAGCGCAGGTCCCAGATTCCTTGTAACTCCTCTGGCCATAACGTCTCTGCCTGAACGTTTGCCTGGCGCCTCTGCCTGAATGTTTGTCTGTCCTAACATAACGCTCTCTGGCGCACCAGCGCTGCCTCTGTCCTGACATAATCTGCTCTCTGGAATTTCGCCCTGAATACGGAAGCACTGAATACGGAAGCCCCGAGCAGATGCTGGAGCTTTACGAGTTGCTTTTCGATGTAACGCAAGATGTGTACCTGTTGAGCTTCGGCTGCTATGGAAGACGCAGCAGGAGGTATTGAAACACTATACTAGATATCTCATCTCCAATCCATTGTCCCTGCAATCGTTTCGACTGCTCTCTGGCTTAAGTATTTTACACAAATATTGTCTTTGAGGCTGACTTGTTACTGCGGTTTAACGAGAGAATCCCCAACCTCAAACCTGTTTCGCCTTGCCCACTGGTCATAGCTTTCCTTGTTTGTATCGTTCGGTACCGCCCAGTCTTCCCAAAGAGGAACACTTCCATCCTCATCCATATTGCAGCAGGACTTTATTCCTTTTATTCACCGTTCCGGCCTTCGAAGAACGGATGGAGAACTTGCACACCGCTCCTGATTTTACTGTGAACGAAGCCATTACTCGACCTCGTCCAGAGATCGAATCCCAGTAACAACTCAGAATTCGCTCTTATAATCACAAACAATATAAGCCCGAGACCGAGAAAAAAAAAAGAGCCGGTGCCGAGATCGGCAGTCCGGACCATCGTTGGATTTAAAACCCCGACTCCATCCAAATCGTCCGAGCTTGTGTCTCTTCTGTCAAACATGATCTTCTGTCGCCCATCAACATTGGTGTTGAGGACACGAAGAATGTGTTGAAACTCCTCATTTCGCAGCTCTTCATTTTCGAAAAAATATTTTGCCGTTTCTGGCAACTCAAATGCTTGGTGCAGCGAGTGGAGTTCTTGATGAGGATTATTGGAGTATGCAAGGGCTGAAATAATGGCGGCATCTAACAGCCATGCTGGATCACAGTCTTCGGCCTTAATCATTTGAGAGAGCGTTACAGTATTATCTCTGCTCCGTTCATGATTTTCCATGACCGTCTGTCATAAATGAAAATAAAGAGTTACCCTGACATGGTATTATGCAGTTGATTTTTTAACTTCAGTATGGCGGTTTCTGTATAGCGTTGAGCAGTTTGTTGAATTCATGATATACACAGTTTATATGATTCAAAGCGTTCAAAATATTGTCGTGTTTCCAGAATATTTTGTTGCATGATATATTGAAGTGATATATTGAAGTGATCCCTTGCGCATTTTTTCAAACATAGTAGTATTGCAGTGATATGTACAATGAAATGCTGATGCTTTTAGCAAATATTAGAGAGATTTGAAGGCTGTAACGTAAAGTTTTTTTTTAGCAGAAGTAATTTTTTACAGTATGCATTCAATCATCTCTATGGTAGGAATAGTTCTCACTGGCAAGGAGAACTATTCTGAATGGTCTCGAATGGTAAAACACACCCTCATCTACAATGAGTTGTGGAAAGGAGTGTGTGTCGGAGAAGAAGACAAAGACCCTGTGCAGCCTACATCAGATAAAGAACTTGTCATTTGGGAAAACAAGAACAGCAAAGCCTATGCATTGATCGCAGCATCTGTAAATGAAGAAGTAAGTCGTCATATTTCATCCTATTCCACTGCCTTTGAAGCTTTACAAAAGCTGAAAGAACTCTATGATTCACATTCTGCACTTGAAGTTGTTCAGCTCATGATTAAACTCTTCACTCTTGAACTGAAAAATAATGATCCCCTTGCTCTTGCATCTGAAATAAAGTCTATAATGCATGATATTAAATCCACTAAGGTTGAGCTGGATATCTCTCTTATTGCCTTTCTCAAAGCACTCTATCCTACCTACTCCAATTATCTTGAGTCTTTACAAGCAAATGGAAATCTTAAAGACATAACCTTTGAGTCTCTTGTGAAAAAGTTTGCTGAAAGAGAGAAAGCCTTTGGAAAGAAAACAGTCCCTGAATCTTCTGAAGAGACTGTTTGCCTTGCTCATAAAGAAAAGCATCCTGCTCTAGATTCTACAAGAGGAAGAGGTGGACGAAGAGGAAGAGGAAGATACTTCAGAGGCAGGGGGGGCAGACATTCTCAAGCAGAAAAGGCAGATCTGCATTGCATTCACTGCAAACAAAATGGATCACATGATGCTTCTACATGCAAGCTACCATGGGACAAAATTGAGCAGAGAAGAAATCAGCAGAAAGGTAAAACTGATGACACAGACAAAGGTAAAGCACCTGAATCCGCTCACTATATTGAGGCACAATGTAACATTGGAGTAAATGAAGATTTGTTTAATGCTTCACTTGTTTCTTCGAAAAATGATTGGTTGCTTGATTCAGGAGCAACCTGTCATATGACTCATAGGAAAGATTTTTTTGAAGATTTCACTGACAATGTTGATGGAACAGTGTACTTTGCAGATCAGTCAAAAATCAAGCCATCAGGACTTGGCACAATCAGGCTTAAACTGCCTGGTCTTCCAGACTTTCTTCTGGATCATGTTCTATATCTCCCACAGCTCAAGAGAAACTTGTTGTCCCTGGTCCACATCCGCCAGCAAGGTCACTCCATTCACATGTTTGATGGAAAGCTTGAGGTAAGAAAGGCATCTGACCAATCACTTGTCATGAGGGGTATAGAAGAAGAAAGACTTCTTAAACTGCAAGGAACCTCTGCTCATGCACAACATTTCTCATATATTTCTCATCATGAAGAAGGTACACTTCCGTCAAGTTTATTATGGCATGCTAGATTTGGACATTTAAACTATGATAGTCTCCGCTTGTTGAAGAAAAATGGTGTTGCTGGTTTGCCTACAATTCCTAGAAAACATAAGCAATGTGATGCTTGCATTCTAGGAAAGCATAGCAAACAGTCTTTTCATGATTCACATTCAAGAGCACATAGGAAGCTTGAACTCATTCATTCAAATTTATGTGGTCCAATCCCTGTTCCTTCTGCAAATGGAAATAAATATATCATGACATTTATTGATGATTACACCAGAATGTGTTGGGTTTATTTATTGAAGAACAAATCTGATGCTTTTCAAACATTCAAGAATTTTCATAAGTGGATTGAAAATGATGCACAATCTCATATTGGGTCTATTCGCACTGATAATGGAAAAGAATATACATCAAATGAATTTGAAAACTATCTTCGCCAACATGGGATTAAACATCAAACAATTGTACCTTATAATCCCCAACAGAATGGTGTAGCAGAAAGAATGAATAGAACAATCTTGAATATGGTACGATCCATGCTTTTCTTCAAAAATGTAAAGACAATGTTTTGGGTTGATGCTGTTCTATGTGCTGCATATATAAAGAATAGATGTCCATCTAGTGCTATAAGAAACAAGACTCCTTATGAATTGTGGTATGGACATGTTCCTTCGGTAAAACATCTC
The DNA here is from genome assembly GCA_031772625.1 of Pinus tabuliformis. Lineage (NCBI taxonomy): Eukaryota > Viridiplantae > Streptophyta > Pinopsida > Pinales > Pinaceae > Pinus > Pinus tabuliformis. The sequence continues at coordinate 1,325,100,064 of CM062817.1, read as the reverse complement.
AGGATTTTTGGTTCCACCTGTTATGCTTTAATACCAAAGGTACATAGAAACAAACTTGGTGCTAGAAGTCGTAAGTGTATCTTCCTGGGGTATTCAAACACCTCTAAAGCATACCGTCTCTATGATGAAGTAAATAAAAAGTTTGTTATATCTAGAGATGTCATTTTTCTTGAATCATCCAAATCTGACAGTGTTGTTGAGCGGCAACTTGATCGCTTGGATAGATTCACAAAACCGAAATCATTTCAAGAGTCTGATAATCAGATTCCACATCTTGAAGGGGGGATTCCTATACTAGAACAACATGTGGAATCTTCTTCTGAAGAACAATCTCCCCTGCATGAAACTCCAACAACGGATGATGCTTTAAGTGATGTAATTGATAGAATTGGGAGACTCAATCTTGATTCAGTCCCAACTCAATCAACAGAGCAGCCTGGACCATCTCAGAAAGGTCCCCCAAAGTGGCTGACAAAGACACTTGAAAGTGTTCATCCTGATGAAATTGGAAAAACAGGAACCAGAAATACAAACCGACAAGATGGAGGTGATGTAGATAACTCTAATTCACCTGTTGATATGGATGTTACTTATGATTGTGAATTGAACTTGTCTACAGATTTTGAACCAACTTCCTTCAAAGAAGCTGCTTCTCATGATGAATGGAAAGAAGCGATGCAGAAGGAGTATGATGCCCTCATAAAAAATGGCACTTGGAAGCTGGTTGATCCTCCATTTGGAACCAAACCAATTGGCTGCAAGTGGGTCTACAAGAACAAGTACAAAGCTGATGGCTCACTTGACAAGCACAAAGCTAGGCTTGTGGCAAAAGGTTTTGCACAGAAAGAAGGGGTCGATTATGAGGAAACTTTTGCCCCCACAGCAAAATGGGCCACCATCCGGACACTCTTTGCACTAGCTGCTCAGAACGGTTGGAAAGTCCATCAAATGGATGTAAAAACTGCATTCTTGAATGGAGATCTAAAAGAGAATGTTTTTATGTCCCAGCCTGAAGGATTTGCTGTGAAAGGACATGAACACAAAGTATGCAAACTTGTGAAGTCCTTGTATGGCCTCAAACAAGCACCACGAGCCTGGTATGAAAAACTAACTGAGCATCTTCTGAAACTCAACTTCAAACATTTTGATCTTGATGATGCAACTTTATTTGTCAAGAAAGTTGGCAAAACAGTTGTATATCTTGTGGTATATGTAGATGATCTTTTAATGACAGGGAACAATGAAAGCTATATTGCATCCATAAAGAAAGAATTAGGAAAAAGTTTTGAAATGACTGATTTGGGCTATGTTCATTACTATCTTGGCATTGAAGTAACCCAACATCCAAAATCCATATTTCTTTCTCAAAAGAAATACATTGGAGATTTGTTAAACAGATTTGGCATGACAGAGTGCAATCCTCTTTCTACTCCAATGGAACAAAACTTGAAGCTCACATCTATTGAAGGAAAGGAATTTGAGGATGCAACAAAGTATAGACAACTTGTAGGAAGTCTCATCTACCTCGCTACTACCAGACCAGACATTTCATTTGCTGTTGGAATCCTCTCCAGGTTTATGCAAAAGCCTTGTGAGGGACATTGGTCTGCTGCAAAAAGAGTTCTAAGGTACTTGAAGGGAACTCAAGACCTTGGAATCAAGTATACACAGGTGGACGACTTCAACTTGATTGGATACTCTGATTCAGACTTCGATGGAGACAAAGAAACTGGGGTATCTACTTCAGGATATGCTATGAGTCTTGGATCAGGAGCTGTCTCCTGGAGATCACGCAAAAAATCAGTACCAGCAAATTCCACAACAGAAGCAGAATATGTGGCAGCAGCTGAAGCAACGAAAGAAATTGTGTGGCTCAGGAAAATTCTTGAAGATTTGCAGGTAAAACAAATACAATCAGCTCCACTCATGATTGATAACACCTCTGCAATAAAGTTGGCCAAGAACCCAAAGTTCCATGATCGTACTAAGCACATCAATACTAAATATCATCTGATCCGACATCATGTTGAGGCCAAAACAATCCATCTCCGTCATTGTTCCACAAACGAGCAAATTGCAGACATCTTCACCAAAGCGCTTGGAAGAGAAAAGCTTGAAAGATTCAGAACGATGCTTGGACTCACCAACATCCCTTCAGATTAAGGGGGGGAATGTTGACACCTAATCCTCAACGGATGGGTGAACTGGAACGCGAACAGTCATCAAGAAGATGAACTGTTCCGTCCCATTTATGTATATAAATGATAGTTAGCTAATGAATAAAGCAATCAGTTTTCTCTGCCCATTCTGGAGTTACCCTGGCCTGACAAGAAGTAATCAAACACAAATGACAAACAAACCCTTATCAAGGGTCCCTTCAACAAGGGTGAGATCCTACTTGGTGCCATAGTTGGCCCATTGGTTGGAGACATATCGAAGAAGAAGATATTTCCAGTAGAATTTGGAAGTCAGTACATCTATTCTAGACTTATTATTGTTGGCTTATTATTATTACATTTTTATTCTTCTTTTCATCAAGCAATTACCAAATACAAAAATATGAAGGTTACAGAGAACAAGAGACACAAGATATAGGCTCCAAGCCAAGGCAAAAATTGTTGAAAAATGTGTAACTAGGTTTAGTCTTCATAAATATGAAATGTACTTTTGATTCTTGTATATTGTAAAATAAAAGAAAAAAATTATTATTATTATTTTGGAGCATGGGTTTCAAGCTCAAGGTCTTTTATTTTAGAGGTCAAGCACCCATTGAGTGCTTCTAGGGTTTGTCCTAGATCAAGAAGCAAAAGAGTCATTGTCATATGTTAAAGACCCCATCAGGCACATTGTATCTTGTAAATAGAATTATTTTTGTATTTAAAAGTGTCAAAATACCCCCCAAGACCAAGTCGACCTATTTTGAGGAACTTCGTCCACCTTGAAAGCTTATATATAGGAGGGAATTCAACCTCCTAGAGACACAACTCATTCTCTCATCAAGCAAGCGAAGGAGAAGGACGAGGATCAAGTGTTTGGGCTATTTTCTCTCTTTCTTCACATGTGCGAAGGAAGGAAGCTAGGGTTTATGCTGTTAGGTTAGGGTTTAGTTGTTGCAGGACCGAACTTGGAAAAAGGGCAAAAATAAGGTTGAATTAGGTCATCCTCAAGCCCTAGAAGAAGGAGAAAGTCAAGCAAAGGTCTGAAGAAGTCACACATGTGGAAGCAGCTGCAGTTGCGATGGCCGAAAAATTTCAAACCTGCAGTAGAGGCCGAAATCATAGTTTTAGAACTCCGACTTAGACTCTGAACCAGGGTCGACTCCGACTCGATATCGACTCAGCCTAGTTGATTTCAATGACTCGATTTTTGTAAAAAATATATTAAATATTTATCTTTTGCGAAAATACCTAATTTTAAAGATTTTCATTCATGTTTCCAAACTCAAAGCATTAGAATATAAAGAGAAGACAACTTATGATCAAAGTATGCTCATGAATATATCCATTATATCAAAATGGCACCCACTGCATTGTCCAATACATGTAAAATATAGAGATCAGAACAAAAACACATAACCAAGGAGGCTCTAAATGGCCTCTACAACAAAACATCACTAGTCACTACTACTAGAGAAGCCAACATCATCTAGCTCAGACTCTGAATCAGAGTCAGACAAGGAAACCCATGGGTCCTCCTCATCAAGATCTCCAACTGCAACTGTAGAAGATGTAGCACTGGCAGGGGCGACAGCTGCATGCTGAGATAGACGAGTTATGCGCTTGCGCCGTGGCTGAGTAGAGGAAGTGCCTGCAACTAGAGGACTTGGAGTTTGGCCTGGTACTAGTGGATCAACATTTAACTTAACATTATGTTCAAGTAATGCCTCCATCTCTAAATCCAAATCAAAACCAACATCCTCATCAGAATCAAACTCTATTGGTTGACTCTCCACTACCCAATCTGATGTTGGATCAATATCTTCCAACACAATGGGATCTATATGAGGTCTTTTGTTCCGAACGGTTTCCCTTCTTCGTGTGAATCCTCTCAAAGATAGACCAATTGCGCTCACACCCAGAAGCACTGCAAGTTTGACTCAAAATAGGGATTGCAAACTTTTGCAATTGAGGATAATGGCTACCAAATGCCTCCCACCATTGTGCTGCAAAAAACATAGTTGTGTAATGAGTAAGCTCAACAAATTATATCCAACTTTCGAATTATAAACAATTTAACAAAATAAGAATTTGAAAATTGAACTTGTTTACCTGACTCATATGCTTCCCTTGCAATCCTTACTAAGTTCTTGCCAAAGGTACCTATGGCTCTACTGAAACAAGTGATATGTCGGTGTATCTCCAGCTGGTCACTCTCCTTAGGGACCATGCACTCAAGGCACTCAATCAATCCATCTCTAGCCTCCCCAGTCAAAGCTTCTGCCTCCAGAGCTTTACAATGATACCTTGGGTACAGAAAAAACCTAGTTGCATGTATAGGGCAATGGAGTTGATTGTTCCATCTTTGATCAATGATTTCCCAAATGGGCCCATACTTAGCCACTCTATCCTTGTATGCTGCCTTTATTTTCTCCTTTGCTTGATCCATAGCCTCATAAATGAAGCCCATAGCCAATCTTTCCCCATCCACCAACCGCAACACCTTAACTAGTGGCTCAACAACCTTCACAATCTCTGCTTCCTTTTTCCAAAATGTTTCTTCATTAACTTTCTTTTTCCCATCCTATTTGCGAGCCCATTGACATTCATTCCATTCATCACTAGAAAACATCCCCTACAAATTTCTATGTTGGGAAAGCATGGATTACAATGTCAATAAATGAGTTGCAAATCTAGTGATGGCAAGCCTAACAATATCCTTGCCCCCTCTGTTCTTCCTCATCAGGTTCAAAATCCATGAGTGATTATAGATATATTTTGTTATTCTTTTGGCATGCTCTACAGTATTCTTGATCCAATCTATTTTACCAATATCCTCAAGCATGAGGTCTATGCAATGTGCAGCACGTAGGGTGCAAAAGATGGTTTTGTGTTTTTCCTCAAACATTTTACAGCAAGAACATAGTTAGAGGCATTATCTGTGATGATCTGAACAACATTAGCCACCCCCACCTCTTCAATAACCTCATCCAAAAGTTGAAACAACAAGTGTGCATCTTTCACCCTATCAGATGCATCAACTAATTTTAGAAACATGGTTCTCTGTTGGCAAAAGATAAGAAAATTTATGATGGTATGATTCCTTTGATCATTCCATCCATCCAACATGATGGTACATCCTGTTTTCGCCCATGAGCTTTTGAAATCTTTCAAATATTCATCAATGGACATAACCTCTTTTTGCAAAAGAGATCCCCTTAACTCATGCATAGTAGGGCCTTTGAAGCCCTTTCCAGCAGCAAATATGGCATCAAACATAGGTTCATAATATGGTGAACGAGAAGCATTGAAGGGGATATCAGCATCATACTACCATCTAGCTATGTAATCTCGGGCATTTTCTCTCAATGCTTTCTTCCAATGGTAATCTAAAGTAGGTTGCATTTGACCTTTATTAGCTTGAGGACCATGTGCACTATTAGAGGGAGAGGAGGGTGTGACTATGAAATAACTTTTGATATCACCCTTCTTTTTAATTTTACCCTTACCCTTTTCTTGAATAGACTCCAAAGAGGGAGGAACATAGCAAAAGGAGTTGGATGCATCAGTGCAAGGAATAGATGAAGAGCCCTCATAATCAAAATTGGGGTTGGCATCCATCATGTGTTTTATACTCCTCTTCCTCCCTATTTCAGCCTCTATTTCCTTTTGCCTAGCTTTTTCTTCCTCAAACATGTCAAATTTTCTAGCAACTCCTTCCTAATATCCCCAATTTGTTCTATTGGTGCTGTACATGGAACAATTTGGCCTCTAATATCAGCCAAGTGTTGTTTCAGCCTGTGAATGCGCCCTCCACCTCCCTTAATTTTTTTATGACAAAATTTGCAATGCATTTGATTATCAATTATCTCAGTGTATGCCCAAGCAACATCTTTCATTCTAGGAGCCATTTTCTGATATTTGGACTTGGAAATGAAAGAACAAAAATCTGAAAATAAAAAGAACAAAAAAACATCTCTTCAATGTTCATTTCTTTTACAAAAACTACTCTTTTCAATTTCCAAATTTGCAAAAGAAAAAAAACAAGGGCAAATTTGTGAAGTGAAAAAAAAAATACATCTAGGCTCTAGCCTCCTCAATGCTGCTCCAACAAACCAACTCCTCAATGCAGCTCCAAAATGTTGCTCCAATGATTGCCCAAGAGGCTCCTCACTGCTACTCCAAAAACCAACTCCAATTGTTCACAAACTCCTCACAAATGCTCACACAAATGCAATGAGATAGCTGTGAGTAAATGTGAGGGGGTTGGGTGACTTTTATAGGCTTGAGAGAGGGTAGATGAAGTGAGAAAAACCTAAAACCAAAAAAAAACGCTTTTGGAATCCGCTTTTCCTTCCCTTTGTCGCCGCGGACCAACTCGGCTTGGTTATGACGGGCTTGGCCAAGCCGACCAGTCTGTTTGCACATTGAGTGAGCAAGAGAGGGCTTTTGGAATTGGAGCTTGAGTTGAGGAAGGTTGAGAGAAATATTGAGAGGATTGCTTGGGAGCTTGAGGAGCTTGCAAAGGAGATTGGGATTGAAGGCCAAAGAGGTAGGATATTGAATCTAATCTAGCATTTGTGTTTTTAATATGTTCATTGTTAAATGAAAATGTTCTCCTCTCTTTCCCATTCCCATTCCTCCATTTTATTGCAATTAAGAAACTATAACTCCACCAATGTTCAAAGAATCAAAACTTCAAACAGCATGGCTATATGGCTTCACATTCTTTTGATGTTGGTTCCTTTTCTTGTTATTATGGTGTTGGAGAGTAGAAGAAGGAGGGTTGATCATGATAAAGATGATGAAGAAGTGGGTAGTGGTGGATTTGAAAACCCTGGAGAGGAGGAGCACCTTGGTGAGGAGGAAGATGAGAGTGGAGATGAAGGCACAATAACAAAAGCAAACCAAACCCCATTGTGTTAATATGTTTCTAGGCCTGAAGCAAGGAAAGAGGGTGGAACCACTAAATTTACATGCCTCCATTGCAAAAACACTTACACAAGTTCATACACCTGTGCCAAAAAGCACCTCTGTGGGACAATGCCATGGGATGGAGGTAAACAAGTAGGCAACAAAACTTGTGTAAGTGTGACAACACAACAAAGAGCCAAATACATAAGGGAAGAGGAGGAAGCCCAATATAAATCTAAAAGATCAAAGGGTGACTTTGAACATGATAGCCCACAATCACATAGACAAAGAACCCCATCAACATCCTCCCATGGAAGTGGATATGGAGGCAGAGGAACAAGCATCCCTTTAAGGCGTAGAACCATACCAAATTTCCTTGACTAAAGGTGTAGGAATGATGTGGATTCAAAAAATTTCTGATTTCTCTATGCATGTGGAATACCATTCAATGTTCTTCGCTCACCTTATTGGCATGAAATTGTTTCCACCATTAATGATGCCCCCAAAGGATACAAGAGCCCTAGGTATGACAGGACTGGAACCGTGGGACTTGATCATGAAAAAGCAAAAACAACACATGCTTTAGGTGAAATGACAAGTTCTTGGAATGAGCATGGGGTATCCATTGTATCTGATGGATAGCCAAATGTAAAAGGCAAGCCATTGATAAGTCTTCTTGTTGTGTCTAGTAGTGGTGCAGTCTTCCTTCCAGCATATGATTACTCAGAAAAGATCAAGGCCGCCATCAACATTGCAGAACCATTACTTCAAACAATTGAACGTATTGGCCCATACAATTTCATCCAAGTCATCACTGATAATGCTTCTAATTGTAAGGCAGCGGAAGCAATTATTGAGGATAGATACCCCAACATATTTTGGCCTGGGTGTTTGGTTCACACAAGGTTGCAAGGGAGTGCCCCCCCCCGGAACCCGCTCTCGAAGCGTCCTTTGGGCGAGAGCGCATCGGGAGCGACCCTGGGAGCGCAGACCTAAAATTCACTCCATGTGGGAGCGCGCTCCCTAAAAAAATTCACTCCCTAACAATTTAGGAGTGATAGAGGGAACTATTGAAGATTGGAAACAAGAATTTGGCCCTAGTGTTAATATGCAGTTCATGGTAATGGTTAAGAAGTAAATGTGATATTCTCCTTTATCTTTCATTTTCATCCTTATACTTAAATTTTTAACATTACCATGAAATGACTCTTTTTGTTTGAGGGTGATTCCGACCTCATTGGATTTCATATGCAGAAAGTAGAATTTTAGATCTCACTCAAAATCCAACAAAATTATCATTTTTTCAGGATTTCAGGATTGCAATGTTTCCATTGGATTTTTTCATGTACTAGGGTATGGAACTTGTATTTAATCAAGAGCACCAACCCCTCTATGCAGGAGAGACTTCCAATAATCAAGAGCACCTAGGATACTAGGGTATGGAACTTGTATTTAATCAAGAGCACCAAGGTCGTTCGACTATGCAAGAGGAGACTCTCAATAAAGCATGAGACAAGAAATTAGAAATTTCTCGTGGGAAGAGGGTCAAGCAGTAGATAATAGATTTACTTGTCTTTTCTGGTTTCTAGTACTTTTTATAACTATTGACTATTTCATATTTATTATGGTATTTTTTGTAAATAATATATGACAATTTAAGTTTGAAGTTTGAAGTTGGCATTTATAACTCATTGGTAATGAATTATGAATATGATGTTTCGTGAAAGTTGAAGGTTGAAACATTTCATTTTGCGTTAGATATTCTTTATTAGCGTTTGGTTACTTGGTAATTGTAATGGTTACAAGTACAAGTTACAACTTTTGTGATCAAAGGATGATAAATGTTATATATCGAATTCGGAGAGCTTGAAACTTTAAGCTTGATGAATCATGAGACTCGATATGTTGTATGTTACTAACTTGTGGACATGGTTGACGAAGATTATAACTTCTAGATGATTGATGTTTTTTTTTTTTTTTTTTTTTTTTTTTTTTTTCGAAGAAGAAAATTCATAATTTCTATTGATAAGAAATTACATGCTGTTGATGCCCATAGGCATATGCTGTATTGTGGCTAGTCGCCACTGTTCAAAAAGCAAAAAAATACATAAGGTTCCCATAGGGATACTGAGATAGGTACTGTGTCCATCATAAAAGTGCGTTGTTGCTGTACATGAGTTCATACTGTAATGTACTGAGATATATACAAATAATATAAACAAAATATTATGACATGAGCGCGCGCTGGAGAATGGAGCTCTCCCGCCCCTGGACGCCCTGATCGCCTTCGCCCAAGCTTGGCAGCCCTGCTGCCGGGCTTGCAGCCCTCGCTGCGGGCCTCCCCAGCTGTGCTTTTCCTTCCTGCTTCCTGGGCCTCCTGCCCCGTCTCTGGCTGTTCGTGCTACCCCTGAGGGTAGCCCTCTGCTGCATTTCTTGTTCTCCCGGGCCTCCTGCCCCTCCTTCCCTTTCCTTGCCGCCCGTTGAGCGTCCCAGGCTCGATGGATCCTCCCGCTCCTGATCAGATCGATCTTGAGAAAGCCTTTGCTTCTCTCATCCCAGAGAATATCTCTGAAAGGATCCGACCTACTGCCTCAAAATTTATCAAAAAGCTTGATGAAATTCCGGAAATCCCTCTTCCCCCATCTCTTCCAAGGAGATCTGTTGTAGCCTTGGCTGAACGCGGCCTGGTTGGACAGTTCACGAGGCTATGGCCCTCCCCTCGAACTGTTCAACGTTGGGTGGAAAGAAACTGGAACGCCATGGTCCAGGGGAAAATTGCGATAAGGTTTTGTGGAAGAGGCTTCTTCACCTTCCTCTTCGAAACAGTGGAGGATCGCAATCTAATTTTCAGGAATGGTCCATACTTCATGGACACTAGAGGCCTTTATCTCAATCGTTGGACCCCGGACTTCGACCCTGAAATGGATGTACCCAACGCAGTTCCTGTTTGGGTTCGCCTTCCGCATCTTCCGCTTCACTGCTGGGCCGATGAATCTGTTCGAGCAATTGGAAACGCAATAGGTAAATATGTGGATAGATCAGAGCCAAAAGAAAATATGCATGCATGTGCGAGGATCTGTGTGGAGGTAGACTTGGGCAAAGGTCTACCAGAGGCAGTCAAGCTCAGAGTGGACCAGTGGACGCATATTCAACAGGTGGACTACGAGCAACTCCCCTTCAAGTGTAAGGTATGTCATGAGTACGGTCATTTTGCCAATAGGTGCTCTAAATCTAAACCAGAAGTCAATAATATTTCTGAAACCCCTGAGGAAGCATGGGAAATAGTAAGGAAAAAGAAGAAGTCAAACCCTCCCCCTGAGCCTGAGGTGCCTCACTCCGGAACCCCTCCCTTCCCCTCTGTCATCCCCTCATCCTCCAACCCCTTTGGATCCCTTGCTTCAGAGGATCTCCCATCTCCCCCTCCTTCCCCCAAAGGCCCCAGCATCTCCCCCTCTTCCCCCCTCCAAGCTTCCCCTCCTCACTCAGTGGAAAGGATCTTAACAAGAAACAAATCGAAGGAATCCTATGATGATCCTCAGCCTGATCAACCATCCTTGAATCGGATTGAGCCCCCCTTGATTTCTTCGACCCCATCTCAGCCCGTCATTGGACCTCCCCCCATCAAAACTACTAGAAGTTCCTCCAAGGACTTTGGAGCATCCGGTGATATCCACAAGAAACCTGGACCAGGCAGAAAGTCAGCCAAGCAGCATCGGGAAGAAAGCACGCAAAAGGACATAGCTCTAGGGATCCAAACTCCTATGGATTCTTTTATTACAGGTTCACAAGAGAAAGACACAGCAGGTAAAGAACTTGAGAGGCGAGCACCTCCTCGCTCGAATGCCTCATGATGAAGCTTTTATCCTGGAACAGCAGGGGTATGGGGCACCCCTCTAAATCAGCTGCCCTACGAGATCTTCTTCAAACAGAAAGACCCGAAATTGTTCTGATTCAGGAAACCAAGCAAAGTCAGAGCGAAATGCAAATAATCATAGAAGCCCAAAAAACTTTCTCAGGGGCTAGTAGCAATTCCAGAGGAGCCTCTGGAGGAATCACAACTATGTGGAATAAGCAGCAGTGGGATTGCAAATCCTCTGTCCTCAACCAAAACTGGATCAGGACCAACCTTGTCAACAAGGAAGAGAGCTGTGACTTAATCATTTACAATGTCTATATTCCCAACCATTTCCGGGAAAAGGAACAATGCTGGAAGGAATTGAAGGAAGAAATAGACAAGGAGCAGAATTCAAATGTTATTCTTGCTGGAGACCTCAATTTAATTCTTCATGCGAATGAGAAAAGGGGGGGCACCTTCAACCCCGATCCCTACAGAAGGTAGCTGGAAATGATAATGGCTGAGCATGAACTGATGGATATCATACCAAAAAATAGGAAATATACTTGGAACAATAGAAGAGTGGGGCCAGGCAACATTATGGAAAGGTTGGACAGAATACTGATCAATGTTTCCCTTCTTTCGTCCTTTGCTGCAGGCCACACCAAAATTCTCAGCGCCACAGCCTCAGATCACTTCCCCATTCTATTGACGTTGGACTCCCACGCTCATTTGGGACCAATTCCGTTCAGGTACAATCCCTTGTGGAGAGATAGCGCTGAGGCAGAGGCTATCATAGAAGAAACATGGAAGAAACACGTCGAAGGTTCCCCAAATCATATTTGGGAAACAAAACTTCGAAACACAAGGAAGGCACTCAAGGATTGGGCAAAAGCCAGCTACCAAGAGCCAGAAAAAATAAAGGAAAAAATGCAGCAGAAATTGGAAGAGATCCACAAACAAATAGAAGATCATGGATTCACTAATCAGCTGAAGAGTAAGGAATGGGAGGTTCAGGGACAGCTAACTCAAATAAAGAGAGCGGAAGAGATCAAATGGAGGCTCAAGTCAAGAGAATTATGGTTAAAGGAAGGTGATAAAAATACGGCATATTTCCATAAGCAGGCCACAGCAAAAAAAACGAGAAACAATGTTACCACTATTACTGATAGTCAAGGCAGCCAGCATAATGACCATGAATCTATTAAAAGAGCTGCCTTCCACCATTATAATTGCCTTCTCACTGAAAATCAAGGAGCCACGGACTACTCGGCTTTCCTTAAGTACCTTCCGGGGAAAATCTCAGCTGAGGAGAATGAGAGGTTAAACAGTGAAATAATAGAGGAAGAGATAAGAAAAGCCATCTGGACTTTACAGCCTGACAAGTCCCCAGGTCCAGACGGTTTCTCTATAAATTTTTACAGAGATCATTGGCACTTGATAAAAAAAGATCTTGTTAAAATGATGAAAGGAATCCAAAGGAAAAAGAAAATGGGGGGCTTCACAAATTCAACTTTTCTCGCCCTCATTCCTAAGGAAACCCGGCCCACTTCCTTCTCCAGATTTAGACCTATTTCTTTGTGTAACACTTCTTATAAGATCTTTGCAAAAATTATAGCAGCCAGGCTCCAGCCTCTGCTCCCTTCCCTTATATCTGAAAATCAGGGAGGCTTCATGTCCAATAGGCAAATTCATGATTCCATCACCTTGGTTCAAGAAGCTATCCATTCCAGCACTTCTAGGCAAGAGAAAGGCTTCGTTCTTAAGCTTGACTTAGCCAACGCTTTCGATCGAGTAAGACACTCCTTCTTGTTCGCTGTCTTGAGGAAAATGGGCTTTAATTTTGACTTCATTAGCACCATTACTGCTTGCATCTCTGGACCCTGGATCTCGCCTCTCATAAACGGCCGCCCTTGTGAAGCTTTCCAATCCTCAAGAGGGCTAAGGCAAGGATGTCCTCTTTCCCCCTATCTATTCATCTTGATGGCTGAATCCTTCAGCAGCATCCTCGATCACAACAGAAGAGTTGGTCTCATCTCTGGTATCAAGTTTGGGAACGGAGTGAAAAATATCAATCATTCACAATTTGCTGATGACACTCTGCTTATTGGTGGGGCATCCACTACTATAGCAAGGCGCTTGAAAAGCCTCCTCGATCAATTTATGGCGTGCTCAGGAGGAGAAGTCAACTTTCAAAAAAGTTGCATCTATGGATGGAACATTTCCAATCAAACAGCCCACAGTATTGCTAACATTTTTGGAGTAGCCTTCAAAGCAACCTGGGACCACTTTACCTACCTTGGGATGCCGGTCACCTTGGGCTCTCTTAAAGCCACCACTTGGAATGAAATAATCGACAAAGTCAAAAGGAAGGTTCAGCAATGGGGAACTCAATGGCTTAACCCAGCTGGCAGATTAATTTTGCTCAAATCAGGTATTTCCTCCTTACCTTTATACCGATTCACTCTTTACCAAGCTCCTGCTTCTTTCCACTATAAGCTGGAAGTTGCTCTCCGCAATTTTTTATGGCAAGGAGGGAAAAAAGAAAAAAATAGATACAATTTGGTCAATTGGAAAAGTGTAATACAATCTCCAGACAGAGGTGGGTTGGGAATCAGAGCTCCTAAAATTCTAAATCTCGCTTTTGGGATTAAAATGGCTTGGAGACTAATTAATGAACCAAAAGCCTGGTGGAAACAGGTCATTGAATGCAAATACCTCTCGGACAATAGACAAAGACTTCTTGAATCTGATATTCCCAACAGAGACTCCACCAAAATCTGGCATCTCTGTAAGAAAGCAATCCCCATTCTCATTCAAAATACCTCAAAGATTCCGGGGGAAGGGAGCAGTATAAATTATGCCACTGATAAAATCATGGGTTACCAACCCCTAAACACTGTTGAAGAAGCCATTCCCTTCATCCTCTATCTTAACAGCAAAGGCATTCAGAGGATGGACCAAATTTCAAAATGGGATGCTGAGAATGGTGCTTGGACTAGCTGGGATTTTCCAGTTATTCCCCCACACTTGGATTCAAGCTACCAAGCCCTCCATAAAAATCTTCAAAACAGAGCCCCCATAAAAAAAGGAGCAGTAGATGGGTTTAGATGGGACCCCACGGGCTCATGTTACACCATTAAATCTGGCTATCAATTCATATGCAACAATACTTATCAGACCTCGGTCTGGAATCAATGGAGAATAATATGGAAGTCTGAGGCCATCCCCAAGGTCAAATTTTTCATTTGGCTGCTGTTAAAGGGCAGAATCCTCACTTCGGAAAACCTTAGAAAGAGAGGGGTACATGGACCTTCAATCTGTCCTAACTGCTGCTCCGAGGAGGAAACCATCCACCATTTATTTCTTGACTGCATCTTCGCGAAGAAATGCTGGACCATTATGGCCAACTTGGGCAATATAACATGGCAACCTCAGCAAAACATTGCAGAGACAATCCAAGATTGGACAAGGAATTGCCCTTGGAAAGATAAACGGAGCAAGATAGTCAAAAGAACATGGGATATCATTCCCCACAACCTTCTTTGGAAAATCTGGCTCACAAGAAACAAGAAAATATTTCAAAACAAAGAGGGCAATGTTTGGAAGACATGTAGCAGTGCTCACCTCTTGGCGCAGGAGACGATGGCAGTCAAATACTCAGGAACAATTAAAGCAACAGACTATTCAGTTGAGGAGAGGCTCATGATCAAGCATATTCTAGGTCGCTCAGGTCAACAACAGAGTATTCGGAGAAATTATAGGCAGCATCAACATAAGACCAAGGATTGGGAAATTAGACTACCAACCCAGGAGTTCAAAAGGTGGATTCTGAGTAACAACTGCTCAACCTTATTCTTTGATGGCGCCTCAAAGTCCAACCCAGGACCAGCAGGCGCAGGAGGTGTTATCATTGATGAATTAGGAGAAGAAATCTGCAACTATGAATGGAGTTTAGGAGAAAAAACAAATAATAATGCAGAGGCTCTTGCTCTGTATCAAGGATTGTTGCAATTAAAAAGCATGGGAATTAGAAAAGCTCTTGTCCTAGGAGACTCCTCAATAATCATTGGCTTCATGAACCATTACAGGAGATCCCCAAACAGTAATCTTCAGCAACATATCCAACGCATCAATCTCCTCACCGAATACTTTGAAAAAATCCGATTCTGTCACATCCTCCGCACACACAATGGGGAAGCGGATAAACATGCAAATAATGCAGTTGGACAACCGGAAGGTGCATTGAGGCACAGTCACAGAGAATTTTTCCAGCCTCTGCCATGAAGCAGGCCGATCCTGACATTGCCCAGGCGCGTAAATCCAGCAAGCGTGTGACGGGCATGGTTACAACAGACTCAGGACAGTCGATTGAGAGTATGAAGTGCACAAACAGTCTCATTCAGGTCTTGATCCAAAGAATAGCTGACATCCTGAGGGAAAATAATCATCTCAGCGATGGACGGAAGAACGGTTTCACTGCTCCAGCGAATCGTCATAGAGATATAGGAAAATATCACAATAATGCAGAGGATCCGATCTCTGTTATGTATTCAGGCTACTGTTGGTCCCGATCCATAAATACGGGCACAGGAAGGCAAATATTTGTCATACACTGCTATGAACAAGAGCAGCCTCGCTGGAACGAAGAAGGCGCTCTTGTCCAGACTCGAAGACGAACTCCATCGCTGGTATCGATTCTTCTTGCTTTGTTTATCTATCCTCTAATCTATATCGTGGTTTTTTTCAGGGCTAGCTTCAGTGGGAAGCTGAGAGCTATAGCGCCTTTCTTTCAACAGTCTCTGCTCTATACTCTGAACCTTTGCTGGCCGTCCCCCATCCTTCCTTCTTGCCCCTTAAGTTCGCCCCTCTCTGGCTCATCCTCTCTAACTTCAAGTTTTTCCCCTTCAATCTTGAGCGCTATCAACCAGACTTCCTTTTATATCCCTGCTCTCATCCAGAAAGCGAGAACTGTAAGCTCGAAACCCTTCTGTTTATTTTCACTAACCTCCAGCTCTCTTCTTTCAACCCCTCGCTTCATCATCCAGCCCCTCTTTTTCTTCTCCCGCAGCAAGGAGGAGTCAGCTGACCATCTCAGTGGATTTGACCCTCATAGAACCCAAGCCCAAATAGTGATGGCTCGTTCTGAGCAATGCTTTCACTGCCGCGACCTTCAGGCCGAATTCGAAGAGGTCAGAGCTCAACAAAGAATACTGGAAGATCAAGTGCGAAATATGGAAGCCAGGCACGCTGAACAGATTCGGAGCCTGGAAGCCAAATTTGATGAGCAGTTCAGAAGTCTTCACGCCAAATACCGCACAGAAATGAACCTGTTTCTCCACCGGGTTCATTCACTTCATGAGCAGTTCAACGGACTCAACAATAGATGCATTCACGCTAAGGAATCGCTGACAATCCTAAGGGAAATCATGGAAGCAAAGCAGAAAGAAAAATCAACATCTTCAAGCGCAAAGCCAATGGAAGCAGATCAGCGCCCAGAGGACTCCACAGCGAGAAATATCAGTCGTATTGACATTGATTAACTATGTGCTGTAAATGCAAGTTTTGGTGCCATCAGTATATCCGGATTTATAGTAGCAATAGATGTTTTTTAGTCAAAAGTTACAGAAACCAATTCAAGGATAGGAACCTCATGCTCTCTCCTTGGATTTGTAGTGCTCTCGAAGCAACCTATGTATGGCTTCATGCCTTATTACTTTTTTCAATCAATATATAGCAACCGATCTTGTCAAAAAAAAAAATATAAACAAAATATTATGTTCATCAAAATTGCTGGTTTTGAGGCCATTGCCTCACTGAAGTGGTCCATCTATATATGGTCTGTGATAATATATGTGCGTCCCTGTAGGAGAAAATTCCTCGATCATCCAATCGCCTAGAGGACGATCCGCCGCTTCTTTCGAGAGCCGGTCAGCAATTGTATTTCTTTCCCTGTAGATATGAGAAACAGTTATCTGGTCAAAAAATGTTTTGAAAAAAACAATTTCTTCCAAGATATGTTTCAATGAATATGCATGACAAATGGACTTGTTGTTAAACCAATCAACCACAGTCTTTGAATCTCCATATATTTGAATTTGTTGGCAGTTTTTGGTCATGGCAAAATATATAAGATGACGCAGAGTTATAAGTTCTGCATGGTTGTTTGTTCCGGGACCAAGTCCCAAGCATATCTGGAAGTAATGTGTGTCGGATAGATGAAGGAGGATGCCACCACCGCATCCTTGCTGATGGGCCGCCCCATCAAAAAATGCCCACGGCACATCTCTGTTTATTTTCTCTGGAGTGATGCGCTTGGGCTGTTTCTGATTGATCACATTAGGTATCTCTGCATATGCCGCGCAAATGATGGGGGGAAGGAGGTTCCAATTTACAGTACTGTTCTAAAAAATGATCGCATTCCTTCGGATCCAAATATACCAGGCAACCAAGAGGGGGAGATTCCGGGGCTTTTCTTCCACCACTGAGATCCACCACTGATCCCACGCCGATTGTATGTCCACCCCCTGCCAGTCCGCATTAATGTTTAGAGATTGAATGACCTGTGCCCAAATATCTCTGGTGGTCGAACAGGTAAGGAATAAATGGAGGGTTGTTTCTTCCGCTTGCCTACACAAAACACACCAAGATGGGCCTGCGAAGGCTCTTTTCATAAGATTGGATCCAGTGGGGATTTTGTTCGCCAGTATATTCCACATTAGTAGTCTGGTTCTTGGCTGGGCCTGCAGTCGCCAAATAGAGGACCACCAGCTTTTGTGGCTGTCCGGATTTTTGGCTTCAATCAATTTGTTGTATCCCAGCTTCGGCGAGTATTGACCAGTTTTAGATATGGCCCAGATGAGCTCATCCTCAACATCCCTTAATCTAATATGGGACTCGATTAAGGCCTGTATGTATGTCTTCCAGTCTTCGTTCCACTCATTTGGCAAGTTCCATTGTCGATCAGTTAACCAGGCTTGTGAGTAAATTGTAGAGTGCTGCTGATCTCCAATCTGTGAGAGAAATTTTATGCCTCTGTTGTTTAAATGGAGAACCAGCCCTTCTGGTAGATTGTGGGCATTCCCAGAACCTGGCCATGGGTCAATACCAATGCGGACAGATGAGCCATTTCCGATGCGCCATAAGAGGCTATCTCTGATAAGAGGCATGGCATTCAGAGTGGCCTTCCAAATCGCAGAGATACCCTGTCTATTCCAATTTGGCCGACGGATCCAGTCTGTGATGGTCAATGGCCAAATATACTTGTGATGGATGACTTCCGCCCAGAGACTATTCTGTTTTAATAATAGCCATCCCTGTTCGGCTGCCAATGCTTGTGAAAATTCCGGGAGTGATTTTAAACCCCACCCCCCCCCCCCCACTTTTTGGGAGTAGCAATCTTGGACCATTTAGCCCAGGCAAAGATCTTTCCTTTTTTGTTTCCATTCCAGAGGAATCTATTGCAAGTTTGTTGTATTCTGTGAAGAATTCCTCTGGGAATCTAGGAAAGAGACATCCAGTACACTGGAGTGGCTTCAAGGACTGATTTTATAAGCATAAGCCTGCCTGCTTTAGAAAGGAGCCTATGGTGCCAGCAGTTGATCCTCTTTTCAATTTTAGTGATGAGCCAAGTCCAGTTCTCGATCTTGTATCCATCTGGTTTTAGTCTGAAGCCCAGGTATTTGATGCCTTCCAAAAGATTTGTTTCCTGGAAGGGGAATTTCTGGTTTGCAAGCTGTGTTTCCTGATTTGTACACCCCGAGAGGGATATAGAGGATTTCCCCCTGTTAATCTCCATGCCCGTAGCACTACAGAAAAGCTGTAGAATTTCATTGAGTGCGGTGGAGTCCCGGACACTCCCATTTATGAAAATAAGAATATCATCTACAAAAAGAAGATGAGTGAGAAAATAGTGCTCCATAATTTTGAGGCCACTGATACTCCCACTCCTTTTGGCGGATGAGATGAGCCTGCTCAGACCTTCCATAACAAGCAGGAAGAGGAGTGGGGATAACGGACATCCTTGTCTGATTCCTCTGTCGATGTTGAAAGGTGATGAGGCCGAGGCATTGATGAGAATAGCGAAGGAGACAGAAGAGATACATCCCATAATCCAGGCGATAAAAACAGGGGGGAAGCCCAAGTGAGTGAGGATCATCTTCAAGTAGAGCCAGTTTACTTTGTCAAAGGCCTTTGCTAAATCAATCTTGAGGGATATACCTTTGAGGTTCTTATGCTTGATAGAGTGTAGAGCTTCCTGGGCAGTGCCAATGGCCTCTTGTATGTGGCGGTGGTGGAGGAAAGCAAATTGTTCTGAAGAGATGTGTGTAGATAGGATGGGCTTGATACGGTTAGCAATGATCTTGGATATGATTTTGTAGAGGCAATTGCATAGCGAAATAGGGCAGAAGTCATTGTAGGACGATGGGGCATCCGATTTAGGGATCAGGGCTATGAAGGTGTAGTTCATAGGGGGGTGAATGTGCCCGGTGATCCTACTCTCTTCAATAACAGCCAACAGGTCCTCCCCCAACAGTTCATAAAAGGCCAAATAGAACTCCACTGGCCACCCATCTGGACCCGGGCTCTTATCTTTTTTGAACCACTTTAGAGTTCCTTCCAATTCCTGCATTGTGACCGGTTGAGTAAGGTCCTCGAAATCCTCCTGTTCAACAAATCTAGGAAAGTGGCCAGCAAGGTTGATGATATCTGGTAGATTAATGGCTGCCGGGGCAGTGAATTGCCTTTTGAAGTGTGATACACCCAATCTGGCGAGTTGCTGGTGTGTTGTAGCCCAGCCATCCGGTTCACAAGGCAGCTGCCAGATAGTGTTTGAGGCCTTTCTGCCATTTGCGAGGTTGTGGAAGAATTTGGTATTGCAATCACCCGCTTTAAGCCAAATGGCTCTACTTTTTAACCTCCATTGTTCCTCCTTTTCTTGCAGTATCTTGATTTTTTGCTTTTCCAAATTGTTCAATAGGGATTTTGATTCCTCTTATATGAAACCAGTCCCCCTTTCATCCGTAAATTGTGCAATCTGTGTCTCTGTATCCAAAAGAAGTTGGTCATCTCTCAGTGGTTTCCTCTTTGACCAGGCCTCAGTCATTTTCTTAAGTCCATTGAGTCTGTCACAAAAATCCGCTGCCATTCTCTGTGCCCTCAGAGGGGGTTGCGATCTCCAGAAGTCCGTGACCATATTAATAAAATCCGGGTCTTGTAAATATCCAGCAAAAATTTGTATGGGGAGCGGGGCTTTTTTATGGCTCCACTGACTTGTAGGAGGATGGGTAGATGATCAGATAGGCCACCCGAGCTTACCCATTGTCTGTACAGGGGAAGTTTTTGAATCAGGTCTTCATGCACCAGGAATCTGTCTAATCTCCTTCCCAAGGCTGCCTCCCCCATTCTCCTGTTGTGCCAAGTGGGGACTTTCTTGTTCATTAGAAAATCGACAAGCATGTGGGAGTCTAATAACATGCTCATCTGTTCTGAGATGGGATCAAGTTGAGCATGGTGTCCCCAGGATTCCCCGACTCCCAGGGAGAAGTTAAAGTCACCGCCCAATATGGTGGATCTTGTGATGAGGTTGCTTCCCAAAAAATTGTGCCAGAAGGCCAGTCTATTTTGATTCGGACCATATATATTGATAATTCGAATAGGAATCCCAAACTCTCCCATGAAAATGTCCATACCCAAAAATCCCCTTCCGCCCCAAGAGTATAATAGCTTGACCTTTCTAGCGTTGATGCCAATGGCATCCATACCATGAAAAATCCATCCTGGAAGTAGGGCTTGTAGGGTTCTCACAGCCATATCCGAGGTACAGAGGGTCTCCTGAAGAAAGAGGATGTCACATCTGGATTCATGGGTCAGTCTCTTAAGAGCCAATCTCTTTTTGGGGTTGGCTAATCCCCTGCAGTTGAAGGAGAGCCAAATCATGGGGAACCAGTGGCCAAGGGCTCAATTGCTCTAAGTGCCCGCTCGATTGTGCATTGTCGCCCCAGGGCGACATCTGCCACAGCATTTTGTATGGCCGAGTTGATCTTAGATGGGCGGCCTCTTTTTGGTTTATGGTTAGAGGACCGTCCAGGTGAAGAACCAAGGCCCAGGAGTTTGGTTCGGACCCGAGGTCGGAGGTGGTAGGGGTGCGATCCAGAGCCAGTGGGGGAGGAAGAGGGGTTGGGGAGGGTAGTATCCATCCTATGAGAGGAGGGAGTGGTGGAGAAGGTGGGGGGAGGAGGGGCAATGGTGCAGTGAATAGAGGGAATCGGGCCCGGTTCAATAGATGACGGCTGTAATGTGGAGTGCATAACAGAAAACATAACTTCTGATAAAATAGCAGAGGTCATGGGGAGAGATTCATTACCCGGAGCAGATGATGCATCCTCCGCTGTCTTGGACCGGGTGCGAGGTGGTGCAGGAGTCGATGTAGCCTTCCTTCTGTTGTTTGTCTTCTTAGAGCCTTCAAGTTCCGCATTCGCAGGGGCCTCACTATGAATCAAATCACCTTCTCCCTGATTGATGTCACCTCTATTTTGTTCCACAGATGGCTGTTGTCTAGCACCTTTAGTATTTTCCGAAGTCACTCCTGAAAGTAGAGGACAGTCCTTGTACAAATGGCCGACTTTGTGACATCTTCGACATCGAAACGGGACTCCTTCATAATCCAGCAGCTGCTTGCGCGAAAAGTGTCTGCGATGCAGGGTAATTTTCTCCTCCAGCCCAGCCCTGGTGTCGAGATGAACAAGGATTCTAGCCATGGTCATAATTTCGGTTTGCTCATAGGATTTATCATGCTCGAGATAGGTGCCCAACGCATCTCCTATGCGCTTGAATACTTGGGGTGTCCAGAATTGCATGGGCAAGCCCGGTAGTCGAACCCATATAGGCCCGGCGCCCAATTGTTCTCGCTCCGGGTCAAACAGTGGATCCCAACGCTTCAGCAGAACAGGCGCCAACTCAATATGCCAGAATTGGGATAGAATCCATTGGGTGTATTCAGGTCTATGAAAGTGTAAGGCAAACCATCCCCTTGCTAAGACTCTGATAGCTGGTAATTCCTTTAGCAAAGATCCCCAAATCTCCTCCGTCCATTGCTTTAATCTTTCCACAGAATATGTTCGACCACGAACCCGGCCGACCAGAACCTTACGAGCGGTGTCAATAGCATCCGCCATTTGAACGTCCTCCCCGAATGTTAGGTTGATATCGGAGTCGATGGCTCGAAGGCACCTCCCTTTTTTCTGTTTTTCTGAGCGCTTGCCGATGGGGAAGTCCTTGAGGAGCTTGCGGCACGGGTCAGAGGTACTATGTTGAGCAGACCCGACCGAACGAGCAGGTAGAAGCGGGGAACTGAAGCATCTCGAGCAGATGGGGGAGCGGGGATTCAAGCTGCAAGAACTGGGGTGAAAGGTGGGACGAGAGGGGGGCAGCGGGCCATGGGGGTTAACCGGCGTCAATGAAATGGATGATGGGTTCGAGGGTTGAATGGTAGGCGAGGGCGTAGGCAGGGAAAGCTGAGCAGAGGTCAGGAGAGGTGAGTCGAATGATGGAGAAGTCTGCAGGCAGGATCCCAGAAGATGAAGCGTGGCCGGCGAGAGAGGCGAGCATTCAAGGACCGGAAGGTCCGCCAAGTTGACATCCGGATGGTGCTTCTTCCCTGAGCGCGGCGGGTGGGGCTGTATGTTAGAGGCAACTGTCGCTATAGCTTGTTCTTTGCCCCAGGGTTCCATGGCTGGTCGGTTATTGTATGCCCAAATATCCTGATCTGGCATGGGGTCCTCCTCATAGTCCACGAGGTCCTCCTCTACCATAGCAACCTGACAGAATAGCAAACCCCAAACTGCCGACCAGGGGACCGACAACAAGTTGGAAGGATAAAACAGCACGAGAAAGTTCAGCCGGGAAGGTAGTAAACCCTAGGAGAAACCAGTAGCCAGGATTCAGTGGGATAATAGCTATACGCTCGAAGGGCCCGCGCTAGTCAGAGACCCGTGAACCATGGACCCGGCCTGTTACCTGCCATGGGGAATAGGGATTTGAACAGGGATAAAACTAGGGTTAGGTTATCGCCATTGCCGCCGATCGCCAGAGCTCCAATGAGAGTAGCTATTGAACACTCTGACATTCCATTTAGGAACCTCTAGACGATTGATGTTATATGGTTCAATCCATGTTTTTATTTTTTTTTATCTAATTCATCATTCTACATGCTTTTGTTGACATATATGCATCAAAATATATAAAAATATATATTATATAAAAATTCACTCCCAAAGAGGGAGCTTTTGAAAATGTCGTTGCCCGCTCCCGTTCCCTGCTTTCGCTCCCGCTCCCAAGTAAGCTTGGGTTCACACCATGAACCTTTTGATGCATGATATTATTAAGAACAAAAACCCTTAATACAAATGGATTGTGATTTGTACGAGGCAAAAAAATGATAAAATTTATTACAAATCATAACAATACCCATGGGTTTTTCCACAGTCACTCAAGTTTGGAGATGTTGAAGATTGCGAAGACTAGATCTGCTAGCTATTACCTCACCTTTAGGCGCCTTTTGAAGGTAAGAGAGCCATTGGCTAGCATGGTATCAAGTCAACACTCACAGGTATTAAAGGATAGGGCTCAAACCGCAGTTGACAAGCAAGGTTTTGAACAGGTGGAGAACATTGCTCTTGATGGTGTGTTTTGGGCACGTGTGAGGGAAGTTTTGCAATTCACCAAGCCCATTTATAACATGATTCATTTTGCAGATACATATGCACCAATGATTAGAGAGGTGTATAGGCACACGGATAACATGTTGGGGTAAATAAAATATATTGTTCAAGAAAAAGATCCCAACTTGTATGATACTATTCACAGAGGTGTGTACGCACAGTGGAATAAACTTAATGTTCCACTACATGCCTTAGTGTATATCCTTATGCCAAAATACTACTCTCTAGCTTGGTTGGGAAAACCTGCACCTCGGGGTGGCGTTAAGGCAAACCCCATACAAATCCAGAGGTACAAGAAGGAATATGCAAGCATTAGACAAGTTGGTCCCTAACAGGGAGGAGTGTGCTAATCTGCGTCTAGAATTAGGTAGATACTTCACTAGCACTGGAGTGTTTGGTTCTTTGCATGCAATGGAAGATAGGGGCAGATTTGATGCTATCACATGGTGGGACGCATATGGGGGGCAGGGACTTTGCCAAAATTGGCAAAAAAGTGCTCTCACAGGTTGTAAATACTTCTTCCGAAAAGAGGTCTTGGAGCACCTACAGCTTCATCCATAATGTGAGAAGATAGAGGCTCAATGAAAACCAGGCAAAAAGCTTGGTTTATGTGCACTACAACTTGAGGTTGTTGAGTCATTATTGTGATCAGGCTTGTGAGGATACATCATATACAACTTGGGACAACAACCCAGAGGAAGATAATTTGGAGGATGGTGCTCTACATCTAGAAGAATTGCAAACAGACCTTTTGAAAGATGATGATGAAGCAAGACCAGCCATGCCACCCCCACCATCCAGTAACAGTGCTCGAATTCCGCCACCTCCATCTACATCCTCACGTGGAGGGCATGTGGCTTCTGGCTTTGGTGGCAAGAGGAAGCAGTAGATAATAGATTTACTTGTCTTTTCTAGTTTCTAGTAGTTTTAATCACTATTTATTATGATATTTTTTGTAAACAATATATGACAATTTAAGTTTGAAGTTTGAATTTGGCAATTATAACTCATTGGTAATGAATTATGAATATGATGCTTCGTGAATGTTGAAAGTTGAAACATTTCATTTCATGTTAGATATTTTTTGTTATAGTTTGGTTACTAGGTAATGGTAATGGTTGCAAATACAACTTTAGTGATCAATGATGACAAATGTTATATATTAAATTTTGAAAGCTTGAAACTTTAAGATTGATGAATCATGAAACTCGATATGTTGTATGTTACTAACTTGTGGACGTGGTTCATGAAGATTATAACTTCTAGATGATTGATGTTATATAGTTCAATCCATGTTTTTATACCTTTTATATCTAATTCATAATTCTACATGCTTTTGTTGACATATATGCATCAAAATATATAAAAATATATATTATATAAAAAAAAAAATCACTCCCAAACTAGGAGCTTTTGAAAATGTCACTCCCTGCTCTCGCTTCCAAGTAACCTTTGTTGAATGGGATCATATATAAAATAAAAAAATAGAAATAGCATTATGACATATATGGTTAATATATGATATATACAACTTAATTTACATAATATAATTTATATCACCAACATTAAAATTCAAAGCAGTCATGCAAATTAACCAAACCGTGGCAAAATTTAAAGGACTAGCGAAAATTAATCAGCGTAGTTGAGAATTAAAGAAGACTAAGTTGTCCTCACAATTGCAATGACATGTTGATCACAATTTAGGGCATCCCTTCATAGCGTACAAGTTATATTTAAGGATTAATTAGTTATATGCTTTCAAATGTCATATCTAGTATTTAATTTATCTTTTTAGTGTCCAGAGAGAGTGATCAATGTACAGAGGGAGCAAGACCAATTAGCTTAACCTCTTATTTGTTGGGCCTCTTATTTCTTCTCCTGCCTACTTTAGATGGCCTACTTAACATGTTTTACTCGAACGATATTGTAAATGAATGAATTTGGTTTTATTTTTTGTTTGTTTTTTCAATGGTTGAGAAGAAAAAAAGGGCATTCGTTTTTCAAAACACGAGCTATACGATGAGCCGACTAATTTCATTGGCGAATCTCAACAACCAATATTGCCTACCTCTCTATACCCAAAATCTTTTCCAGCCTATAAGTATTCAAAATCGATTGATCTCGTCTCCTATTCGCTTAACCCCAACTTTTAGGAGTAAAACTGAGGCAAGGAAAATTCGTAGAATCAAACAAACTCCCATCTTTTTCTCCTGCAGCATCAATGGATGCATTGGGAAACATGTCTTATTGTACCACGTGATATATCTCACTGATTATCAAAAGGTCATTGGAGCAATTGTCATCATAACTTAATTTCTTTTCATGAGATTCAACAAATTTTGAACCTCAAGGTTCGAATTTGGCAAACCCTGTGACATTGGTGTGAACCCTTTTCCCATAATCATTAACCTAAAAATCGCATGAACCGTCGAGTCAAGGATCAAATCACACTTAAGCACAGAGTCGCAAATCAATGTTGCGTTGACCACAAGTCAAACTCAGTCAATGCGAGTTTGACTCGTCCAAATTTGAATAGGGTCTTTTGCATGCCAAGCCGACTTGGACTCATGAGTGCTCGACGAGGTAGGTAACACTGGTAATAATACATGAGACCTATCAGCCCCCATGAGCAGCAACAAGAAAACAATGTCCACATTTGAGATGCAAAAAATTGATTCCCTCCTAATACTTCAAAATATATTTATAGAACATTTATTGAACAATATCCTAGAAACAATTGTAAATCTACAACTAGCATACGAAAAGCAACATCTTATAAGTTGTGAGAGAGAAAATTGTCTGAATTCCCCTAGTGTGGAGAAATGAATCTTGAAAATGGATTGAGCTAAGTATGCACTATAGTCACACAACAAACATCATAGAGGTAAAATTAAATTGTAACATGTCATTTAGAGAGGAGGTGGAGAAAAAACTTCCATGGACAAAAGGTTTCAAATAGCCCAACAAAAGCCGACATTAGATACAAAAGCATGGGGAGCCATGACAGTCAATTATATAAGACTTATGTAAGAATTAGCTACTTTATATACTAGCATATATCCATCTTATCCCCATATTTGTTAAGCACTAAGAGGGATTAAAAAACCAATGGAAACCTCTCACCAGTTAAAAGTACTCGAGTGAAGATAGACCTATCCCCATGTTTTTTACGTTGTGATAATAACGTTAAGAAGGATCTATGCTTATTTTTTAATGCTATGGATATTAATTAAAATAAATAAGGGGTTGGCTCTTTCTTTGATTCCCTTTTTGAAATTATATATTGGACGTTCGTGTTTCTTCATTTTAGTTTATTAGTGTTGCATGCATGACACAAGCACACATGCACCCCACATTGTAGAGTGCTCCTTTCTTCTTTTCTACAAACACCCAATGCCAATGAGGGAAATAGAAGCAAAACACTGATCACTAAAGCCATAAAGATGTTGAACATATGTTATTATCTGTGTTTCAGTGCTTTACGTGCCTGTTACTGCTCAAATTCGCAGGGGGTCCTAGAGGGGCACTTGCTAGGTCAAGAGCAACAATGAAGCTAAAGCCCATTGTCCCCACAGCTAAAGCTTCCTACTCTTTACGGACTTTTACCGATGGGAAGAGACCCGATATATAGAGAATCACTTATAAAGGATAGATCAACTAATGATGGGTGTGAAGTGATCTCGGGGACCCTTTCCTAGGGGAGGCTCAAGAATGGGACTTGCTTGCTTCTTAAGCAAGGTACAAAGCTTTCTAGGATAAGAAGATGAGGATTTAAAGGCTAGGTTCAAGGAGTGTGAATTGTAAAGGTGTTAATTTATGGTATGTTCTATGCTTAGAGCAGTTTACTTATTTTTCTTCTTATTAGCCACAGGTTAGCAATCACATATACATAAAGTAAAGTGAAGATAGAACATTAAATGATCAACAGAAAACAAGCCAAGACAAGAGACACAAGATGTGGTGGCTAGCCAGGGACAAACCCCAATGCGGGGAAACCCTTTGATCAAATCTTCTTTTATCTTCAATAGTGCAGCGGAGAGATATAGTACAAAATCAGAATTCTGTAATTTTATATCAGCAGCAACAAACCCTAGATTAGCAAAGTCAAACTTGGTCAAACGAGTGGAAATTGACCTCCAATATGTTTGGTCAATTTCTGGTCAACTAACCCTAGAACAGCCTGAAGAAACAACCCTTGAACAGCCCTGAAAACGCAGTCAAACTGCAGTTGACTGAAGTCAACTTGCTGCCCCAAACTAGGGCAGTCAACACCGGTCAAACTAGAGGTCAAATGACCTTGGTTTTCGTGCCAAAATCTATGGCCTACATAGGAGAGGAAGCCACACCAAATCCACACTCCTAGATGGTCAACGCTTGGTCAACATTGGTCAAAGAGATGACCTGCAGCCCCTGCGTCCTTCTTCCTGCGTCTGCCTTGCCCTACTGCGTCTTCTTTTCCAGCCACACGTGTGAGAGAGAGAGAGGCTCCTTTGATGCGTAGGAGAGAGAGAAGATGAGTGATGAGATGAGTTGCAAATGACTCAACCTCTCTTCTATTTATATGAAACGTTGGGCATGTGTGCCACACACTTAGTTGTTGGCCGACCTTGATAATTTGTCAAGTAATTAGAAATAAATTCATATCTCCATAAATAATTGTCAGAATCGGATGATCTTTAGATCAATCCTACACCTCTCGACGAGAGGAATCTAGGAAAAATATTAGCAGCCATAAATAAGGTGACCTAGATGGAATTTGGCCCTAGTTGCCAATTTTAACACTCCCTCTCAACTAAGGAGAACTCCATCTACAATCCATCTGATCGTCGCTACTATCCTAGCCATCAAATGCACTGCGCTACACAGCTAGTCCTGCTCTGCTCGAACTATGAAGAAGAAGAAATGATTGAGGATGTATCATACCATCCTCCACTGACCCGAAGTCAGTCTCAAAGTGTGTCATAACACTCTCACTGATCCCAGATCAGTTTCATTGATCCCAGATCAATGGAGATCATCCTAGCATAGGGAGTACGGTAGATACAACAATGTGTCCATCGATAGTACTACTATGGTCCCTAACCTCATTTCCCTGCTCACTGATCAGATGAGAGGTACTTCCCATGAGTCCCAGACTGCATGGGTAGGATGCTTCAATAGGAGAACTAATCATCCTATCCACAGGAGAACAAATCATCAAGTCCAACAGATGCCACGGAGAACTAATCATCCTGGCCCACAGGAGAACTAATCATCCTGTTCCACAGTCGCCACGGGGTGTCATAGAGGAAGGTTGAACCTTTCCCCTATACATAGTGCACCACCAGGGGATGGTGAATCGCCATGTGATCGCATGTCGCTCCAAGAAGTACCTCACGCCCCCCTGGAGCTCCCAGAGCTCAATACATCATCCTTGACCCTCATAAGAGGGTCTCTGAACGACACCAAGTCGTTCTCGGAAGGTCAAGTATTTGACCTTTCCCAAGGGCTTTGTAAAAATGTCGGCGACCTGTTCATCTGTACCG
The DNA here is from genome assembly GCA_031772625.1 of Pinus tabuliformis. Taxonomy (NCBI): domain Eukaryota; kingdom Viridiplantae; phylum Streptophyta; class Pinopsida; order Pinales; family Pinaceae; genus Pinus; species Pinus tabuliformis. The sequence goes on along the minus strand of CM062817.1, from coordinate 1,325,070,912 downwards.
ATATGTTGGAGCATTATTGCTCCCTGTTGCACCATATCTCGAATATAGTGGTACCTGATATCAATATGCTTGGAGTGATCATGGAATACGGATTCTCTGATAAACGAATCTCGATCTGGTTGTCACACAAAATCACGGTGATATCCAATGTAAATCCAAACATCTCACTGAAGAGCTTTCGCAACCAAACTGCCTCAAAGGAGGCCATACTAGCAGCAATGTACTCTGCCTCGGCGGTGCTCAAAGCCACCAACTTCTGCTTCCTGCTCATCCAGGATATCAAGGTAGATCCCAAAGAGAAACAACACCCTGAAGTGCTCTTTCGGTCCACCACACTGCCCGCCCAGTCAGCATCGGTATATCCAAGTAGTCTCACATCTCCAGCAGTGTATCTCAACCCATGAGTGATCATGCCACAAAGATATCTCAACAGATTCTTGGCACCAATCCAATGTGAGTGGTGAGGCTCAACCATATGTTGACTCAATGTGTTCACTGCAAAGCATATATCTAGACGGGAGTTCACCAAGAACATCAGTGCTCCGACAAGTTGACGATACTCGGCAGTATTTCGTAAAACAGGTCCAGCAGCACTACCGCTTAACTTCTTGAAGTCAAGCTCCATCGTGGTAGTTACGGGCTTGTAGTCCACTATGCCGAATCTCTCCAATATTTTCACCACGTATTTTCCTTGAGATAGGAAATCTCCCCTGGTTTCTACCAGACTTCCAGTCCTAGGAAACACTGCATAAGTCCTAGGTCTTTCATCTCGAACTTAGAAGCTAACTCCCTCTTACATTTGTGAATGAGAGGGTCTGCACCTGTTAGAAAGAGGTCGTCAACATATAGCACCAATATGAGAGGCTTGTCATCTACAACCTTAAAGTAAAGGTTAGGGTCGGCTTCACTCCTAATGAATCCCAATTTTATCAAGTAGCTATCGATCCTCTCATACCACGCTTAGGGTGCTTGCTTTAGCCCACAGAGGACCTTCTTCAACTTGCACACATGAAATTCTCAATCATAAATCTCAAATCCTTCAAGTCGCTCCACATAGACCTCCTCTTTGATTGAACCATGTAAGAATGCAGTCTTGACATCCATCTGATGTAGGTTCCATCCTTGCGAAGCAGCAAGGTCTATGATCGAACGGATGGTGGTATATCGGGCCACAGGTGCAAATATCTCGTCATAGTCTATACCTTCTCAGAGAAGCCACGAGCGACAAAACGAGCCTTATACTTTTCCACACTTCCATCAACTGCATGCTTTATCTTGTAAAGCCATTTTGAAGTGACAACTGCTTTGTCCTGGGGTCTAGGGACCACAACCCAAACATCGTTTTTCATGATGGACTCATATTCCTCGGTCAATGGCATCCTTCCATACTTGATGCTTGATAGCATCTGTGAATGACGAAGGCTCATTTTGGATGATTGTGCTCATGATGGTCAGGTATCCCTGATACCTGTTCGGCTTCTTACTTTCACGGAAGGTTCCTCTGGGTGCAATGTGTCCTTTAGCATCATCAAGTGTCCCCCTAAGCCATGAAGGCCTCTTCCTAGAAGAGGAAGGCTCTTGCGGAGGAGGATCAATAGGATCCATAGGTTCTTCCACATCAGGCATCGTCTCGTCTTCCTTTTCCTTTGGTTCCCTGGTGTTAGCTTCTTTAGATCCTCTTACAGTAGGAAGATTGTCAACTTTGCTAAGAGCCATATCTTTGTCAAAGGTGACATCATGGCTAATTTCGACTTCCCTTTGACCAGCCACATAGATTCTATAGCCCTTAGTATTTTCGCTATAGCCCACGAAGATTCCTTTCTTTCCACATGCACCCAGTTTATTCCTTTTCTCCTTCGGCACATGAAAATAAACAGGACATCCAAAAATTCTAAAATGAGATACGTCAGGTTTCTTACCAGTGAACATTTCATCGAGAGTCTTGGAACCCAATGCTTGATGAGGGCATCGATTTTGTACATATACGGCGGTATTTGTAGCTTCGGCCCATAGAAACTTTAGAAGTCTTTGATCATGGAGCATAGCACGGACAGCTTCCACAATCGTACGGTTCTTCCTTTCCGCCACACCATTCTGCTCAGGAGTATATGGTGTAGTAGTCTCCCTCTTAATGCCAGCCTCTTTGCAAAAGTCATGAAACTCATTGGATTCATATTCAGTCCCATTATCAATCCTTAAGATCTTGATCTTCTTTTCGGTCTGATTCTTGATCAAGGTTTTGAAGTGTCGAAACCAGGAGAACACTTCATCCTTCTTTTTCAAGAAGTATATCCAAGTCTTGCGAGAATAATCATCATTAAAAGTGAGGTAATATAAATATCCTCCCAAGGAGTTCACAAGCATCATATCGGATATGTCTGAGTGAACCAACTGCAATATATCGGAGGTCTTGCTTTGGCTTGAGGGGAATGGTCCCCTTTTGAGCTTTCCTTCGGCACATCCTGGACATACACCTTCTTGCTCTAATCTGAACTCGGGCATCTCGGTCACCATTTTTCTCACATCGGGTAGAACTTTATAATGAAGGTGAGCAAACCTCCGATGCCATAGTTCAAACTGAAGAGATGTGTCACAAGACATGACACCCAGCGGACTTCCTCCGACCTGATATAATGAATCAACTCAAAACCCAAGAGTGAAAGCATCTTTAAAGTTCTTTTTCCATACACGTACCTTGCCATCGCTGAAGGCCACCTTGTAGCCTTTGTCTTCCATTGTCGAAATGGACACTAGGTTCTTTTTGAGATCAGGTACATATAATACATCTTGTAAATGAATTGTATTCCCCTGATTCAATTGAAGAGTGACATTCCCTATGCCTTTCACGAGATATTTTGAATTGTCCCCAAGAACAATTTCCAGGTTGGTCTCCTTCTCTACCAGATTAGAGAGAGCTTCTTTGTAACTAATGAAGTGCCTTGAGGCACCACTATCAATAAGCCAATTTCCTAGCGAGTCCGGGGGAGCAATAGTAGAGAGAGCTACTGGTAGATAATATTCATCTTGCTTATTGTTAACAGTGTTAGATTCATACCTGGAGTTTCTTGCCTTCTTGAAGGGTTGTCCTCTTCCTTGATTCTTGGCATTTCTTTTACCTCTGCCATTCCTTTGATTGCCTTGAGAGTGATTTTGATCATCGTCCCAGTGTGAGTCCCTTTTATCAGGGCACTCCCTTGCATAGTGGCCTATTTTATTGCAATTGTAACATCGTCCTTTTCTTCCACCCTTTGGTCCAGCCTTTCTTTTGAATTTAGCCCCGGAATTGTTTCTTCTTTTAGCATGAGAAGAAAAGGCAGAGGGGTGCCCTTTAGGTACGGGCATTTCTTGCTCTTCCATCCTTGTTTCTTCTTGAATGCATCTAGCCATCAATTTCTCAAATCCAGGAATTGCGTTATTGTTGAGAAGAGTAGTCCTATATATATACCATTCAGGTGGCAGTCCTCCAAGAGTTGTGAGTGTCATTTCCCCGTCAGGAATTACTTCCCCAATAGATAGGAGATCGTTCTTGATCTCGGTGATCCTTAAGAAATATGCTTGCATACTCTCATCTTTGCCCTTCTTAATTTCCTACAACTTATTTCTAAAGAACAAAACTTGATTTGCATCATTAACTTTAAATAAACACACCAGTCTATCATAGATTTCCTTGGAGGTGGTCAACTCGGAAACATAGGCCACCAGGCGCTTGTCGATAGAGTCCCGGATGATCTTCCTTGCTTTGACTTCTCCCTTGGTCCATTTGTTCCTAGTAGCAGCGGATGCATTTGATGGAGGCTCAACAATCCTGCCTCTCACATGGTCCAACACTTCCTGCTCTTCTAATGTTAGATCGAGAGACATCTTCCATCCGTGATAGTCAGACTTCTCACGGAGTTTGTCTTCAGCAGGGAAGTGTGTTGAGGACCCCATGATTTCTTTAAGATAGCCTTGCCAACCTTCTCTTCGGTGATTGCTCTTGCTCTTGCTCTTGCTTGGGCTTTGTCTTCACCTCAGCTCTGAAACCATGTTAATTTATGGTATGTTCTATGCTTAGAGTAGTTTACTTATTTTTCTTCTTATTAGCCACAAATTAGCAATCACATATACATAAAGTAAAGTGTAGATAGAACATTAAATGATCAACAGAAAACAAGCCAAGACAAGAGACACAAGATGTGGCGGCTAGCCAGGGACAAACCCCAATGCGGGGAAACCCTTTGATCAAATCTTCTTTTATCTTCAATAGTTTAGCAGAGAGAAATAGTACAAAATCAGAATTCTGTAATTTTATATCAGCAGCAACAAACACTAGATCAGCAAAGTCAAACTTGGTCAAACAAGTGGAAATTGACGTCGAATATTTTTGGTCAATTTCTAGTCAGCTAACCCTCGAACAGCCCTTGAACAGTCCTGAAAATGCAATCAAACTGCAGTTGACTGAAGTCAACTTGCTGCCCCAAACTAGGGTAGTCAACACCGGTCAAACTAGAGGTCAGATCACCTCGGTTTTCATGCCAAAATCTGCGGCCTGCCTAGGAGAGGCAGCCACACCAAATCCACACTCCTAGATGGTCAACGCTTGGTCAATGCTAGTCAAAGAGATGACCTGCAGCCCCTGCGTCCTTCTTCCTGTGTCTGCCTTGCCCTACTGCGTCTTCTTTTCCAGCCACACGTGTGAGAGAGAGAGAGGCTCCTTTGATGTGTAGGAGAGAGAGAAGATGAGTGATGAGATGAGTTGCAAATGACTCAACCACTCTTCTATTTATATGAAACGTTGGGCATGTGTGCCACACACTTAGCTATTCGCCGACCTTGATAATTTGTCAAGTAATTAGAAATAAATTCATATCCATAAATACTTGTCGAAATTGGATGATCTTTAGATCAATCCTACACCTCTCAATCCTACACCTCTCAACGAGAGGAATCTAGGAAAAATATCAACAGCCATAAATGAGGTGACCCACGTGGAGTTTGGCCCTAGTTGCCAATTTTAACAAAAGGAGCTTCCAAAACCCTAAAATCCTTATTGAACTTGGTTTCCCAAGTGCTTTCTGAAGAATTGACTTTTCAAAGGTATAGGAGCACACGAGACCAAGTGGACCCAGGTTAGGTTAAGGGGAGGGAGTTTAGCAACCAATGATGTTCTTAACCTAAACAAGGAATGGGAAAGGATCAAAACAAGAGTTTCCACTTAGAGGTGCCAAATTGATCCTATGAGGTACTAGTCTAGGGAACACCAATCCAAAGTTTGGTCTCAAGGCTAGGGCTTGGGATATCTCGCAATCCCACCATCGGAATTTCTTCAAATTTGGAGGAGACCTTGAGGACACACCAGCACAGTAGAGGCCAGAATATCAATCTTTTTCTATGGCTTCTTTGTTGGAAAAATGATGCCCTAGGAGGCCAAGTGTGGCTAGACCTAAAAAAAGAGGGAAAAGTGAAGAAAAAGAAGTTGTAAGGTAATCAATTTATGGTGGATCAGTGCCTAATTCCTTTGGGGATACGAGATCAATAAGAATTATGAGAGTGGATCTCGTTTATAGCTCAAGGAGGCTTTAAGAGCAACTTTGTTTAGCGTTAGGGCAAAAAAAAAAAGAGAATGACCTTAAAGCGTTTATACTTCGTGTGCAAATCAAGATAACTTTGATCTCTAGGAAAATTCGTTCAACAAACATGGCATATGCATAGAGATATGCTATATAGAAACATAATTCCACAATGAAGCAGTAAATGCATGCAGCAATTAGCCCTAAAATAGCAAAAATCCCATGATTAATGTATGTGAAAAGTAAAAGAAAATAACATCAAAATTGTACTTACATGTAAGAGAATATATCCAACAATCAATACAATTGCCAATTAAGAAGCTCCAAAATAAGAAAATGCAATCCAAACATCAAAATTCATGCATGCTCCAATTTCGTCTACTACGAAGGAATTGTGAAATTCTCAAGAGAGAGAATGATCCAATCCAAGTGATGATGAGAAATGAACTCTCATCATTTGTATTTATACTCTTCTAATGAGTTTGATTTACCTATTTGAGCCTACATTAGCCCATCAAATAAAAATAATTTGCAATAACTAACTTTTGGTGACAAGCCCACCAAACTAGCTCATAAACAAAATAACAAGCCTTTAAAGAGGTTGAATAACCAATAATGCATGTCGTTGGGTTCTCTAAGAGGCATAATGACGTCCATAAGTGCCAAAATGATGAATTGGACTTCCGAAAGTAATGGACAAGGGGTTGGCCCCTTGTTCTCCACATAATAAACCTATGGTGCTCCCAATGGTTGTGAGGGCACACAAGTGACGTCATGGGTCTCCAAGTAAGTCGAAAATGTCTGTAGACCATCTGTAAGGTCTCGGATGATGGTGTAAGTGAGGCCACATCAGCATACAAGTCCTGGGTCATCTACCAAATGCATGGTACAACTGTGGGGTTGGCTAGGCAAAGGTGAACCAACTCCATCTTCCTCGTCCAATAGGTGAATCTCGAGCAATCTCTGAACATCTATGGGGATCCATAGAGTGTTGCCTACTGTTGTGGAGGCCCATGGCTCTCAACACACACCCTACATGTGCCAATGTAGCCCTCTAGAAGGTTAGGACCCCATATAGGGAGACCAAACCCAAGATCGAGACCACCTGCAATCCTGCATAAGATCCAATGCGTCCCCTAGCCTTCCAGTACAAAAAGTCATCAAGGAAATCGAGTAAAAAAACTTACAAGCCATGGATAACAGGTGGGGACTTCATAATGACATGCCTTTCCATAATGGGCTTTGGCATGTGCTAATGTCTCCAAGCTCCAAATGGGGTTAACCAAGTATCTTGTTAAGTGGTTTCTACTTCTAAAGGGGATAATATGTCCAAGTTACATCCTTTAAAAGGTGGTGGCATGTGGTAAAGGGATGAATGGAGTAAGGTAAAAAGGGGCAGCCCTGGGCCGCATACCAGGGAAAAAGGGTAGCTAGTAAAAGGGAAGCCTAGACTTGGGTATATAATGTATAAGAGGGAGCAATCGTGGTACATGAGGTGCCCTGGCCTTGATTTTTCCACCCTTCTTTATATGTCTTTTTCCTTTTATGATTTTTCTTTAATTAATTGTTCGGGGAGCTCAAGGGGTAAGAGCATGATGTGTGAGATATAGCAGTGGATACCCCTTTTGCGATTCATTGCCCACCAGGGGTCGGGACAATCATGGGATCCTAAATGATAAAGGAGGCTCATCTAGGGCCTATAGGAACAAGGGTGATGGCCATGATGATGGGGTAGAGCTCATATATTGGCTTTTGCCCACGTGCTAAATGTGTTTGTCCCGGCCATCTTTTGCATTTTGTGGTACATTTTCCTGTTGAATGTGGTTAATTGTGCTTTTATTTTTATTTTCAGCTGCATCAACCTCTAGGGCATCATTCCAGGCCCGACCCAAGGTGTGGGCAAGGGGAAGGGGAAAACTATCCCTATGTGGACCCAATGGAGGAATGTAGACCCAGGTGGGTGAAATTATAGATGGGACTATAATGAGTGGAAAGGGAGTAATATATATGGATGAGGAAGTGGTACCACGCAACCAAAATCGGGGTTTCCAACGTAATACCATCTGTAAAGCCAAAAGGTCAGTAAAAGAGATCCCACAGGACTGCAATCCAAGGTTAACATCCAAAAGGGGTCTAGGGGACACGAGCACAAACGTAGCTCATTTTTTCCGCCAAATCCCCCCATTAATCCATGCCCAGAAGTGTCCATGATAAGCAAACTATAATACTCAATTACCAAACGACAAGGCATACCTTTAGGTTCGGGAGGTCCACCTTCAAACATACAATCATGGCAGATGGGTGATGGACCACATGGCTGGCTCAGGTGGCGGAGATATGGCACAACGAGCTAGTTGGTGGTTGCAAGGGGCTGCTAGCTGCCAGCTGAGGACAATCTTAGAGAAAAAAATTATCCTAGGGACATCACCCACAAAATGGTGGGTAACATCTGCCTCCAACTGGGACGTGATCTCTCGGCCTCAGTGAAATGTGGGCTCAAGAGGCCCAATAGATGTGTCTCCTCACCCTCAATGCCTTGTATAAATAGGAGTGACCTCTCTCCTCATTTCGACATCACTCGTCACATCACACATCTCTCTCTCCCCTCTCTTAATTGATTCGTACAGCTTGGAGGCAGTTTTCTCTAGTTCACATGTGTGGCAGGAGGTCGAATTCTTATGGGGAATAACAGGTCGAATTTCAGGAAAACAGATTAGCGTTGACCAACATTGACCAAGGCAACCTCTGTTGACTTTGATTTTAAGGGCAGAAATTTGATCTTTGGAGGCCACATTTATTGGCACGGATATTGAGGAGTTTGGGACAATTTGACCAAGGTTGACTTCATATTTGACTGCATAAATTACAACAGTGTTTTCTCTCTCCTTTGACTGGGTTTGACTGAACTATTTTGGGCTGACTTTGACTCTCTTGGAAAGCCGAATTGGATTGTTGTTGACCGAGTTGCTTGGAGGACATTTTGGTGCTGCTTTGACCAACGTTGACTTTCTCGTTAGGTTTGCAGTTGACTGTTGTTGACTGCTGATTTTGACAGGGTTGTTTTGGGCAAGTAAATTTGATATTTGCACTCTCTCTATCTCTGTTGAACTATTGAATAATAATAAGAAGATTTGATCAAAGGGTTTTTCCCACATTGGAGTTTTTCCCTGGCATCCGCCAAATCTTGTGTCCTCTTGTATTGGCTTGTCTTATGCACACGTGTTTAGGTTCTATCTGCATTTACTATCAATGTGTTTAAGTTAATGTGATTACCACTAGAAATTATTGGACATTGGCATTGGGTTTATAAGGAACATTGAAGTAAATTGTGTTAAAGCATAGAACATCCCATTGTTATCTAAAATTAACAACGAAGCCACTCAAATGGGAGGTCACGAGAACTCCAACATTCTCTTGGCTACCGTAGACTTGTTACCTTCACATATAATAAATGAAAAACACGGGGCAGCATTCTTTCACAGCGTCTCATGATCTCACATGCTTGGATTAGGCCCATAAAATCAACTCATAGAAGTAAAATGCAGTTTTTAAATCTAAATACAGCTAATCTACCATGAGAAAAACCATATGACATTATTTCTAATGCAAAATCAACATGCAATGCATCCTCCTCTACCATGCATATGATACAATATCAAGTCTCAAGGAGGGGTGATACGACTTAATTTGACCAGCTTGGCCCAAAGTTCGTCGTTGAGTTTAGCAATGTAATAATAATCCTCCCCAACTTTTCCATGAATCTTGACAGGCATTGAGTGTCTATCAACCAAGTCCAAGTCCACTTTCTACTTGTTTTAGAAATTGGTTGTTTGAGAATACAGACTTCTTGAGCTGGGAGAATAGGAGAAGGCTTCTCAATTTCATGTGTTTCGTAATATGGTCCACGCTTAATCACATGAGAGAGCTAGGTGGGTTCCTTATAAAGGATAAAAGGGGTCCCATCAAATTGCAGAATGGTAGCATATGATAAGTCCATTTGAACATGACCCCCAATGGTAGCCCCCCATTTCCTATATAATATAGCATTCCCCACACATCAAGAATATCAATGACAACAACATCCACGAGAAGGGATATGTCAGGGTTCCTTGCCAAAGAAACCTTGAGGTCCTTTATGAGACCTTCCACCTCCACAGGCTTGGAGTTAAAACCACATACCTTCTTATACGACCGAGAGATGTTGAGGCCGAATTGCTTCATAACTTTTAAGGGCGTGATATTTGTAGAGGCCCACGAGTCTAACATACAATTGTGTAAGAAGGGGTGATTGATAGCCAAAGTGAGCATAAATGGTTCACACCCAAGGTTTCGATCAGGAATATGAATGCTTTGTCAATCTTCTGGTAATTCTTCTTCCTGAATACCTAGGGACTTCTTGATTTTTTGTTGTTACTAGAGAAGTTTTGAAATCTCTTTCAAAGGAACAGGTATGGTTATTTTTCCTATGGCAACCCCTATGTCAATGTCAAGCTTAGCCTCTTTTCCCTTTCCTTTCTTCTTGATGTTTTCCTTCCTCGGAGGATCCTTTTTTGAATTGGCTTTGGTTGGGGGATCCTTCTAAGGAAGAATTTCAGAGAGAGACTCCTTGGGAGGGGCTTGCTTGGGAAATGAGTCTTCTTTAGATGGCTCCTTAGAGGTTGTAGGGTCTCTGTTATTTTCCTTTCGTGAATATTGGACCCCTTTGAACCTTCCCTCGCTATCAAAGTTAAGAATGGATTCTTCCTTAAGGGAGACCTCACTTATGGGAGGGTGTGTGTAAGAGCCCCCCAGCAAAATGTTGAAGATGTCAGATTCCACAAGGTTAGCCTGCTCATCAATTTCTTCATCCTCACTCTCTCCCTCTTCCCTTCCCTCATCCTCAGAAGACGAGTCTGGCTCAACGGCATTAGTTGGAGCCAAAGTGTTTGGGAATTGAGACAAGCTTGGCCTATCTTCTTCACTTTGCTTTTTGGGAAAGGGTTTTCCTTTTGGAATATAACTAGATTTTTAAGCCCTTTCCAAGGTAGTGATTTTATTCATGTAACATTGTCACGTGCCTTGGCTTCTTTAGTGAATTTCTCCATTTTCTTGAGGATGGCAAGGAGAGTTTATTCGTGTTGATCTTTGGACTTCTCCTTCTTGACCTTGGCTTTAGCTCTAAGCTAGTCAGTGATATCTACCTTCGAGATTCTTAGGTTTTCCTAAATTTCCATTGCTATCTCTTTGGCTTCAGCTAATGTGGAAGGTTTCTTGTCCCTTAATTCATAGGTTAAGTGGCCACCCATAGCTTTTGTGAATTTATCAAGAATATTAGCTTCGAACGGTTTCAAATGATCAGGCATATCCTTGACTACCCTATCAAATTTTTTAATGAATTCCCATACATCTTCCCTTCCCTTGGTCATTTGATAGAATTTTTCAATGTTAAAGGTTCTTTGGGCATTGCATGACCACCTCTTCATGAATAGGTCTTCAAAGTCATCAGAGTCTTCTATGCATGCTAGGGAAGGCTAAGGTAATTCTACTGCTTGTCCTTCAAGCAATAGAGCGAAAAGCATCATGAGCCTATCTTCATCGAAGATCATCCTAGGGGACATATGCCAATAGAATTCTTCAATAAAGCCACAGGCAGTCCAAGTAGCATCCCCTTTGAACTTGGGTAATCATCGGTTATATTTTTCAAGTAATGGTTCGGGATCATCACTCAATTTCAAAGGGGCAAAGAACACTAACCAAGTGTCTTTCACTTTTGGTCATCTTGGGTTGGTCTTGTTTTGGGTCAGTGTTAGAACTAGATCGCATCTTTGGGGATGAATCACCGACTTTCTCAAATTCAAGGAGAAGGGCGGTTCTAACAAGTGATGAAGTTTTTTCTCCCCTTTTTGCAATAGCCCTACTTAAAGGAGAAATGTTGTCGCCTTCAAGTAAACTAGGCATTTGGACAATGAGCAGAGACGCTAGAGGAATGCTTATAGATGTCGTTAATGAATCAATTCCTCAATGATTCACTAGGGAGGTAGACCCTCTTCCTCCCCAGCAACGGCGCCAAAATGTTACCACTCAAACTAGCAGGGGATCCTAGAGGGGCACTTGATAGGTCAAGAGCAACAATGAAGCTAAAGCCCACTATCACCGCAGCTAAAGCTTCCTACTCTTTATAGACTTTTACCGATGGGAGGAGACCCGATATATAGAGAATCACTTATAAAGGATAGATCAACTAATGATGGGTGTGAAGTGATCTCGAGGACCCTTTCCTAGGGGAGGCTTAAGAATGGGACTTGCTTGCTTCTTAAGCAAGGTACAAAGCTTTCTAAGATAAGGGGATGAGAATTTAAGGGCTAGGTTCAAGGAGTGTCAATTGTAAAGGATCTTTTCAGACAGCTACTTCAGAACTACATTCAAATTATAGGAGATGTGATAATGTTAGGACAGCTACTTCAGAACTACATTCAAATTATGATGACCAAGCATATCTTGTGCTGAAGCCCATCAAAGAGAGCTCTGTTGTTGAGATCATAGACAGAGTTTTGGATTCAGATGTTCATGAACAGCAAGGTGAGATCTTTGTGCAAGTAAGTAATGAATCTCCTTTCAATAACTCAGTAATAAATGATAGTCTGAGTGCCCTGTCATATGAAGATAATTACTGTTCAAGCAGAAGAAAACAAAAGGCATTGTCTCCTTTGTCTGAAGAGGAGATAGATCAGCGTTTGAAAGGTCTTGTTACAGCCCAAGCTACAGCAGATTTGCAGTGCACACATAGTCAGGAAAGTGTTGGGAAAACTTCTTCCTCTGTTGAAAAAGATGACTGTCTTGTAGATCAGCAAATAGATAATGTTTTCCTTCACAAAGATGATAATCCGGCTGTCATATCATTTGAAAATGACCCACCATATTGTCAAACTACAGAAGATCAGAGCATACAGGATTACCTTTCAGATTCTTCATATGTTTCATGTGTTGAAATGTTTTTCCAAGAAGAGATCTGCTCATCTATTTGTTCAGAGTTTTTTGAAGCCCATGAGCATACTTTCACCGAAGCACATGAGGAAGGCAGATCAGAAATTGAAACAAAGGACACCTTGATCTTTCAGCAGGAGGTGGCAGTGGCAAATCTTCATGTTTTTCACGATCCTCTAGCAAGTTTGTTGCAGCCAGCAGTGATAGTGTTTATTGCAGTGTTCAGTGATGAAGGAGATCATGGTCAGCTATGTTTTTGGATGCTCAGTTATAGGTTTGTACTGTTGACCAGAAGATCTGATAAGAAGAATCAGTCAAGAAGGCATCTGCTTGATTGGTTACATTGGCATTATGATATAGTTTGATGGTATGTTGTCTTGTAACCTAGGCGGTTATGTACTGCCATCAAGTTTTAAGTTTTCAGTTTAGGTCTTGAGTTAATGTATTAGAATCAAGTTTTTTCCATCATTTCAATTTGTCATTGTGTCGGCTTGAGTCAGGTTTCAGTCAATAAATGAGTCAAAGTCTTGTATTGTTTGTCAAATAATGACTCCATTGCCCAATGATTATAAGGCACTGGTCTGCTCTCCCAGAGGTCTGCGGTTCTTGGCACCTCCAAGGAGCTACCATCCCCATTGGAGCCAATGTTAGTGTCAGTCTTTCCAGCCTTCCTCCAGTGATCAAATATGCTCTTACAAAGTGGTCTCAGAGTTTCCAAGTCAAATTTTGTCATTTCAAAGAGATTTCAAGCAAAATTTGGTCACTAGGCATTAGGTCTAGGGTTTGCTCCCACTCTTTTCAAAGTTGCCCAAATGCCCATCTATGTCACTATTCAACTGAGTCTATCATCATTCATAGGGTTGTCATTATCATCTCAGTGTCTAATGAGTCATTTTACATCTTGTTCATGCTTCAGTTGCGCCCAGGCAAGGTCATTTCCCTCTCCTAGGGTTTTGAAGCCAATTTCTCTTGGACGGTTAAATCATCGGCAAAACTTGTATCCTGATGTTCATACACCTTCCCCTATCCTTAAAGTACCTTATCAAACACTTCCCATCCCTTAGATCTGCCAAATTCCTCATTTTTGCACAAACCCTAGTTTCTAGCTACAACCTGGCAATTTTCTAGGTTTGGCCTGTGTTTTGCCCTTTTGGACCCCTTCCCCTCGCTCAATCTCTGAGATTCCACTTTCCCCTGCTTCCTAACATCCCTCCCCACTCCCAAAAATTTCCCCAAGAATTTAGAAGCCCCCTATCCCCTTCATTTCGCTCCATTTCGACAAAATTCCTTGTTTCACACATCGGGACAAGCCGCACTCAAATGATGTTCCAAAGCAATAAAAGATGAATTTTGGAAAACTGAGAGAGGTTTTTGTCCATAACATGCAAAAGAAGAAAAACCTCCTTCACTTTTTGCACAGGTGTCATGGTTTTAGAGAAATGTCAAAATTACAATCACCGGATCCAAGGAGGTTGGCCAAGGCACTAAAACGACGGAAAAAGCCCGATCCACTCCAAATTTTGGCCAAAGCCTCTTTGACTGAGCATGGTACTTGATTGGGGACTCCCAGCCCAAATTTCAAGAAATTTGGAGAAAATTTTGTCATTTGTGAATTTTTTGTGCAATTTACAGGTTTTCTCCATTAACGGGTCTCACCCCCCGCGCGACCCTTCATCTTGGCAACTCCATTTTGCAAAAACTCAGCATTTCCAGATTTGTCATGAGAAGTTACATATGCTCATCAATGGACTTGAGATTTTATGAAGTTTTGGGCCTCCAGAAAGTCAAAAAACAAGCAAAAATTGACTTTCTGCCACATTTTTGAGTTGCAGAAAGCAGTCTTGGGAGATTGCAATTTTGGAGGGGCAAATGACCACCAAATTCAAAAATTCCAGTTGGGTTGGAAAGTAGACTCATAGACCTTTCCAACAAGCCTACTCTTGCTCAATTTGGACACCGGGAAGTGCCCCAAAAGTGGTCCCAAAGGCGCGCGACCCGTCAGGCAGAGGCGCGCGACCCGTCAGGCAGATTTCTCCAGAAATGCACTGTACAGCTCAGAAAAACGCAGTTTGACCCAGTTTGACTTTTTGGGGTGAATTATGATTCTCTTTGATGTAATTATTGTACTTTTAAGACACTTTTACTCTTATGTAACACTTCTAGAAGATTCATTCATGAAAAGGGTAAATATTAAATGAATGAATTGGTTTCCTAGCTTACAGAAGCAAGTTGTTTTGACTGCCTAGTTTGTAGTGCTTAGTTTAGAAGTGGTTGAAACAGCTCCTAGAAGGATGAGCTCGACCCCTAGAGGCAAGCAAAGGTGTTAGCTTGCCTATATTATGTATTTTCTTAGTCATTTTCAGAGGTTGGAAGGTTGGACTCTTGAGGGAGAAGCTATCATTGTATTATTCACTGTATCTCTGCAATTTTTGGCTAAGGAAGACCAGGGTTTTGCAGTCCTTTTTGGGATTCTTGTGGTTACATGTATTGATGGTGTGTTTCTCTATGTACCTGTAAGTGTGTTATGTGAATCATTTCCTTTCTTTTCCTTCTGCACATTAAGCAAACGAAGTGTTAAAGTAAGAATTCATGACTGTCATGATCTGCTTTTAAGTTTGTTTAATTTCAATGTTTTCTACTGTTTAAGGAGAATTCAAAGTTAATGTTTGCTCTCCTTAGCTCCTCACCTGTCATTCCTGACCATCCACCTCAATCAAAAGCATCAATATTGTCTTCTACCTCGCCCCAAAGAACCCCCTGCAGAAACTGTGTCCAATCCCCGCACCCAAAATTGCCATCCCCTCAAATTGCCACCAAAAACCCTAAAAACCCTAAATCAACCTTTTTGATCAGTTTACTAGCCTAAAATCAGTGTTACCCTATTGGTCATCTCATTCATTGAAGATCTCACTGAGATAGACCGGAGAGAGCCCTCTCCAGCCCCGTAGGGCTAGCTACGAGGCTAAGTGGTTTGATGTTGCCTTGAGGTTTACCTTTCTCAGCCTGAGGTGAAATTTCAAGCGCTAACAGCCGCCACATCTCCTCTCAGAGATAAGCTACCATCGCCCTAGCTGGTTTATTTCCATTTCTGTTTGTAAGCATATATCAGTATTTTACAGTAATGAAATGAAGTATTATTTCTGTTGCATCTCTGTATTTATGGTTATCTCATCTCTGTATTTATGGTTATCTCTGTAATTTGTTGCGTTCATGTTTAAATCTAGATCAGTGGTATCAGAGCGGTTTGCTTTTTCTCTGTTTTTCTTTGCATGTCCCCAACAAGGTCGAGATATAAGGAGTTAGGGCTTGAACTGGCCGAACCTTTACAAGGCCAGCCTCGCAAATCCCAACGGCCTCCCATGGCGTATGAAAAGAAAGACGAGGGGGCAGGAGATCCTATCAAAATCTTGCTCGAAGAAGCCCTCGAGCGACAAAGGAACGCGATGATGGACAGCTTTGCCCAGATCCTTCAGCGACTACCCAGGGGCGACGCATCGGCTTCCAACAGCTACTCTGGAAATGCTACACCGTTTAAGGTACAAGTTAATTTTGAAATACCCATATTCGAGGGTCAAATAGACGCAAATGCCGTAGATAAATGGTTAAATCTGCTAGAAGGGTATTTTTCTGTTCATGAATTTTCGAGTCAGGAAAAGATTGTTTTTGCTCTTCTCAAAGTAGCCCCCCACGTCATGGACTGGTGGGAAACCTACTGCGAGCAAAAGGATGAAAGTACAGACTCATTGTTCTCAGCCGCACCCAATGTGGAAAAAGTCGAAGTCGGGATTAATTCGGCAAGGGTCCAAAAGTTGAAAAACTCGTCAAAGTCGAGAGTTTTTTGAAAAAGTCGGCAAAAAGTCGGCAAAATTAAAAAAACACAAAATTATTCATTTTATTTTTATTTTTTTTAACATCTAGAGTATCCACAACATCAAATAAATGCATTTCCACATAAACATGTAAAGAAAGCTAATATATAATATGTATATGAAGTCTAATGCTACATCACATATCAAAATAGTGAATCAACTCCTGAATTTTGAGTCCTGTCCGAGTCTCAACTCTAAAGAGTCAAAATATCAACCAAAAATATAATAAATGTATATCATGAGTCATCTAAAAGTCATCAAGTAATCAGTCATTGAGATCCTCTTCCCCTTTTAATTTTTGTTTCCACTAATTGTATTAAGAAATAAGTCATGCATTTATTCAGTAGATTCTAATCTGCTTGGGTAATAAGGTGTCAAGTGGTAGGTACAATGAAAATTAACAGTGAGTATCACAGTAGATGTGAAAATTAACGCTTGGTGAATCCAAGCTGCTTATTTTCTGAGAAAACAGTAGATGTCAGATTATTAACCTAGCCTTGGCATCTATTATTCAAAAACTCTTGGAGGTAAAATCCACTTCTGATACATAACCTTTCCCCACATTTACAGGGAATTCACCACTAAAGAAGATTGCCTTTCCAAACGTGCTCTCATTGCAGGAAGGATCTTTGCTATCACAAGATTTAATAGGTACTTTGTTCCTGTCTGAAAAATGGGTTCTTTTTTGAGGCACTGGTTTTGTTTTTTCTAGACAGGTTGTTGCTATTTGATCTTCATGGCCTCCTCTTTGTTGTTTCTCCTGGAAGCATTCAACAACTGTAACAATGTTTTTGATGGTGTGGGGTTATTTCTACGGAAGACTATTGTATGTCTATCCTTTTGGTACTTTTGTAATCTTTTGAAGGAGCAATGACTGTTAGAGTCTGGATCACTGAAAGCCTGGAGGCTTAGCCAATGTATACTTTGCTTTCTAACTAGAAATATGAAGTATAAAGATTTGTTTTTCCTTGGAAAACAAAAACATATCTTAACCTCAAAACTAACAGATTACAAATGAGACTGCTATGCTCGCAAGAAGTATGACAAACAATACAATGCATGGATGGAAGCTTCAATTTACAGTTTTTTCACCTTTGCGGCCTCTTTATCCGCGCCCTGGGAAGGGAGGAAGACTTTTTGGGTCGACTCCCGATTTAAGGAAAAAATCGCGATTTTTTCCTTTGTGAAAAAGTCGCCAAAAAGTCGGGGGATTAAATCGTTTAGTTCAAAAAATCGCGTTTTTAGGATTAAATCGGGATTTTTTGCAGACTTTTTCCACACTGGCCGCACCCACTTGGAATTCCTTCTGGGATGCCATCAAGGAGCAGTACTACCCTGTCAAAAGCTATGAGGACAAATACATAAAGTGTACCACGCTATGGCAGGGACGGGACCAAGATGTGTCGGAGTTCACAAACATTTTTCATACCCTTCACACACAGTTGGGTATCAAAGATTCTGAGCTGCATCTGGTACTCAAATACCGTGGTTGCCTACACAGATACATCCAGGAAGAGATGGAGTTCCTGAACATCTCCTCGCTCGACACAACGTATCGATATGCTGTCAAAATTGAGCAAAAGTTCAAACAGAAGAAGAGAGACTTTGGATCTGTGAATCCGAAGACCAAAGGACAAAGCCAAGGCGGGGTGACCCAAGACAACCCGTCGAAGCCACAAGAAAAGAACAACACCACGAAGTCGAAGAAGGACACAGGAAAGTGGTGTGAGTTCCACAAGAGCCCCACTCACAACACAAGTGAGTGTCGGACGAAGAAGTCGCTGGTGGCCGAGTTGAAGGCTTCAGAATCAAATGCATGTTCCGACCCTAAGTCAGAACCCGACAAGGGGAATGGCAAAGGGAAGCAGATCATTGATGCGGAGCCCAGCGTCACTGTTGCCACTGCCAAGATCTAGAAGAATGAACCCAAAGACCCAGAGGAGGGGGAGCGCCTTTTCCACTCACAGATGTGGGTGAAGGGTTCACTGCTGTAATTCATTGTCGACAGTGGCAACCAACAGAACCTCTTTTCAGCAGAGGTCGTGAAGCAGTTGCGCCTACCGACTACACCCCACCCGCAGTCGTACAGTATCGGGTGGCTTCACCAAGGACGAGACCTCCGAGTTCGCCAGCAGTGCCACCTTCCCTACAGAATCAAGCCCTTCACAGACGAGGTATTGTGTGATGTTACACCTCTGGATGTTTGTGATGTATTATTAGGCCAGCCATACTTGTGGAGGCGACATGCTATGTATGAGTCAGGGCCTCGCGTTGTTATCATTACTTTGGGTGATTCATTATACAGGATACCGTAGGTAGCCCCACCTACCACCACCTCTTTGATCATTGCTAAGAAAGGCAGCAAGCTCATCTCCCAGACTAGGAAATCCATTT
This sequence comes from Pinus tabuliformis, assembly GCA_031772625.1. NCBI lineage: Eukaryota > Viridiplantae > Streptophyta > Pinopsida > Pinales > Pinaceae > Pinus > Pinus tabuliformis. The sequence continues at coordinate 1,325,052,137 of CM062817.1, read as the reverse complement.
TCTGTCTAGTTCGCTCCCAAAGTAAGGGGAAGATCGTCACCACATCCATGACCCCCGCGAAGGGTTCCTCCATGCAGCAGCAACAGCAAAGGGATACGGTCATGACAGAACACAAGAACAACTTCTCCTCACCCACAGGGGTACCACACAAGTTTCAAGTGGGCAACAAAGTCTGGTTGCATCAGCAGAGAGAACGCCTTACCAGAACCCATCAGAAACTCAGACCACTCCGACATGGTCCTTACACCATTAACAAGGTTGTGAGAAACAACGCTTTGGAGCAAAGCATTCCCCCATTCCTTCGCCTACACCGAGTGTTCAATGTGGACCGCCCTCGACCATGCTGCCCACCATTACTGGACACATCAAAGGTTGCAGAACAGCTCACCAGGGACCCAACTCAGCAGAAGCTTCATCATCTCAGAGAGGAACTCAATGCAATGGGGACCATTGCTTCCTAAGGGGGGAGGAATGATCCAAGTGGATGTTGGTGGCCACCCACCTATCCCACTTGGACCCCCACAACTGTCTCTTTCAATTTTTCAGTTTCCATAATTGTAGCACAATTTACTATTTTTAGCAGTTTTTCAGGTCCTGAACTTCCGGAGCCGTTTTGAGGCCCTAAACGACGTTTTCTGGGAAATCTAGGAGCAACATGGGTCCATGGACCGATGTTTCTCTTCCCAAAGTTGTAGTGCTCGGATAGATCTTTCTAACAAGCTATTGCACGCATCAAACAAAGATCGGGTGCCAAAGTTACGACCCCGGGAAGTTGATGTACCAACTTACCCAAAACGGGGCCCACAATTTGCATTTCATCTTCTAGGGTTAGGTTTTGGGATGTTAAGGGTTTTCCATTGTTTCTCAACAATAAATAGGCCTTCGAGCCTCATTGTAACACAGTTCATAGGCATGTAGCCGCCACATCTCTTCTCAGAGATAAGCTACCATCGCCCTAGCTAGTTTATTTCCATTTCTATTTGTCAGTGTTTTACAGTAATGAAATGAAGTATTATTTCCGCTGCATCTCTATAATTATGGTTATCTCATCTCTGTATTTATGGTTATCTCTGTAATTTGTTGCATTCCTGTTTAAATCTGGATCAGTCCCTGTGTTGATGCTAGACCTGCTGCCCAACATCCTCTACACTGCTGCCCATAGCTCTGCCACTGCCATTGTTGCATCCGTACTGCAACTCCCTATGCATCCGTGCTGCTGCTAGTCCTTTCTCCCAACACTGCATCCGCATTGCAACTCCTCTCATCATGTTGCACTGTGCTGCCCACTGCTGCATTGCAACTCAGTTACTGAGAAGTAACTAATCTCCCAACTCTGACCTCTCTGTTGGGCTAGAGACCCTCCTGATGCTGAAGCTCTCTCTGTCGTTGACAAGTGCTCCTTCTCTGACCTCTGCGCTGCTGCAACAACTCCCTGCATCTCGCACCATTACACACCTCTTTGTGCCATCCTGCACTAGTGCAACACTCTCGTGCCTCTTGCACTATTGCAGCCTACTAGCCTCGCGCTGTCTCGGGACTCCTGCACTGTAGCTTTCTTTGTTGCTCCATCTGCATCCGTCTCTACCCACATCAGCCAGTCCTGTTACTCCTCTTCATGGCTCTCGTAGCATGGTCTAATCCAAGAGGCTGGATACCTCGAAGATCCTGCCCCTCATCGCCTGTAGTCCATCTGACTACAGCTCGATGTCTCCCCACTTACGCTCAAGTGGCATGTGAGCACTCATGGCACACAGAACAAAAAGGATCCTGGCCTTCCAGATGACAAAGTTGGATGCCTCATCCAACCTGTCCTGATCCCTCAGCCCATTCATGGCCATCTCTTTGCTCTTCTTGTCGACTCCTCCGAGTCTCTCTACTTCCCACCTGGAAGTTCTCTGTTCGACTCCTACTGAGTCTACTTCCTGTCTGGAAATTCTCTACTCGACTCCTGCTGAGTTTACTTCTCGTCTGGAAGTTCTCTTCTGGACTCCCTCTGAGTCCCAATTTCCCTCTTGGAAATCCTTCTGCCAACGTCAAGTTGCCCCTCTCCAATCGTCTGTGCAACAGCAACATTGATCCGGATTCCTTAGCTAGAAATCCGCCTTGGCAGCAACTCCCTCTACCTTGGTCTTGCCCTGTCAGGTACTATTCTGACTACAGTACCCCACCAGCTCCACTCTGCAACTTTCCCACAGCCTCCTAAACCCCAGCAACCTGAAGGTGAGAGCTCCTAGGCTCTGCACAATTCCGACACCAGCAACTCGGCCTCCTCAGCCAACTACGTCATAGCCCTTTGGCCCTCTGCGTGAGCCTCCCTTTGCCTCCCTTGGCCTCTGCGTTGCCTCTTCCTAGCTCACCCTTGATGACACAAGCACTCTGTCACCCTTCCCTTGTTGTTGCTCTGCTAGGAACAACTTTTGTCACTCGAGACAGCTGTTTTGTGTTGCTATTGCTCCGCTCGACTGATGTCATCAGTTCTCCTATGATCTAAAACCACACTCTGATACCATGTTGAAGTTTCTAAGTCTACCAGTTTAGAAACCCTCCATGCACTTTACTGATTTATTCCTACCTACTTGTTCTGTTACTTAACAAGTTATTTACAATGTAAATACTGAAAATAAACACTAGTGCATGCTCAACATATTACAAATCAACTGAAGGAAACAAAAACAATCACACCAAATGACACCGTTATGTTTGGACCAATGTCCCCGGAAAAACCCAATGCGGGGAAACCGGTGCAACTGTCTGAGGGTTTTCTTATTAAGAAATTTCATAGTACAATCTGGGTGCCAAATCCGGCTTACTCAACAGAGAATTTCCTTGGCAATAGTACCTCTCAGTCTGAGACAAATGTCCTGGCTGAAACTCCAGATAAACCCTTCAACAGCTCCTGAGCTCTAATCTGCCCCAGAAACCCCAGCATCTACCTTTCTGGACTGCGTCAACCTCTCTCTACCCAGCGTTGGCCCTGCGTCACACTGAATGGATCTGCATCAGCCTTTTGGCCCTCTGGTCAGCAACACTGGCCTCTCTAAAGCACTGCGCAACTCCTGGCTGCCTCTGCGTGGCCTTGCGTGAGCCCTGGCTGCTACTACGTCAATCTCTCTGGTTCCTACGCTGCTCTCCCGGCACTATCTCTGCCTCTCTATCTCTCTATACTCAATGCCCCTCAGCTGCAACTCTGATCACTGATTCTATCTCTCTTAGCAAACCCTGCTCTACAGAATAGAATCATTGATCACTCTGGTGTATTCTCCAAGTGACCCTCAAGCCTCCTCTTATACTTTTCTCATTGACAAATCAATGACCGAGATTAAGTCCCTAATCAACGGCTAAGATTAGATCTGGCTTGATCCATGACTTTTGGACCATTCTAACACAATTTTATATTAATTCACATTAAAATTTTAATTTGCCTAAGTTTAGACTTAGGGAATCCATTAAGAATATTAATTATTTTAATATCTCCCAAACTATTTAGAATCTACCCAAACCCTTTCTGGGTATTGGAGATCTCATGTGCCTTAACCTCTCCACCAAATTTTGTGGCTAGAGCACATACGATGCTACCCCAAATCAACAATACTCCTCTATTCGAGCAGATCTTTCGATAGCTTTTGAAATGGGATGGGGCATCCATCAAATGGATGTGAAGATTGCCTTCCTCAACAGCATCATTGAGGAAGAAGTTTACATCGAACAACCATAGGGGTTTGAGGTCGATGACAGAGAGATGTGTGTATGCAGGTTTAAGAAAGCCTTGTACGAACTCAAACAGGGATTGGCAGCTATCTGTGGGGCATAAGCTTCAAGAGTGAGGCAGATCCCAACCTATACTTATAAGCCCCTCATTTTGGTGTTGTATGTGGACGATCTCATTTTGACAAGTGCAAGACACTGATTGCAAGTTGCAAGTCAGATCTAGCATTAGAATTTGGGATGAAGAATATCGAGCCTATCCATTACTTTCTAGGAATTTAGGTTTGGCAACAACCGGGCGAGATCTTCCTCAAACAGGGGAAGTACACTTAGAGATCTCGAAGAGATTTAGGATGGAGGATAGCATACCAAAGACCACTCTAATGGTGACTAACCTGAAGAAGATTGATTCTTCAATAGCAGAGTTGGAAAACTCTAAATTGTACAGGCAATTGATTGGCTCGTTGATGTATCCGGTCAACACTCAACCAGACATCAACTTTGTTGTTAGCACCCTAAGCCAACTCATTGTGGAACTGAGGCAGGTCCACTGGGTTGGAGCAAAGCACATGCTCAAATATTTGCAGGGCACAATAGGATATGGATTGCAGTAGCTTGGTGGAGATGGTGTGAAGTAGCAGGGATACTCAGGTTCAGACTAGGCATGCAATGATATAGACAAGAAGACCACCTCTGGGTGTTGCTTCAGTTTGGGGTCAGAAGTCATTTACTGGTTTAGCACAAAGCAGACCTTGGTGAAAAGTGTAACTAGGTTTGGTCTTCATGATTATCTTTTTACTTATATCAATATGTAAAAAAAAAGAAAAGAAAAAGAAATTATTATGTTTATCTCTAGTCAAAGCATGTTCTTCGTGCTTCTAGGATTTATTGAGTCAAAGTCCTATTTGGAATTCTTGAAAAGAAAAAAGAAAAAGAATTTTCTAAGATGTAATTTGGGTTAATTCACCTCAAGAGCCAAGTCAAGCCTCTCCTGGATGACAAGTCGGCTCACTCAAAAGAAATGTTTTTTCACATATAAGAACAACTATATATTGGCACACATTCTCCTCCAAAATTACAAGCAATTCAATGGTTTTTGTGGTGAGTTATGAGGTAAAAAGATATGAATTTCAAAGGCTACATCTTTGTGAAAAAGTGTGAGTTCCTGAGGTTATACATCTGCAAAGAAGTGCGAGTTTTCTATGGGAGATGATCTGAAATGATGTGAAGTTTATCCTATGAAAGATGATGTGAACCTTCTGTGAAAGATGGTCAGTGATAAGTGCAAGTTTCTTGTGATAGATGATCCAAAATAAGAGTGAGCTTCCTGTGGCATATTAAATGAAGTTGGTGCAAGTTACTGTGACTGAGTTTGATGCTATTTCTTATGACTAAGTTGATGAATTTGGAGGGCTTGACTTGGAATCTTGGAGGTTGGATTCTTGTTTTAGTCCTAGGTCTTGGATTTCTCACTTTTATCTGATTCTATAAGAGAAATCGTTGGTTTCCCCCTTGTGGGATTTTTGCCCATTTGGGGTTTTGCCCTGGAGCCTAATTTCCTATGTCTCTTGTTCTTTTATGCAATGAATTTGTGTAATTGATTGATGATATAATGAATGAAGTAAAGACTAATTGAAAAGATACCTACACAAGCAATCACGAGCAATAACCATGATAAGAAATTCTTTGTTGTTCTCAAATTTCAATAGACCTCAATAACACTAAGTTCAACTAAGGCAGAGTACATGGTGGCCAATCTAGCTAGCCATGAAGCCATTTGGCTTCATAAGCTACTCACAAGATTATTTGGTCAAAAGCTTGAGCCAAAAGTGATCCACTACGATGACCAGAGTTGTATCAAACTCTCAGAGAATCCAGTGTTTCACGACAGTTCAAAGCACATTTAGATCAAATACCACTACATCAAAGACATGGTCTTGAGGGGAGCAGTTAAGCTCAATATATTTCTACAGAGGAGTAGTTGGGAGACATTTTCACCAAACCCTTGGTGAAGGAAAAGTTCGTTTGGTTATGAGACAAGCTTGGAGTGGTGGAGAATACCTTACTCACTAAGAGGGGGTGTTACTGTTTGTAGCTCAAACACATATTTCCATGAGGGAGTCTACTAATGAAAATCATCATTAAAAGTATCATATGTTTTTACAAAAGTTCACTTTATTAATTAATTAATAAAGTGAACATTATTTTATCAAAGTGATTTTTAATTAATAAAATGACTACAGTGGATCACTTAACAATTTAACTGAAAGAGAGTCGTTGACCTCACAATTAGATATCAACCATTGAAGATTAGGATTTTGGCTCATGTCATTTATAAAAGAAAGAGAGGGCAAAGCACAAAGACATAGAAAATTCATTTTACAAGTCATGTGAGTGAAGGAGAAAATCGCAGATCTGATTTTCAGCCATTGGCGAGGATTTTGGCAGTACTTCAGCAAGGAGAAGGCAATCAATCTTCAGCGAGGACAAGAAGCCATTAGCAGTAAGGAAAAGAGCAGACATACAACCCAGTAGAGCATGGTGTACCACCATCCGTAGGATTTTGTACCCTCGTATGGACTTTGTACAGTTGTACGGATTTTTGGGCAAGTTGCCTCGATTTCCATGCGAACTATAATTTTCAACTTTGTTGTTCATTTGATTAATGCTCAAAGCCATTTTTCCTTGTAAGGGAGCTCTTGTAATTTCTGAAGGCAATTATGAATCATAAACTGATCTAGAAGGGCAAAAATATTTGTTCACTGCGTGTGATTGCTTTTCTCGCTTTCTGTTGCATGCAAAAGTTAATATTACCAGCAAGTAACTAAATCTGATATGTTTGCTTAGATAGTTGTTTTAGGATATCTTAACAAGCAAGGAACCAAGGATAGGATTCACCAACCATGTTAGGTAGGAAATCAAGACAGAAGAACATTTTATCTTCAAGTACCATGTTTGCTACAAGATACAGGGATTGTACTACTACCACTTCAAGGAGTTTCAAAACTCTCTCTCCATCTTTTCTGTTACTCTGATCAATAGTGCTTCGCTGTGTTTATGAGGGAGGAACATGATCTTCAATCTCCCATGCTTATCCCACCCACCTAACTAGTGTTGATTTGGGGTAGCATCGAATGTGGTCCAGGCCTCAAATTTTGCAGTGAGGCTTGGGCACATGTATTCCAAAGAACCCAAAAAGCATTTTGGAAAAATCCGCCCAGAGAAAATTTTATTAAAATAATTAATATTTTTTAATGGGGCCCTAAGTCTAAAATTAGGAAATTAAAAATATTAATGGGTATTAATCTAATTGTGGGTGTAACTTCTAGAAGAAGACGAGGATCAAGCTAAAATGATCTTAGCCATTGATTAGCTTTTAATCTGGTTCGTTGAATGTCAACGAGAAGATTATTTAAGGGGGCTTGAGGGTCATTTGGAAAACACACCGAGAGATCAAGAGATTGAATTTCTGAAGTGAGAAGTTCCCAGGAGGAAATTTTGATCGAGGAGATTTCTTGCAGTTGAGCAGGGATAGCATCCGGAGAGAGAGAGAGATTTTCTTAGTCGGAGAATCATCAACAGAGAGGCAGATAGTGATCCAGCAGCTCTCATGGAGAGGCTGACGCAAGGCCACGAAGGGCCACGCAGAGGCAGCGTAGAGGCTGAGAGAGAGTCTGAAATTTTGTTGGGCAAAGTCAGTGTCAGAAGCCGAGAGTCGGGGAGTGAGACCGGGAGGCTGAGAGCAGTGACTCCAGGAAGCAAATCAATCAGTTGGCTGGGTGACGCAGTTCCTAGAGAGGTTGACGCAGGGATTGCGTGAGGACTATGCAGAGGCAGCGCAAGGCCTGCCAGAGGCACCTCATCCAGTGTCCGGATCAGCAAAGATTTTTTCAGTGATTATGTGAGGTAATCTCACAAATCTTTATGCCAGTATTTCTCTCTTTGTAACTGAATAACCCTTGAGGTATTCAGAGATGTATTCAAAATTTGATACTGCTTAATAATAATAAACCCTCAAAACTGTTGCACCGGTTTTCCCACATTGGGTTTTTCTGGGGACATATGTCCAAAAACAACGGTGTCATTTGTGTTGTATTTTTTTTCTTACTCAGTCTCTTGTTTCCGCATAATATCTAATTAAGTGAATGTTGCAGCGTAAATATTACGATATTTGTCGTCGGAAACTGCAAGTAATTTGTTTAAAGGAATTTAACAAATAGGAGTAATATCATTAGTTGTTGCAGTGGGGATTCCGGTTTAGGAATTTTCACATCGTATCAGAGCTGTCAGTGGAACAAGAAGAGCAGTGCCAGAGAACCCAGTGCTGAGCAGAAGAGGGAAATCGAAAAGCTGCAGGAGGCAGCAATTCGAAACCCCAGAGAGTTTGCGCAGTTCTAGCCGGAGGGTTGAGATTTCAAGGCAGTGTCTCTCTGAGTGAGTCGACGGAGAGGACTCCCAATTCGAATTTTTGTCGGGTCATAAGGAGCAGCGTTGAAGCATCAGCATGAGGAGAAGCTGATGGGACACAGATTTTTCTGCAGACAATTTGTTGGATAGAAAATCGTCAGAAGAAAGAGGAGAAGCACGGCTGAGGGAATTTCTTCCTTAGAGAATTCCTAGCCAAGGAATTTGAATTCTCTAGAGCTTAGCAGCAATAAGAGGCAGCAGTTTTACTAGCTCCAGTAGGGAGTGCATAGGCTAGCCCAGCAGCAGCGCAGAGAGAGGATATGTTAGACATTTGTGGCAACAATGGCAACTAGTGGCTTGAAGGATCAGGACAGGTTGGACGAAGCATCCAACTATGTCATCTCGAAGGCTAGAATGTCATTCCTTCTAGATGAGCATGCCCTCAAGTCATATGTCGACAGCGTGGTGGTCAACCCTGCAGATGCAAATCTTTTGAAGAAGTACCGAGTTGAAATGGCTACGGCCAAGCGGATGATCCTGGATGGAGTAAAGGATCACATGGTTTGTCACATCGCTAGCAGAGGGATTGCTAAGGAAATGTGGGATGCCTTGGCTACGTTATATCATGGATCTTCCGAGCAACAGAAGATGTACTTGGAGCAGAAGTTGAGATCTGCTCAGATGCAGAACGAAGAGCATGTGGATACATTCCTCACGAAGCTTAAGGAGACCTATGATGAATTGCCTGTTGCAGGGCATACATCTCAATATTCAGAGTTGGTTAGACTAGCCCTCAATTCTGTCTCAAATGAGTGGCAAGTCTTTGTCCAGAGTATGTTGGGCAGAGCAGCATCGCCGAATTGGGATGAGATGTGGGCAGCTCTAAAACAAGAGGAGTTGAGGAGAGACTTAGTCAAAGATAAACTTGACGAAAGCAGCAACAGTGGGTCAAAACCCAAGGAGGAGGAGGATAATGCAGCCCTTGCATCGAAGGGACAGCAGGAGCAGCAGAGATGTCAGAAGGACATATCAAATATCAAGTGTTTCAGGTGTGGTGAGATGGGTCACTACGCTACTCAGTGTCCTCTCAAGAAGAAGGACAAGGATGAGAAGCATGATCTAAAGGCTGCGCCCGTGAAGATCGAAGAGGAGGAGTTCGCCATGACAACCGAGATACCTCCAGGAGGGAGGTGGGCTGATTTGGAGCTGTAGTTCGAAAGAGCTACAGATGGGCAAGATCCTTGAGGAGTCCACCTCTAGGATCATTTCCTTGCTACGGGAGCCCAGATCAGAAGTAGCAGGATGGACTAGTATCAGATGGTGTCGAGGAGTGTCGGGGAGACAGTTGTAGTGGCTAGGAGCACCAAAAACTAAGCAGCGCAGAGTAGAGTTGGCAGTAGTGCAGTTGGCACAGAGAAGAGGTCAGCAACAGCGCAGTAGATTCAGAGGGTCAACGCAGAGACTAGCAGCAGGCAGGCTTCAACATTCACGTGGTATCATACTGAACACAGTTAGTTCAGTAATTTTGGATTTTTTTTCGTCGTTGATAGAGTAGCAGCAACAATTTGCAGTGCAGTAGGAGTTGGCACTGGCAGTGCTAGCAGCAGCACAGATACAGCACTTGAAAGGGAGTTGTTGTACGGATGCAATATTGGCAGTGGCAGTGTCAACAGCGGTACAGTTACAGTAGCAGCGCAGTAGTTGGTGGACAGCATGTCAGACATCAACAGCACAAAGGACAATGCTTCAGAGTCAAAGCAGTATGCAACAGTGTATATTGCTAGAGCACATTCCTCCTAAGAGGGAGTGTTGATTTGGGGTAGCAATGGATGTGGTCTAGGCCTCAAATTTCGCAGGGAGGCTTGGGCACATGTATTCCAAAGAACCCAAAAAGCGTTTTGGGAAATTCCACCCAGAGACAATTTTATTAAAAATATTTAATATTTTTTAATGGGACCTTAAGTCTAAACTTAGGAAATTAAAAAGATTAATGGGTATTAATCTAATTGTGGGTGTAACTTCTAGAAAAAGACGAGGATCAAGCTAAAATGATCTTAGCCATTGATTAGCTTTTAATCTGGGTTGTTGAATGTCAATGAGAAGATTATTTAAAGGAGCTTGAGGGTCATTTGGAAAACACACCAAGAGATCAAGAGATCGAATTTCTAAAGTGAGAAGTTCTCAAGAGGAAATTATTATCGAGGATATTTCTTGCAGTTGAGGGGCAGGGATAGCATCCGGAGAGAGAGAGATTTTCTTAGCCGGAGAATCATCAACAGAGAGGCAGAGAGTGATCCAGGTGCTCTCACACAGAGGCTGACGCAAGGCCGTGAAGGGCCACACAGAGGCAGCGCAAAGGGTGAGAGAGAATCCAAAATTTTGTTGGGTAGAGTCAGTTTCAGAAGTCAGGAGCTGGGGTGTGAAGCCGAGAGGCTGTTTCAGAAGTCAGGAGCTGGGGTGTGAAGCCGAGAGGCTGAGAGCAGTGACTTCGAGCAGCAAATCGATCAGCTGGCTGGGTGACACAGTGCCTAGAGAGGTTGACACAGGGATTGCGTGAGGACTACACAGAGGCAGCGTAGGGCCTGCCAGAGGCACCTCATCCAGTGTCTGAATCAGCCAGGATTTTTTCAGTGATTGTGTGAGGTAATATCACAAATCTTTCTGCCATTATTTCTCTCTCTGTAACTGAATAACCCTTGAGGTATTCAGAGATGTATTCAGAATTTGCTACTACTTAATAATAATAAACCCTCAAAACCGTTGCACCGATGTTCCCACAATGGGTTTTTCCGGAGACATTTGTCCAAAAACAACAGTGTCATTTGTGTTGTATTTTCTTTCTTGCTCAGTCTCTTGCTTCCGCATAATATTACGATATTTTCCGTAGGAAACTACAAGTGATTTGTTTAAAGGATTTTAACAAATAGGAGTAATATCATTAGTTGCTGCAGTAGGGATTCCAATTTAGGAATTTTCACAACTAGATGGTACTTGAATGATTACATCGTTTTTTTTGTTGCTCCCTATTGACAAGGGCTCCAAATTAGAGATATCCTATGGGCGCTATTCGACTCCACCAACAAGACTAGTTTAAAGTTTCTGACTCTAATCCTTGAACAGGACTCATCCTCCCCACAAGCAATACTTTGCTTCTAGATAGCAATAGCAAACCCCCCAACTTGCGACAACAAGACACTGCAAACCAAATCCTATTCCATGTCTTTTACACAATCTTGTATCATGAGGTTTTTTTTAGCATCAAATCCTAGGAGAGACACACAGAGAAATCTCGACAACAAGACACATCATTTCATTTAGACTTCTATGATTATTTTGCGTGTAGAGTTATTTTCCAAATCCATCGCATAGGTATTGATAACTTTATCAATGTTTCGAACCATCATATGTGGTTCATCATCAATATTTAGAGAAAGTTGCAAAAGTCTAGAAGATAAACAACATATGATGGTTTGAAACAATGATAAATCTATCAATACCTATGCAATGGATCCGGAAATAAATTCTACACAAGATACATCATCCAGACAACAAGACACCATAAGTTATAAACCAACTTTTCAAGCTCTTCTAGGTCTTTGGGTCTCTCATATATCTGGAGTTTCTTTTCTATGACCTCAACTATTAAGAGAGATATATCTACTATAATTCTTGGCCAAGGGGAGGGAAACTCTCTCTCCTCCTCATCCTCGAGGTATGACATGAAAGGGAATTGAGGTTCTCTTTCGACCACTCCCATGCGAGGCATGCTTCTTAGGGTTTTGCATCTGCGCAATGCAAGCACTCTTGTGGCTACACTATTGTTTTTAATTCTACACTCTCATTTTAGACTTTAGATCTTATATCTTAAAGGTTAGATTTGTTTTTACCCTTGCTTTTATAGAAGCAGTTTTTGTACTCCCACTTGGTAATGACAATATTGTACTTAACAGTCTCATTGACCTAATTTTCATCACGTGTTGGACATAATAAAATTATCTTATCTTATCCTACTCCTCACAAACTAGAATGTGAGTGAATAAAATATTGTTAAAATTGGCAACCAGGGCAAAACTTCATGTGGGTCATCTTATTCATGGCTGATAATATTTTTATTAGATTCCTCTCGTCGAGAGGTGTAAGATTGATATAAAGATCATCCGATTCCGATAAGTATTCATGGAGATATGAATTTATTTTGATTATGGAATTATTATCAAGCCGACCTACAACTCATGTAGGCTCAGAAGCCCAACAGTCGCATCTATTCACCCACCAACATTGTGTATAAATATAAGAGGACTTTTCCTCATTTGGACTCACTCATCTCATCACATCTCTCTCTCTCTACTGCGCAGATATGAGTCTCTTCTCTACTGCGCTGAAATGGGTCTCTCTCTCTCACACATGTGAAGCCGGAAGCTGTTGAATTTGAAGCTGCAACTGCACAAGTAAAGATTGACTTGCGTGGCCTAGAAGATCTCCTCTTTGGAACTGCGCTGTAGGTTCATCTGAACCTCGTTTGAAAGCCGCAACTTTTGGTGGTGGAATGAAGTCAATCCGACGAACGGTTTGCAAGATATCAATTGCCCTAGTTTGAAGCTGGAAACTGCTGAAACTGAAGTTGCAACTGCAGAAGTAAAGATTGACTTGCGTGGCCTAGAAGATCTCCTCATCTGAACTGCAATGTAGGTTCATCTGAACCTCCTCTGGAAGCCGAAACTTTTGGTGGTGGAATGAAGTCAATCCGACGGTCGGTTTGTGAGATATGGTCTGCCCTAGTTTGATAATGAAGCCGCTAATGCTGATGCTGCTGATCTAGGGTTTGCTACTGCTGATATGAATCAGATTTATTGTACTATTTCTCTCTGTTGAATTATTGAAGATAAAAGAAGATTTGATCAAAGGGTTTCCCCACACATTGTGGGGTTTGTCCCTGGCTAGCCGCCACATCTTGTGTCTCTTGTCTTGGCTTGTTTTCTGTCGATCGTTTAATGTTCTATCTGCACTTTACTTTATGTACATGTGATTGCTAATCGGTGGAATATAATAAGAAAAAGAAGTAAACTGTTATAAGCATAGAACATACCATAACTTAACATGGTATCAGAGCTGAGGTGAAGACAAAGCCCGAGCAAGAGCAAGAGCAATCATTGAAGAGAATATTGGCAAGGCTATCCTAAAAGAACTATGGGGTCCTCAACACTCTTTCCTGCTGAAGACAAGCTCCGTGAGAAAGCTGACTATCACGGATGGAAGATGTCTATCGATCTAAGCCTTGAGAATCAAGGAGTGTTGGAACATGTGAGAGGCAATATTGTTGAGCCTCCATCAAATGCATCCGCTGCTGCCTGGAACAAATGAAAAAATGGAGAAGTCAAAACAATAGAAGATCATCCGGGACTCTATCAACAAGCACTTGGTGGCCTACATCTCTGAACTGGACACCTCCAAGGAAATCTACGATAGACTGGTGAGTTTATTTAAAGTTAATGATGCAGATCAAGTTTTGTTTCTTAGAAATAAGATGAGGGAAATCAAGAAGGGTAAAGATGAAAGTATGCAAGCATACTTCTTAAGACTCACCGAGATCAAGAACGATCTCCTATCTATTGGGGAAACTATTACTGACAGAGAAATGGCACTCACAACTCTTGAAGGATTGCCATTTGAATGGTATGTGTTCAGGACTACTCTTTTGAACTATAATGTAATTCCTGGTTTCGAGGAATTAATGGCTAGATGCATTCAAGAACAATCAAGGGTAGAAGAGCAGGAAATGCCCATGCCTAAAGGTCCTCCTGCTGCCTTTTTCTTCTCATGCAAAGAAAAGAAATAATTCCGAGACTAAATCAAAAGGAAAGGCTGGACCTAAGGCTAGAAGAAAATGACGATGTTACATTTGCAATAAAGCAAGTCACTATGTATGAGATCATGAGCATCATGATGAATGAGATCATGGACATAAAGGGCAACATGAGATCATGCACATATAGGATAGCATGATGATGATGCACACTAGTTTGAGCAGCATTATGATGGATAAAATCATGGACATGGGCAGCATGATGATAATCATGATTAGAGAAGCATGGTACAGTATGCAGTGGTGCAACTCGAAATCCCTCTGATGGCAATCAAAGGAATGACAAATTCAACAGCAAAGGTAAGAGGAGAGCTGGGAATCAAGGAAGAGGACAAGCATTCAAGAAGGCTAGAAATTCTAGGATGTATTAAATGCACTTGACCTCAAAAGGAACCTGGTGTCCATCTTGGCAATGGAAGACAGAGGCTTCAAGGTAACCTTCAGCAATGGCAAGGTATGTATATGGAAAAATAATGTTAAAGATGCCTTTACTCTTGGGTTTAGTGTTGATTCATTATATCAGGTCGATGGAAGTCCGCTAGGTGTCATGTCTTGTGACACATCTCTTTAGTCCGAACTTTGGCATCGGAGGTTTGCCCACCTTCATTACAAAGCTCTACCCGATGTAAGACATATGGTAACAGAGATGCCCGAATTCCAAGTAGAGAAAGAAGGTGTATGTCCGGGATGTGCCTAAGGAAAGCTCAAAAGGGGACCATTCCCCTCAAGCCAAAGCAAGACCTCCGATATATTACAATTGGTTTACTCAGGCACACCTGAGGTTGGCATTAAGAGGGAGACTACTACACCACATACTCCTGAGCAGAATGGTGTGGTGGGAAGGAAGAACCACACGATGATGGAAGCTGTCCGGGCCATGCTACATGATCAAAGACTTCCAAAGTTTCTATGGGCTGATTCTGCAAACACTGCCGTATATGTACAAAATCAATGCCCTCATCAAGCATTGGGTTCCAAGACTCCTGAAGAAAAATTCACCGGTAAGAAACCTGATGTTTCTCATTTTAAAACTTTTGGAAGCCCTGTATACTTTCATGTGCCGAAAGAGAAAAGAAATAAATTGGGAGCATTTGGAAAGAAGGGAATTTTCGTCGGCTATGGTGAAAATACTAAAGGCTATAGAATCTATGTAGCCGGTCAAAGGGAAGTCATAATTAGTCATGATGTCACCTTTGACGAAGATATGGCTCTCAGCAAGGTGATCAATCTTCCGACTTTGAGGAGCTCTCAAGAAGCCGACACCAGGGAACCGAAAGAAAAGGATGATGAATCAATGCCTGATGTAGAAGAACCCATGGATCCGATTGATCCTCCTCCATATGAGCCTTCCTCTTCTAGGAAGAGGCCTTCATGGCTTAAGGGGTTACTTGATGATGCTGAAGGACATGCTGCACCCCGAGGAACCTTTCGTGAAAGTAAGAAACCTAATAGGTATCAAGGATACCTGACCATCATGAGCACGATCATACAAAATGAGCCTTCGTCATTCTCAGATGCCGTCAAGCATCAAGTATGGAAGGATGCTATGACCGAAGAATATGAGTCTATCATAAAGAATGATGTTTGGGAAGTAGTTCCCAGACCCCAGGACAAGACTGTTGTTACTTCCAAATGGCTTTACAAGATAAAGCATGCAGCAAATGGAAGCACGGAAAAGTATAAGGCTCGTTTTGTTGCTCGAGGATTCTCCCAAAAGGAAGGTATAGACTATGATGAGATATTTGCACCTGTTGCCAGATATACGACCATCCGCTCGATCATAGCCCTTGTCGCTTCACAAGGATGGAACCTACATCAGATGGATGTCAAGACTGCGTTCTTGCATGGCTCGATCAAAGAAGAGGTCTACGTGGAGCAACCCAAAGGATTTGAGATTTATGATTGAAAAATTCATGTATGCAGGTTGAAGAAGGCTCTCTATGGGCTGAAGCAAGCACCCCGAGCATGGTATGAGAGGATCGATAGCTACTTGATGAAGCTGGGATTCACTAGGAGTGAAGCTGATCCTAACCTTTACTTTAAGGTTGAAGATGACAAGCCTCTCATACTGGTGTTGTATGTGGATGACCTCTTTCTAACAGGTGCAAACCCTCTCATTCACAAATGTAAGAGGGAGATGGCTTCTGAATTTGAAATGAAGGACCAAGGACTTGAAGTGTGGCAGAAGCCAAGGGAAATTTTCCTATCTCAAGGAAAATATGTGGTAAATATATTGGAAAGATTCGGTATGATGGACTGCAAGCCTGTGACTACCTCGAGGATCTTAACTTTTAGAAGTTATATGGTAGTGATGTCGGACCAGACTTGGGAAATGCCTCTGAGTTTCAAAAACTCATTCGCATTGATGTTCTTGGTGAACCTCCGTCCGAACATATGTTTTGCAGTTAGCATTGTGAGCTCATATTTGGTTGAGCCTCACTGGATTGATGCCAGGAATCTTCTGAGATGTCTTCAGGACACAATCTCTCATGGATTAAGATACACTGTCGGAGATGTGAGACTACTTGGATATACTGATGTTGATTGGGCAGGCAGTGTGGTGGACCGTAAGAGCACTTTCCGGTACTATTTCACCTTGGGATCTGCTTCGATATCCTGGATGAGCAGGAAGCAGAAGTCGGTGGCTTTGAGCACCGCCGAAGCAGGATATATTGTTGCTAGCATAACCTCGTGTGAGGCAGTCTGGTTGCGAAAGCTCTTCAGTGAGCTGTTTGGATTTACATTGTATACCACTGTGATTCTCTGTAACAACCAGAGGTGGGATTCGATTATTGAGGAATCCCGTATTCGTCAATTGCTCCAGCAGATAGACATCATCTGGGATATGGTACGTCGATGAGCAAGGAAGCTCCATCACATTAAGATGATGTACAGGTTGATACACCTTGTCAAAGCCCCGAGGAAAGATCTAATCTGTGATTTTCCCAAACGACTTGGAGTCGGCAAGAAACCTTTGTACAAGGGTCCTACATGTTGCATACATTGAGCTCTGGGAGCTCTGAGGGCTTGCGGTTCCTACTGGAGCAACATATGACCACAGGGTGACTCACCCTTCCCTGGTGGTGCACACTGGAACAAGATGATTCGCTCTCTTGTGGGACAAGATGATTCGCTCTCTTGTGGAACAGGATGATTCGCTCTCCTGTGTAGCAGGATGATTAGTTCTCCTGTGAGGCTTGGATTGATGTGTTCTCCATGGCAGCCTGGATTGATGTGTTCTCCACGGCGATTGTAGCAGGATTGATGTGTTCTCCTGTGAGGCCTGGATTGATGTGTTCTCCATGGCAATTGTAGCAGGATTGATGTGTTCTCCTGTGAGGACAGGATTGATTAGTTCTCCTGTCGAGGCATCCTACCCATGCAGTCTGGGACTCATGGGAAGTACCTCTCATCTGATCAATGAGCAGGGAAATGAAGTTAGGGACCATAGTAGTACCGATGGACGCATCGTTGTAACTACCGTACTCCCTATGCTAGGATGACCTCCATTGATCTGGGATCAATGATACTGGTCTGGGACCAGTGGTAGGAGTTGTACCATACTATGACGCTGACTTCGGGTCGGTTGAGACTGGTCTGGGATCAGTGGTACATACTCTGAGACTGACTTTGAGTCAGTGGAGGATGATATTGGTCTGGGACCATTGGAGTTGTACTCACTATGACACTGACTTTGGGTTGGTTGAGACTGGTCTGGGACTAGTGGTACATACTCTGAGACTGACTTTGAGTCAGTATGATACATCCTCGATCATTTCTTCTTCTTCATAATTCGGACAAAAGCAGAGCAGAACAGAACAATGCAAGAGCAGAGCAGAACAAAGCAAAACAGTACAGATCAGTGCAGGGCAGAACAAGACAAAGCAGAACAGGCAGAATAGAGCAGAGCAGGGCAAGGGTCAGGCTGTACAGGGCAGTGCATTTGATGGATGAATAGTAACGACCGATAGACAGATTGCAGATGAAGTTCTCCATGGTTGAGAGGGAGTGTTAAAATTGGCAACCAGGGCAAAACTTCATGTGGGTCATCTTATTCATGGCTGATAATATTTTTATTAGATTCCTCTCGTCGAGAGGTGTAAGATTGATATAAAGATCATCCTATTCCAATAAGTATTCATGGAGATATGAATTTATTTTGATTATGGAATTATTATCAAGCCGACCTACAACTCATGTAGGCTCAGAAGCCCAACAGTCGCATCTATTCACCCACCAACGTTGTGTATAAATATAAGAGGACTTTTCCTCATTTGGACTCACTCATCTCATCACATCTCTCTCTCTCTACTGCGCAGATATGAGTCTCTTCTCTACTGAGCTGAAATGGGTCTCTCTCTCTCACACATGTGAAGCCGGAAGCTGTTGAATTTGAAGCTGCAACTGCACAAGTAAAGATTGACTGGCGTGGCCTAGAAGATCTCCTCTTTGGAACTGCGTTGTAGGTTCATCTGAACCTCCTTTGAAAGCTGCAACTTTTGGTGGTGGAATGAAGTCAATCCGACGAACGGTTTGCAAGATATCCACTGCCCTAGTTTGAAGCCGGAAACTGCTGAAACTGAAGCTGCAACTGCAGAAGTAAAGATTGACTTGCGTGGCCTAGAAGATCTCCTCATCTGAACTGCACTGTAGGTTCATCTGAACCTCCTCTGGAAGCCGAAACTTTTGGTGGTGGAATGAAGTCAATCCGACGGTCGGTTTGTGAGATATGGTCTGCCCTAGTTTGATAATGAAGCCGCTAATGTTGATGCTGCTGATCTAGGGTTTGCTACTGCTGATATGAATCAGATTTATTGTACTATTTCTCTCTGTTGAATTATTGAAGATAAAAGAAGATTTGATCAAAGGGTTTCCCCACACATTGTGGGGTTTGTCCCTGGCTAGCCGCCACATCTTGTGTCTCTTGTCTTGGCTTGTTTTCTGTCGATCGTTTAATGTTCTATCTGCACTTTACTTTATGTACATGTGATTGCTAATTGGTGGAATATAATAAGAAAAAGAAGTAAACTGTTATAAGCATAGAACATACCATAACTTAACAAATATCTAACACAGATAGATCACTATAACTTGAAATCTAGAATTCCAAAACCACATCCATTTGAGAATGGCCCTATGGCAGCCATAATGACTCTTCATTTTAGCGAATATGTTACTGCACCAAACCCATTAATGTTTCCCACAACGCCACTTTCCTCCCTATAAACTAGCAGTCATTTGTATTTCACAAATGTACTAAATGGATGGCCTAGACTTTCATGAATCTTTGAAAAAGAGTCAGTCTTCCTATCTTATTGGAGCTTCTCCTCAACTCTAATTGTATATACTGTTGGAAATACTTAGAGGGGGGGTAAATCAGTATTCCTTAGCAATTAGAACTTTTAAATATTTTCAAAGCATTAGTTAATCTTCAATTATTTTTAATGTTTATGTAGTAATAACAGTAAATAAAAGAACACAGTAGACGCAAGAATTTTAGGTGGAAAACACCCTCCGGGTCAAACACCACAGAACGCTTTTCTAATAAATTCTTTAATCTTCAACCCCAACTGAAATGAAAGCAACAACTTCCTAGAATTCTAGAAAAACAGTCTTCTCCAGCTCCCACTGGAAGGATGCCCCAACGCCCTGGTTTCTTCAGTAGTCGATTGAATGGATGCTCAAACATCCTAGACCAACCTACCACCCTGAAGTGTTCACAGGGTCCAACCTATAGGCAACTTCATGCACCAGCCTATCACCTCCTTGCCACTCTATAATGACTGAAATGAGACAAGAGTGTGGATTCCCGTACCAGGGACAACGATCCACGATACAATATGATTTACAATGATTTTGACCGAACACCCAATCACACTATGACCTGCAACCCAACCATGACATCATCCCAACAGAGACTCCTATACCTCCCAATAATGCCTTTTCGACTCTAGGCAGATTGACTCTTTTACAATAATGACTCTTCCAATGATGACACTTTTACAAATGACTTGTTGGGACTCAGAAATGTCATGTTTTCATCCACCTTTTTCTTCACTATTCCTTACATTTCATCATCCCATTAACCTTTTATCATATCATTTTCATAAATACATTTGGGTTTCACCTTCTTATTTTCCATTTTATTCATTTTTGTATTACAAGTGAATTTATGATTAAATATTAGAAAATATACATATTTTTATATTTATCTCAAGAATATGTGAGTTTTGTGATGTGTAGGAAAAATGTGAAGAACTAATATCTCCTCCACCATATTAAGGAGATAATTATGCAAGCCTATTCCTAAGGAGAAAATCATGTTGTTTGGCATATCTTATCCATATCTCCTCCACCATATTAAGGAGATAATTATGCGAGCCTATTCCTAAGGAGAAAATCATGGAGGATTTGGTTAACATATCTTATCCAAGATATGTGAGAGATTTATGGAGGATTCAAAGGGATCATATTTTGTAATAATGGGAAAGTAGTTAAAAATGCTTGAGAGATTTGTGGGATCATATCTTGTAATAATGGGAAATTAGTTGAGAGTGCTTGAGAGAATATTGGATATGTAATTATGAGAAGGTTATCTTCCTCATGTATATAAGAGAGTGCTCTCTCTTCATTTTAATAAGGAAGAATGGATAATGAATAATGGAAAGGAATTCTTAGTTTTTCATCTTTTATTGTTATGCTTTCATGATTTGTAATTTGATTCTTGTAATATAATTTGAGATAGCTTTATTGTTGTGAGCTCACATATGTTGTTTGTCATTCAATTCTTCACATGTTGTATTGCTTTCCCCTTATGCAATTTCTTGCTTTCCTAGTTAGTGTTTCAATGCATTCCTAGATTAATTTGATTTCAGTAGATTAGATTAGATTAGTTCCACTTCAGTCCTGCATATATAGTGCATGTGTCTCGTAAGTCTACGAACCTCGGATTGACAAATTAAATAGTTGGGCAAGTACTACAACAAAATTAAACGATAACATTTTCACCCAACATGACTCTTTTACAACTTTACAATGATGACTCTTGGCCTTGACACCTCTTCACAATATACGGATGGTTGTCATGTCTTCAAAGGATGTCCCGCTGCAATGCTTCCTTTGATTTGATACTTCTGCTCTTGAATTCTTGCTTGAAGTTGTACTTGAATCTTCTTCTACTTGCATGCAAAATTTGCCCGGCGAAACCAATCCCAAAACAAAACAAAATACCCTTCAACTTACCTTTGCCTGCAAAACACATGTAAGTGCATAATAATGAATAAATTAAAATTAAAATTACAATGTGTACCTGAAGTGTGCTTGTCACTATTGTTGTTGACTTGTTGCAACAGTAGACAAAGACTCTCACTCTTGATATAGGCTTGGACTTTATGCAAGACTATATCCAAAACTGACCTAAAGATATATACAATAAAAACTGATGACAGACCCTAGACTTGTGATGGACCAAGTTCTAAGTACAACAACAGAGACCATTCTATCAACTATGACAAGACAAGTAACATGAACTTACAACATCATATAGATTTAGCAGACTTGGTGTAGCATCAAATGTGTAGTATCAAGAATAGGACATCCGAAATGTGGTATCAAAACTAATTGTGACATATAGAGACAGAAAGATATAATAGAGACCCTGTATGTACTTACGTTGTCCTGCAAAAGCATATGTCAGAGATGATACTCATATTTCAAATGTAAACGCTAATCATACATACCTTGTTGTAGGAGACTTACCCTTGACTGTTGATGTGTGGTCCTTACTGCAGTGATCCTTGAATGCATGCTTTTTCTTGCCTTCTAGGAGCTCGATATTGAATTTGTTGTATCTATGTAATTTCGGATCTCCAAGGTCTGAAATTTTGTCCTGTGGTAGCCCTCTGAGTCCTCTTTCCAACCCCACAGATCTGATCAAGATTGGATTCTTCAAGAAAGCGTTATGCCCAATCTCCCACGATGCCTTGATTATAGCCTGGTTCAGTAGAGCGAACTTGTACGAAGTGCCACGTGTCACTGTTGCGACCTTCAGCCCTGTTTGACAAGGAATTCGGGAGCCTGTAAAAACCCTAACTTCCTCAAATCATATCTCTGAAAATATAGTAAACCAAGATCTGAAATTCGGTCACGAGGTTCATCAAGATTTTGGCTCAAATGGGTTTTAATTTCAACTTCTGCAGCTTCACAAAAATGAATTATAGAAAACAAAAAAAAATTATAGCGAAAATGCCACAATGACCTGTTTGAAGCCTCAAAATCCCTACTAAAGGAGGATATGAGGGTCATTATTTATATGACTGTCTTGAGTTGAGAGGGTCCTCAACAAGTGAATGTTGGAGGGATTTTATGAGCAAAAAAAAACATTATTAATTATTGATTATTCAATGACCACAACCAATTATGAGTGCCATGCCATAACCCCATAGGGTTTTGGCCCACTAACTGGGGTTACTAACTTCAAACGCAAATAACTCTCAAACCGTGAAGGACTGGGAGGCATACCATATATCAACGAAAACATCTCGACGAGTAGAATCCATCGAGAAGATCTTTGATGTGGAATAATATGATTTGTCAAGTCAAAATGCCCTTGCAAGATTGGGGTAGCCCCTGGTGCTGCTTGGGTTGACATCAATGACAACCACTGATTAACATATACTTACTTGTAGACGACTTTGAGCAATTTACGAGAACATTGTGTAATTATTTTCACAGAAAGCACATTCTTTCAATGGTCTCCCTCTCTACATTCTTTTGGTACCAGGACCAAAGATGCTTAGCCCTCTTCATCAAGAAGATGTTCAGCCACAGATCTCATCTCCTACATGTGATGCCCCACCCTCGATGACCAGGCCGATCACCTCATACTTCCTTGTTGATCTATCCAATCAAAACAAGCAGTGGGAAGAGTTCCAGAGAGTACCAGACAATACAATGGTGTTAAAATTGGCAAAGCCAAACTCCATGTGGGTCATCTTATTTATGGCAGCTGATATTTTTCTTGGATCCCTCGCATCGAGAAGTGTAGGATTGATCTAAAGATCATCCGATTCCAATAAGTATTCATGGAGTTATGAATTTATTTGTGTTATGGGACAATTCGTCAAGGTCGGCCAACAACCAAATAAACCCCACATGTGCTCAACGTTTTAGTATAAAAGGAGATGACTTGAGAGTCATTTCACACACACTTCTATCTTGATTTCTCTCCACTTGTCTTGGGTTTTAGTGGAAGAGAAATCTAGAAGTGGAATCCTTAGACGTTGGAGGAAAAGAGGTTGCCCTAGCCGCAATAAAGAGTACAGGCCAGCAAAGCGATGGAAGGGTTCTATACATTGTCATAAAGGCAGCCCTAAACGTTGTTCTAAGGCAGCCCTAAACGTTGTCCTAAAGGCAGCCCTAAACGTTGTTCTAAGGCAACCCTAAACGTTGTCCTAAAGGCAGCCCTAAACGTTGTTCTAAGGCAGCGCTAAATGTTGTCCTAAAGGTAGCCCTAAACGTTGTTCTAAGGAAGCCCTAAACACTATCCTAAAGGCAACCCTAAACGTTGTTCTAAGGCAACCCTAAACGTTGTCCTAAAGGCAGCCCTAATGCAGTCCAAGAAGGCAGCCCTAACGCTATCCTAAGGCAGCCCCAACCTATGTTATCTCAAGGGTATCCTAGCCACTGTTAAGATGAAGATAAACGTTGTCCTAAACATACCAATGGTGCCCTAGTCGTAGGCATATGGTGCCCTCGACGCAGGCCTAATGCAGCTAAAAGGGTAAACTGTTTTAAGGCCTAAAACAAGGCACCGAGCAGCTGAAAGGAGGCCGAGGGTAGGCTGAGTTGAAGAAGGGTCGTTTGGGGCGGCGAAAAGGTGGGATGTAGGTGATAGCATGGTATTGTGGTACGCCGCAGTCCTAACCACCTCAAAACAGGGACAACATGGAGTGTTTGAGGACTCAAACATGCTCAGGAAAGCAGTGCTAGTACATGGGATAGTTGGGCTACATGGTGCGGCTAAGATACATTGGACAGCAGCAAGGAATGGCAAGGCTAAGGGGACAGCGGCAAGGTATAGCATGACTGTTAGGGACAGCAGCTACAGCAATATATCTAGGCAGCAGCGGCAAGGGACAGCAGCATAGTAAATGGGACAGCAAAGGAATGCTAAGGGAAACATGGGACAGCAGCAAGCATGGACAAGCATGGCAAGCATGGATAGCATGGCAAGCATGGTGTTGCAAGCACATGAGACATGATGTATGTTGGTTCAATATACCACATGGGACAGCTGTGTGGCAACTTGATGCAACTATGGCACATGGGACAACTGTGGTAGCATGGTACAGCAATGGCACATGGGACAGTTGTGGCAGCATGGTGCAACAATGGCACATGGGACAACAGTGCAGCATAAGGTGTAACAGTATGATGTGTACAGCATGGTCAAGAGGTCCAGCATTGTGATGATGGGTGCAGCATTGTAAATCACGGTGAGATGCAGCATGATGACGAGATGCAGCACAATGATAGGTGAAGGAGTCACCTTGGGGAATCAGTTGAAGCAACATGTCTTCAACTGATCTCATGTATCATCTTTTTAGAGATGATCTATGCTCTTATCTAGATAAGTCAAAGCGTTGACCTATATTGTAAATGTACTCTCTCTCTCTCTCTCTCTCTCTCTCTTGTTGAACTCTTGAAGAACATATAAGAAGAATTGATCAAGGGTTTCCCCACATTGGGGTTTGTCCCTGGCTAGCGCCACATCTTATGTCCTCTTGTCTTGGCTTGTCTTCTGCGATTTATGTTTATGTTCTATCTGCAGTTTACTTTAATGCTGATGTGATTGCTAATCTGGAAAAGATATTGAGCTAACTGTGAAAATTGAAATAAATTTCTCTAAGCATAGAACATACCTAAAATTAACAAATGGTAAGGCCCCAAGTTTCTCCCTAGGCTCCCACTCTAGGAGACCAACTGATAATATCAAGACCAGCTCAAAAGTGTGGGCTTGCACATCAAGCCACACACTCTTAGAGCATTAGAGAGATCAATGCCAGAAGAATCGAAGGTAGAGTGCCTCCTACCTGTGAGACTAACTCCTAGTTCCTAAGGAGCAGCCAGAGATCCATTCAAAGTTTCCTTCACCGACCTCAAATGCTAGGAGTCTTCCTCACTCATACATCCCCTCCCCCCCTCATATAGTCGAACCTCCTGATGATCCGAAAGGACTCTGACAGCGAACCAGTGCCCAGTTTGCTCCTCTTGCCCTTGGCCATCAAAGTCAAGAGACCTTGACATCATTGGCCTTATCATCTATCTCTCTCTCTATCTTGAAAAGTTCTTGTCCACCTTTCCAATCTTGGATAAACTTATTCAATATTTTGCACCATCTTACCTATCACGATTTTCAAATTTCTACATATGTTCCGATGTTATACTTATATAGGTTTCTATCATTATATTATTTTTGGCATTTTGTATGAGTTGCAATTGCACTCCCACATTATATTCATACTGGTTGTACTCTTTTGTGGTCATTCATCAGACTTTTAGCCCTCCCACATTATATTCATATTGGTTGTACTCTTCGGTCCTATTGACCTTCTTTTATGCTCATCCATCAGACATTGATAAAATTGTCTCATCTTATTAAAGCATGTAGGAAGCATGATAATGCATCTAGTGTGCAAAGGTGGCCCCATATTCACACTATGTTTTGCTGCAGTGAGTAACTCCTCCATATAATGGCATCATTGTTTTACTCGAATCTAATCTTAAATGGTAACAATCATTCATCTTGTAAACATTAATCTGAAATCGAAGTTTGACATTCCGAGGCAGCTAAAAGCATTCTAGTGTAAATGGTTTGTATTGGAAAATAAAGGCTAGTAAACACAGAGCAATACATTGTCTACACTCAGTAAAACTTTCCTATGTTCACATGAACACTCTATTGCACTGCAAAGCTTAATTAAGACACAACATACCACAGAAAGCAATGGGAAGCTCATCAGTCAGCACTGGTTTCCAGTTTGACATTATGCGTGGAGGCACAGTCATTGGATCCTCAGTGAATTCCTCCTCCCTAGTTCCCCGTTCATGGTCCATTATCGTAACTGAATTTTCCTTAGCAACAATTTCCATTGCAGGCTGTGCTCCAACAAAACTAAAACGGCCCTGAGAATCAAAAATAAAAATTTATAAGACCTCAGAGAAAATTAATTCTTAAGATGTTCAAAGTTATAAAGCTTTTTTAGACTTCCAGAATTTCAATTTCAGTTGTTAAAGAAAAATAACCAATCCGAAAATTAATGTTTGTGTGTATCTATATAGGGAGAGACACACATGCCTGAATAAGATAAAATAGATAATTTTATAAATGTCCACAATGACCAAAATCAACATGGTAATAGCTCTAGAGGAAGCGCATTTTGTTTTGTGCCATGGATATTGTCTATGCGTTCTTCTCCAAACTATATACCCAATGGTTACGAGTTTGCCTCGAGGTCTGATCAGTGCCTTGGGACCTATCCAATCAAGTCATTTTCATCCAGAGATAGAAAAAAGATTCAGAGGAATTTGGTGTCCTTTTCTAGAACTTTAATAGAAAATATGTGGTGCAGATTATTTCTAAGAATTCAGCTTTAAGAAATACGAAGTTCAAACTACCAGATTTACAGATCAATTGAACGATTTCTTCTTATGTTATCAGCCATGCATGCAAAGATACTCCAATATAATCCTGAAAAGGAACTTCTAATATATACAGTTCCTATGGCAACATAAATTAGGTAATAAGTTGAGTGTGTTCACACATTCTCTCTTTATTCCATCTCATGAATTCTCTCCCAACTTCATGCAGTGCATATCTGTAATAAATAAATTTCCTATATATATATATGCAATGAATGTTGTGTGCTAGAAAAGCCATCTTAACCTTGTAAGTTGTAACCATGCAAAATAGAGGTGCAACATATCAGACGTGCTTTTAGGAGTATTTATTACCTGATCCAATTGATGGACAGATTTGTACTTAGAATTGCTAATTAGGGTTTCCTTAGGTTATATTTCCAGTGGTTAATATCTGGTAACAAGATTGTGCTTTACGGAAATGTTGGCCTTTGGTTTTCCACTCACGATATAGAGGATACTTACTCATATATCCAAACAGAGGAAAATGTTGGCCTTTTCTAAATTTATTAAAAAGATGGATATAGAAAAATCAAAGTCTAAATCAGCAAATAGCTTCAGATTTGGCACCATGGGAGTGGCCATGGGTTTGCAGTCCAGCATCTAAAATCTCTTTAGAATCTCCACTATGTGCTTGCCTTGCCCAAGGAAAACTTCAACTACATCTTGCCAAATCTCTAGACCTAAAAAGTAATGCATAACGCCAATGACCTTCATGTCATATTCACTTGCCAACTTTTTCTCGCACCATACAATCAGCTTCTCATGACTACTTGTAAGAATCAGGTCAGCTACATACAGGACCAACATAAGCAAATCACATCATATAAATAGTAAAGATTTGAATATATTGCAGTCTTTTTGGTGAAGCCCAACTTCAATGGGTATTCATCAATCCTTGAGTACAATGCATTGTTAGTTTTTGGTAGTAGCGGACAGGTGTTCTAGTCTCTATGGGGTCTATAAAGCTAGGGAACACATTTTCTCCAATACCCAGAAAAGGTTTCACAAAAAAACACCTCAATTAGACTAACTGACCAATTATTAAAATTTCCCTAAGTCTAACTTAGGAAAACTCGTTAATTAAATCAAATTAATTGAGGAAAATTGATTATGCTCTAGAGACTTCTGGAAAAGTCACTTGATGGGGTCAAGATGATCTTAGCCATCTATTGTGATTAGATGATGGACGTTGGTTGCCCAAGGAGAGATTATGAGAGCAATTCAATGGGGTTGGAGAGATATACTTGAGCAGTTCAACTTACCCAATTGAATTGATTCAGCAAGGGCACAGTTGCAGCAGAGGGGGACACCAGCACCAAGGGTTTCAGCAGAGATTCGAGAGAAGAATTTCGGAGAGGATTTTCACAGATTTTCCAGTGTCCCAGTGACCAAAGAAGAGGTCGATTTTATCTGCAGAGAAGGAGGCCGAAATTAGCAATGCGAGTAGCCAGTTAGACAGTGCAAGTAGTTGAGTAGCTCGTTTTAGTGAGCCAATGTCGGATATATCATCCGGAGGCAGAGTGAGTGGGCCAAGCGCAATGCTAGAGGTAGTTCAACGTCCAGGAGGTAATTTCCAGAGGCTGTATGAATATTCCAGAGCAGGTAGTGTGAATTTCTGGCAGGCAATGCAAATAGCCAGGAGTGTGAGTTGCTTGGGAGAGGCCAGATCAATTTGCATAGGAGGAGATTGTCTCTAGACTATTTTTCCAGTGGAGATTATTATTTGTTGAAGCTTTGCCATCATTAGGCAAGCAGATCATTGTACTCTCAAATCGCTGATGAATTAGTAATATAAACCCTTATCTACTACACTGGTTTTCCCCACATTAGGGTTTTCCAGGGAGTATTGTCCAAAAATCTTGGTGTCCAAATTTTGTGTGTGCATTATTTTCTCAGTTCCAGTATTTAGTTTTGTGAAGATTGCAGTAGTGAATTAATCATTATTTGCCGAATTACTTGTTTGAAGACAAATAATCTCCAGTAGATAGAAGATTAAATTTCCAATTATTGCAACCATGGAAATTTCACATCGTATCAAAGTTGATCTAGGTGCAGAGGGTTTACAATGGTAAATAAACGCACATGGGTTTCACCCAGTTCGGATTGTCCATAAGCTTAATTTGTTGTGCCTCAGATATTAGGTTTGCCCAAATTTTGTTTTGCTGCTCAAGATGAATCTGCTCAGAATTCAGCCTTCTGCCCTAATTCAGTTTGTCGCCCAATATGACCTAATTCATTCTGCTGAAAGGAAACTTCGATCTTCTTGTAATCTTGGTAAACTATTTCTCTCTCAAACTTGCCTTTCCTCAAAAGAAACTTCATATGAACAGAAGAGAAGGTGATCTGAATTGCTTGCTTGGAAGAGCAGGACGAAATGGCTTTATATAGTCATCTAAGGAGCCCAAATTGGTGTCACTAAAGGGGCAGGCCGACTTCACTCTTTTGGAGACCAACTTAACATTTTAGAGCCAAAATTTTAATTTTTGAAAATTCAAAATTCTTCTTTTGAAAATGACATGATTAATATGTCTTACATTCTTCATTATATATATATTTTCAAGGGCTAAAGTATGAATTATGAAGACCGGGTTGTAGCTACAAAGATACAACACTTTCAATGCTTGGTTTAATCTCTTTGTAGAGCCACTAGGGCCTTATTAGATGTATTTGCAGTGCTAATTTCTCCAATATGCAAGAGCTTGTCTTGTTCTCTAATCAAAGAATCACAAAGGATTCAAGAGAAGGTTTTTAACAAGCATCTCCCGGAGCTTCTCTACTGGAATAAAATGTAGATACAAAAACAAAATATGTAGAACCAAGCTTTGAAAGAATAATATATATGCAACAATAATCCTCTAGGTTGACTTGACAGTCATAAATAATATTCAGTGCAAGAGAAATCATTAGGACCTAAAGTCATGATCTAATTTTCAAGCTGCTGAGATCTAATAATACTAGGTTCACCAAATATTTGTTTCAAATTTTCCCAGCCTGCATTCAGATCATCAATTCCTTGAATATCAAATCGCAAATCAGAAAAATGGACATTTTGATTAATCCACATGCTTCGTCATTCCTAGCATCCCATTTGGCTCTCTTATCATCATCAGTGGAGACCATTATTGTCCCAAAGTAATCAATACAATCCTTTACTTCTTAGTACAACCTCCACATGGGATTTCCAAGAGAATTAGTTGGTACTCATAAGCAAAAGTTCATTAGAGCGGTCATATTAAAATATGCAAAATGATATGGTTTCAATAGCTCAAATTGACTGTTTCGATGAAAACATCTCGAAAAGATAGGTTGTTTCAAAAAAAACTAGCATTGTAAATGGGCTTCGGATGTGAAAGTTATGTCCCTTTTTAAAAAGGTATTAACAGTAGCAAAGAGCCATGTGGCAGGTAGAAGTTGGCCCACATGATGATGGATGTTGATTAAAAAAAATATAAAAATTATTTTCCCTCTCTAGCTCACTTTTACAAATAAATTACGTATGAAGCGACAGAATTTTATAAAACAAGTGAAAATCATTTTTACAATGAAGTTACTTAAATTGCATGCAAAAAAATAACTTAAAAAAAATTAAAGTTATTTTATAGTGCTTCACTTTTATATGACAAGTGAAATACACTTTACAATAAAGTTATGACATAACTTAAGTTTTCATGAACTTTTTCAAAAAGAAACTTATAAAAAGCGATTTGAAATCAAGACCTCTTATCAAATGAAGTAACTTTTAACCAAGTGATCTAATGCAAAAGACATAACAATAGTAGTGAAAAAGGTTGTTGTTGGTGGTGGTGGTGTTGTTGTTGGAGCTTTTCCATAAACTGTGTGCTTACCAAAATAGATGTGCTCATCCAAAAATAAACAACAGTTCAAAAAAAATTCCAAAAATAAACAACAATAGGATTAGATCTTGGTTAGCTTCCCTAGGAAATGCAAGTTTTCTCGTTGTTTCTTATTTGCCAAGATTGCACAAAGCGCATGGAAAAGAGCATACGTAGTCAAGAAAACATTTTCAGCTCTATTTCTAATTTTCTGAGATCACACAAAGTGCAAGGCAAAGATCATATGCAAACCAAAAAGAGTAGCAAACCAGGAATATAAACAGAAAATTAAATTATGAACTTTGTTTACTAAAAAAAAAAATAGCATATTTGGATTGTATACCTTCGAATCTGACAAAAAATGTTATATCTCGAGCAAAAGAACACCTTTTTAGATGAAATGAAAAGTGTTCTTAGCTAAAAGCAGCATTCCAGATGCAATGGAGTAGTTGTTCATGCCAAAATAGTACAAAAGAGTAGATCTCGAAAATGTGGCAACACAGGCTCAAGATCTCGGTCACTGATGTGAGTAATTCTTCAAATGAGCTCTGATACCAAGTGCAGGTAAGCAAGGTATTCCATACAGGATGAACACCTTCAACAACCACTCACACAACTAGATCAAAGATCACAACACTAATATTTTTACATGGTTGAAAACTAAAACCCTCTAAGAGAGAAATAGTCCACAGCCCCAACTAACATGACCACTTGAGGCAATTTTATTAATGCAAAAGAAAATATTTTGCATAAGGGAGTTCTCACAATTGATAATCGGCCATGACCCTCCATGCTCTTTCAATAGAGATCATGGACCAATTGGGTGTTAAGCCATAGATCAATAGCCATTAGTATTGAGGAGAGTCTGAACCATCGGATCACTCTATATCTAGAACATATTGTGACCATTGGATTATAATGCAACTAATGCATACTAAAGAAACACACTTTTACCTAAAAGACACATTAGACCAAGTTGAACTTAACCAACACCTAAGTGTTTAAATATCTTAACATAGGGAAGGTAACTTAAGCAGCTAAGTGTTCCCTCTACAAAGGCACTCATGGAAAATGACTTTGTTGAAGAATCTAGGACATGGAGTTAATGAGATTCTTCTTAACATGACAACTATTTGTGAGGTATTTTAATTTTTCTTCTTAGCATAATCTTCACTTGTTCTTATTAGAATGTGTCTTCTTATATTCATCAAATAGTTACCAAAACAAAAAATAGAGACAAGAACACAAGATTTTGGATTTTTGCCAAGGCCAAAACCTCTCCCTTTTGGAGAGGAAAACCCGCACAAAATTCTTCTTATAGAGATTCCAATTGACGAATACGAAGACCCTTGACCTATTATGCCATTCCAAGACCAAGACATCAACCCTCTTTGTTGTCACTATTGCAGTCATCATTATGTTGCACCATTGAAGCCATCTGATATCTTCATTCTTGTTGCATCATGATTGTTCCTTCATCGAGCTTTTCAACATCACAACAGGATCTTCATATGAATGAGGGTTGCACTGAGATCACTGTTGTATCATAGTTACACCACTGATATCTTCATTGGAATACCACTGAGATCATGATTGCATCATGACTGTGTATGCCGAGACAAGATTATTCTTCCAACGTGTATGTTGAGACTATGATTGTGTGTCCTCCTGCACTGTGCTTCTTCACCGAGACTATAACTATTCTCTCCTTGCACCGAATTATGCAACTATGTCGAGACTGTATAGTTGTGACCTTTTAACTGGGTCGAGACTTCAAAGATGTCACTGCAATACCCATCTGAAACTATAGTAGTCTTCCTTCATATGAATTCTTGAACTGTTGCCCTTATTCGAGGTTCCTGTACCACTGTACCTTGTCCGAGATTCTGGGCTTCCTCCACCCATCCGAAATTACAGAGGCATGTCTGAATGCTCTGTCTTTCTGTGGTGACTTAAGCTGCGTATATATAGTAGTTATGTCTTTGTATTTGAGTCAACATGTCAGTGTGAAGTGTTCTGTCTTCTTTTGTGAGCCGACTTGACATTTTTATTCATTTGCAGGCCGACATGACTGTGATATCTTCAAGAGGGTTGTGCTTGTCTTTGGAGGGCTTATAGACTTGTATATATTACACATATGCTCAAGAAGAGCTCTTTACACATGACTTTGACTCTTTGACTTTCCTAGACCTATGGAATGAGCAAGAAACTCATTCTTATAATTCACAAAAATAAGATTTATTTTCTTTACAAGTAAAAAGATCAAAATTACATGTATTAATACTGAACCTAGTTACATTTTCTTCAATAGGCTTTACATAGCCTAGTATAAGACTATGACACCTTTCATGAAGTAAAACCCAAGCAATAACACCTATCACTTAAGCCTATCATATCAAAGGGTCGTCCTAGAAAGTATTCCTTGCCTTAGGGTTGGAAGAACCTAATAAGGTCATGTGATAACCCCATACCTAAGTGTGGTGGCTAGCGCACAATCATAAGCTAGCAAGACATTTAAAGATGATACTTTTGTGAAGTAATTTGATGGCTTTAACATTGAATATGGTCCACCTTGATCCTTTTATGGTTCGTGTACCCATAATGTTTGTTGGAAAATCAGGGTAACTGTCGATTAAGGTTGATTCCCCTTACTTGATAATTACTTGTGACATTTGTTGGCCTTTTATTACTTTATTATTTATTCTTCATCAAGCAACTAGCAAAACCTAAAATGCATGAAGATCACAAGAACACAAGATATATGCTCCAAGCCAGGGCAAAACCCCACAATTGGGGAAACCCGAACAATCCTCTTCTTAAAGAATCAAATTAAAGTGAGATATCAAGACCCAAGACCAAGACAAATACCTCCATAAGATCCCCAAGTCAGCCCTCCATTTTCTGTTAATCAGATTAGCTAATTTGTCGCGTGATGCCTTGTCCCACAGAGATGCTTCCTCCTTCCTGTAGCTTGCATTTTACAGTATTCATAGTCCTCTTGTAGCTTGCACATCATAGTTGTTACAATCCTTCCTTGGGTCGCAAATCATTTCAAAAATAATTACAGTAGCTTGTATTATTTTCACAGAAAAACATCCTTAGGAGCTCACATCCTTTTCAGATTATATGTCACAGAAGACTTGCAACTATTTCATATACTTATGCCACAGAAAATTCACAAATCATGCTACAAAAATATTTGTATATCTTGTCACAGAACTTCACCAAACTTTGCCACAAAAAACTCCACAAACCTGCTTTTCTTTTTGGTGCAGGATTCACCCCAATTCATAGTTTTCGTCACTATGAAGGGTCACATCTATTGAGCAGGTCGACATGACCATCTAGAGGGCCAACTTGGTCTTATGGAGGTAAATTTCACTCATTTTTACTTAACAAAAACTTCTTTTTGTTTTCTTACAAAGAGTCCAAATGGACTTTGACTCAACAAAACCAAGAAGCGTGAAGAACAAGTTTTACTAAAGAAATAATAATAACAATAAATATTTGTCTTCTTTTTGCTTTTGTTACAAGTACAAAGATAAATATGAATACCAAACCTAGTTACTTTTCTAACAGTTACTCTCGCTTGATTCCTTGAGTACATGTTATGTAATTCTTTTAGGTGTGGCCAAGATTATTTGAGAGATAAGTGATGCTTCTCCAACACTTTGTATAGCACTTCTAG
The DNA here is from genome assembly GCA_031772625.1 of Pinus tabuliformis. Classification (NCBI taxonomy): domain Eukaryota; kingdom Viridiplantae; phylum Streptophyta; class Pinopsida; order Pinales; family Pinaceae; genus Pinus; species Pinus tabuliformis. The sequence continues at coordinate 1,325,017,939 of CM062817.1, read as the reverse complement.
CCCCATTCCATGATGATGTTGTTGAGAAATCTAGGGCAACTAGATTAGATGTGATTTCTCTTAACTTGATAACTGCTTGTGATGTTCTTTACTTTAACTTGTAGGATATATAATTTAGCTTCTTCTTTTCTTGATTACTATAGTGTTCTGATCATCAAACAGCGACCAAAACATGAAGATTAATAGTACAAATAGGACACAAGATATAGGTTGTTAGCTAGGGCCAAAATCTTGCCTAGAGAGGAAACCCCACAAGAAATTCTTCTCTTCTTATAATATCTTCAAATGATGAATTCCAAGACCCAAGATAGAGACCCCTTTCAAGACCACGTCAACCTCTTCCTTGATGATCCTTCCTTATATAACTTCCAACAACAAAGTTCAACCCTCCAACAACTTTTGCAGCTTCGACCTTTAGCAACTTTGACCCAACAACTTCTGCAATTTCAACTTTCCAGAATCTTTTGCAACTTCGCGTGTGGGTGATAGAGGCTAATTTAGGCTTCCTTTCTTCTTCGCTTGGCTTGCTTCTTATTTCTTAGACAAATGAATGAAGTGGCTTCCCTTTAGATCATAGATTTTGGCCTTCTTAGGAGATCCGAAATTTCATCCGTTGTAGCTGCAAAAACCCTAGCTTCTTCTTTGCACATGTGAGAGAAATGAGACAAAAATTAGGGTTTAGATTTTGATTTCTTCTTCCATAGATCTTCCTTCTTATTTTCTTGACTTCTTGTCTTCTTTTTAGCTTCAACGAACTTGCTTGATGGTCTCCTATGAATAAGGTCGAATGCTTCATATATATAAGCTTTCTAGGAGTGTGAATTGCCCTTGCTAAGTCTGACTTCTTCTTTGTAGGCCGACTTGGTCTTGGAGGGACTCTTGACATAATTTTGACTCAAATAAATTCTTTTGACTTGATACAAAATGCCCAATAGGTTTTATTACATATGATAATGACTCTTTTGACTCCTTGACTCTATGATAAACCCTAGAAGCACACAATGGGTGCTTTGACCTATAAATAAATTGACTTTGAGCATGAAACCCATGTTATAAAATAACAATAATATTTTTTTCCTTTTCTCTTACATCAAATATATAGAGTCAAGAATACATAAGATATTATGAAGGCCGAACCTAGTTACATATTTCAACACTCCCTCTTAACTAGGGAGGTATTCATATTTTATTGATGGTACATGGACATTCTCATACTGAAGAATTCTCATAAGAAGAGTCAGATTGGTAAGCCATCTCATAAGCTATCTTTTCAGCATATATCAGTGCATCTCTTCATATCAACCAGCATTGTCTTATAGCAAGGCCTTGACTAATAACTCTATCTCTCCACTAGATTAGAGCACAATGTTGGGGAGACAATGATTTATAGACACCTTCATCATTGTCTTTCAAGGCACATACCCCATCTGGATGTTCACAAGGTATGTCCTTTTAGGACCATTACCCTCTTGGATTTACACATCCTCAAGGAATCCCCTCTTCAAATACTCTTGCCTATTGGATGCCATACATCATCCTCAAAGAGTATCGGTATTGGTCTCAAATGCTTACCCAATCCTCCATTCTTTCTTCATGAAGCAAAGACAATAATGATGTATCTATCTCTCCCTCTCAACCAAGGAGGATCTACTCATTCCTTTACATGAAAGGAATATACCCAAGTTCCCTCTTAACTAGGGACTTGCTTCCAATCAGTGGTTTATTCTTTCGTGTAGATCACGGTACTATCAGCTACTTGTAGGGCTCCTTCTTTTTGCATCAACATGTCATGAATGGACTTCAACTTCTTCATCATGGGGCCATCTTCTTCCATAACTTCTTTGTAGGGCTTCGGCCATCTTCTACATCACTCTCTCCCTTTTATCTTCAATGCAACATAGTGTGAACCAATTAATGCTAGTCATGCCATCCTTCTTCTCATCGGAAAGTGACCTTCCTTGTCATCATCTAGCTATCCTTCACGCTGCTACTTCTTCTAAGTCATGTTATTTTTCAAACTTATCCATCCAACTCTAATTGTAGGTGAATTTCTACATCCTTTTGTTAGTAGCTCTGCTTCAATTCAACCACATGCTAGTTTTTCAAGAAAAAGTGAACTTCAAAAATAGAATTACCTCTTTACGATGGCCCTTCGTCATCTATTTTGCAATATCAACATTTTTTTGTACACGATATGAACCCATCTCCAAGACATATATTACCAGGGTTCTCCTTTTTCATTGTACTTATCGGAGTCTTCATAGCTTCTTCATGGAGATGTCATAGATGATCTTCTAATTGTTATCAGATGTTGATTTATCTAAGTGGTTGTAGATACATCTTTGCAAACTCTCCTTTCAACTTCTTCATACACTACTTCCTCGGGATTTCTAGACATAGCCTCTTTTAGCATAGGAAAACATGTTGCCCACCACCTCCTATTCCTTATGAGGTCATATGATTTTGATTCTATTGTCATTATGTAGAAGAGTTTGAGGCATATTGTATTTATGCCTTCATGTGTCATTCCGAAGAAAGAGTTCCTTCTTCTTCAATCATGTTCATGAGATAGATCATTCTATTCATTCCATCTACAACAAAGTGGAGACATGACTTTGTCTATTTATCAAAAAGCTATCAACTGTATACATACCTCTTCCGTCATGTGGTCATCTAAGCTTTCCTTTAGTAGCTTCCTTTTTCTTGCTTGAAGATGAAAATGCTTCAACTAAATTGTCATGTTGCACTTTCTTTGTCACCTTACCTTCATCCTTTCAAACTGGATTCCACACTAGGTCGAATGTAGAATATCTATGTAACACTTGCTTCTTCTAAGTAGAGGTGAACCTTTCCAACAAATATTCTAATGGAGGATCTTGATGATCCTTTTTCTGCAAATGCTTCTTCCTAATGATGAAGAGGTGTGTTGATCTCTTATATTCCTATCTTGCTAGATGACTTGCTTCAACCATACAAACTGATACTTCGGGTATCTTTTTATACTTTTTAATATGATTCCATCTCAATAATGCTACGATGCATCCTATCATAATGCTTTATGTCATGACTTGCTATCTTCTATAAACTAAAAATGAACTAAATGTATGAGAGACATTTAATAGTAGAGGTCTTTCACTTCTTCCTTCTTTGACTTCTTTCTTTCCTTTTCTTGATGCCCTTCTTGAGTTTAGGACAATTCCTCTTGAAGTGTCCATATTCATTGCATTCATAACACTGAATCTTAGACATGTCAATTTTCTTTTGAAATTTCTTTCAAGGCTCAAATTCCCAAACTTTCCTTTCTTCCTTGTCATAGTTGCAAATGCTTGTGTTTGCTCATTTGATCCAACGTCATTCTTTGCTTTTAGTCAGCTTTCTTCAACCTTGCATAATGCCCATAGAACACGGAATGGTGTGGCTTCCTTCTTTCTATTGAAAAATCTAGGGCAACTAGAGTAGGTGATTTTTCATTCAATGATAATTGCTTGTTATGTAATTTTACTTAACTTGATTAGCTTCTTCTTTTTCTTGATTATATTAATGTTCTCTATCATCAAACAACTACCGAATCATAAATAACAATAAGACAAAGGACACAAGATGTAGGCGATCATCCAGGGCCAAAACCTCTCCAACATGAGAGGAAAACCCACAAGAATTATTCTTCTTATAGAATCTTCAATTGATGAATTCCAAGACCTAGACCCTTGACCAACAACCCCTCCAAGACCAAGTCAATCCTTGCTTCAAGTCAAGGTCAATTTCTTCTTGAAGATACTACAATTTTTCCTTCTTCCTTAACCCTCAGCCCTGCAACTTAAGTCTAAGATTCTCGGCCTCTCTTTCTGCAACTTTCGGCCTCATGTAGGTGACTGCATTTTTCCACGTGTGACCGAAATAAGGCAACTTCATCCCTCCTTCTCCTTCACTTGGCTAGGGCTAGCTTCTTTGTGACTTCGGCCTTCAATATAGGTTCCTTCCTTGCCTTGTTTCGGCCCTCTTGTGATGACTGTAATTTGGACTTGCAGCAAAGAGATAAACCCTAGTCTCCTCACACGTGTGAACAGAATGTGGCTCAAAACAAATTAGAAAAACTTCGCTCTTCCTTCTCCTCCCTTCGTTAGTTGTTAGTCTTCTTTTCCTTGCCTTGATCGAACTTCTTGTGAGTGAGTGAATGTGTGTTTGAATGAGGCCGAGTGCTCCTTTATATTGTGATCTCTCCATGCAAATAAGCCAACTTGTCTTCTTCCTTAGGTCGACTTGTCCTTTTGATAGATTAATTTGCTTTCTTTGAGGACCGACTTGATTGTGCACTTGTGACAAGGCCTTGGAGGGTCTTTTGACTCTTACAATGACTCAAATAAATATGTAACATGCCCAAGAAGGGTCATTCATACATGACAATGACATTTAATGACTTGATGACCAATCCTAAGAGCTCACAATGGGAGCTTGACCTAAAAATATTTTTTCCTTGAGCATGAAACCCATGCCTCAAGATTAATAATAATACATTTATTTTTCTCATTACATCAAATACATAAAATCATGATTACACATGTCATTATGAAGACCGAACCTAGTTACATATTTCAACACTCCCTCTTAATTAGGGAGGTATTCATAATTCATACAAGGTACTTGGACATTCTCAATCTGAAGAATTCTCAGAAGAAGAGTAGGATTGGTAACCCATCTATATAGCATTATATCATCCAGCATTGTCACATCCTTGACTAACAACTCTACCTCTCCACAAGACTAGAGCTCAATGCTGGCGAGACCAATGATTTATAGACATCATCATCATTGTCTCTCTCGGAACATATTGCACCCAGGTTCTCTCAGAGTATGTTCCACCAAGACTATTCTTATCTTGGATTCCCAATCCTCAAAGAATGTCACTCCTCTACAACTACTCTTCTTGGATGCCCTACCACATCCTCAAAGAGTATCAGATGCCAGATGCTTACCCAATCCTCCATTCTTTCTTCCCAAGTGAAGACAACAATGACATGTTTATCTCTCCCTCTCAACTAGGGAGGATATACCCATTCCTTTGAAGGAATGTACCCAGGCTCCCTCTTAACCAGGGACTTGACCAAGCTCCCTCTAACCAAGGACTTGTTCCCAGCAGCTCTTTCGAGCTCCCCCTTTCGATGTCATGAATTTCATCTTCTTTGTTATAGAGCCTTCATCTTTGGGACCTCTTTGTAGGGCACAGACCATCCATCACTATTAATCATGTCAGTCATGTCATCCTTTCATTCATCAGAAAGTGATCCACTAGTCCATGTCTGGCCTCTCTTCATACCTTGCTACCTTCTTTTCATCATGTTTCCTTCGAGATCTTCAACCCTACCACATGAATACTAGTTGTGGGTGACATCCACAACTCTTCTTTTAGGTAGCCCTACATTAGCCCATCCAAAGATTGTTCAATAATCAAAAATGGACATCAAATTGACATTACCTTTGTGATGGTCTTTCATCATGACATATGTTTGTTTGCATCGTCAACATCCTGCATACATACTAACACATCTCCTAAAAGATATTAAATGTCAAGGGTCTCTTTCTTTTCCAAACTGCATTGGAGTCTACATACCTTTTCCATGAAGATGTTACGATCAATCCTTCTAGTCAATAGATGTTGATTTCCTTTTTTATGTGACCATAGTTGCACTTTTCACTATCTCTCATTTCTTCCTTCACATATTACTCCCCGAGAACTTCCATCCATAGTTCCTTTATTTTATCAACCACCTCATATTCCATATGAGGACATATTACGTTGATTTTATTATGTGAACCATGCCTTTACGCATTCTTTCAAAGGAGGAGATTATTTTCCTTGATCATGCTCATGAGGTAGAGCATCTATCCATGCTAACTGCAATTGTATGACATGACTCAATTTTATTAAAGACATGCATACATACCTCATTTCTTCCTTTTGGTCATCTTCCTTCGGCAGCGTCCTTGATTGAAGGTTCTTCAATCATCTTAACCTGCTTCATTTCTTAGTCATCATACCATCATCCCATGAATCCCTCACAAGGTGGAATTTGTTGGAAAATGTAAGTAGGTTCGTTCTTCATTATTGTACATATGTAATTTATTTGTCAAAAGAAAATGAAAAGAATTTCTTTATTAAATTGAATTGACTTATTAAAGCATGGGTTTTATACTTGGTTCAATTATAGGTCAAGCCTCCATTGTAGGCTTTAGGTTAATTGTCAAAGCCATTTATTGTTTGACTCCTCCATCAAATCATCCTCTTTAGCAAAGTCTTCAAGACTGCCTCTTCAAGTCAACCTCAAAAGAATAATTATTAAGTGAAAATCATGTCAGCCTAAATACAACGACACACCTATTAATATACTCATGTCTGCTCATTTCTAGATGGCAAACTACTATATATACCCAGCTGAGCTTGTCGCATTTCATCATCTGTGGAGCTTGCATTTGTCAAAGGTAGTTTCGGTGGTCTCTGTGGAACAGTTCAGTGATCTCAGGAAAGAAATTCAGAACCTCGCATTTCATAGAAGTTTATCTGGTGAAGTCTCAATGACCACAGTAAAGTATTTCTACAGTTTCGTTTCCCTTTCAGTATTAGTGTGTTTCGGTGTAAACTACAGAAATGAAGTCTTATCACAGTGCCACTATCTTGGTAGAAGAAATCAGTGTCATGTTATCACAGGTCTCAGTGTGATGAAGATCTCGACACTGTCTCAGCGAAGAAAGGTTTGGTACAAGGTTTGATGACAATGATAAGTTTTCAATGCTGCCACAGAAACAAGGATTTGGTACCCTCTCAGTGACAAGGACTCAGTGCTCACACAGTGACATGGATCAAACTCAGAGATGAAGGATGACTTGATGGAGGGAGTCTAGTCTAGTTTGTAAGGGTCTTGGTCATCTCATATTGAATCTACTAAAGGAAGAATTTATGACTGGGTTTTCCCCTCGAGGGGGGTTTTGCCCTGGCAGCGTGCCTATATCTTGTGTTCTCTTCTATTTGTTGCTTGGCATTAATCTTGATGATAAGAAAAGATAATTAAGAGAACGAATACTAATAATAATATCACAAGTTAATGTCATTAAGAGATAAATTGTTTAAACTACCTAACCTCTGGATTTTCCAACAGAATTCCTGGTGAGACACTTGCTTCTTTCAATAGGTGAATCTTCCTTTGAAGATTCCAATGGAGGACATTGATCATCCTCATCTTGCAAATGCTCCCCTTGAATGATATATGACGAGCTCTATGCTAGATGACTTTCTTCTATCCATAAGTACTACTTATACTTATGCTTCTAATGAGGTCACCAAGAGCTCCTTTTCAGTATAGCTGACTGCCATAGACTTCTACTTCAGCTCTTTTGCAAGCTTCTTATGATGTCTTGAGCTTTTGTTTTATATTGTGTGCTTCTTATGATGCCATCTCCTAACATGATGCATCTTATGGTGCCTCTAATGATTCCTACCATGATAGTTATACAAGAACTGAAAAACAAAGACTTGAAAAGAACTAGGTGAAGAAGATCATCTCAATCATAGTAGAGATCGCTTATTTCTTCCTTTTTGGACTTCTACTTTTCAGCGTCTTCAATGATATGGGCTTCTTCCCTTCCTCTTTTGTTGTTGTCCTTCTTGAATTTTGGACAATCTCTTCTATAGTGCCCATATTCATGACAGCCATATCATTGAATCTTGGCCATATTCCTTTTCTTTTTCTGAGGACCAACCTTCCCAGACTTCCCTTTTCTTTCGGTCATGGTAGCAAATGCTTGTGCTTGTTCACTTGATCCTACATCAAGTTTTGCCTTCAGCGTAGTTTCCTCAATTTTGCATAATGACCGTAGTTCCTTGAATGAAGTAGCTTCCTTCTTTCCATAGATACTTGATGTGAAGTTGCACCATTCCCCTGGTAGTACATTGAGCACTATGGTAGCCATTTCTCTATCAAACATTATTTCTCCCAACTCTTGGAGTTGGTCTCTTATTTCTGACACCCTCATAAAATATGAGGATATTCCTTCTTCCTTGGATATCTTCATTTTGTAGAGTTCTTGTCTTAGTGATATTACTTCTCCAACAGTACTCATGGAGAATAGTTCCACCAACTTGTCATATATCTCTTTAGCCGTTTCCAACTTTGATACATAGGGTCTGAGGGTATCCTTGATGGACTCAATGAGAATCCTTTGGGCCCTTACTTCCCCTTTCATGTACTTTGCAAGTGCTTGAGCTTCTTCCTTTGGAGGTTTAGTTATTGAGCCCTTAACATGTTCCACAACTTCATTTTCTATGAGGATCAAATCGGTCCTCTTCTTTCATGCTAGAAAGTTAACTGACCCAACCAACCTGTTGCTCTTCTTGCAAAAAGACATTTTTATTGATTCAGATGTGGACATAAAGATACTTCGTGAAGATAGTCCTTGATGACAAAATCTTCAGTCTACTGCCTTCTTGAATTTGATGATGATGTGGTAATAGAATATTTCTTCTTGAAGAAGATGTATTCCTTCAAAATGATCCTTGACCCAAAGAGAGGGAGATACCTTGAACCTTTGATGATGATAACAACACCCTTCTTCTAGCTTCCCTTGGATGAGTAGACTTCAAGATGCTACGCTTGTAGGTCTTCTTGAATTTTAGTAGAGGTAGGGTCTATTGAGGTCTTCTTTCTTGAGATGAAGATTTGAGCGAGGTTCCAAAAATGCTTCAAGTGTAGATTCTTTCCTTGAACGAGTTAGGGTATTGATACATTCTTCAAGATGATGATGTAGTCCTTGTCTTCGAAATGCCTTAGAGATGATAGGATCTTCTTGATGCTTTGAAGCCCTTGATATTCTTCTTCGGTCCTTGAATGCTTGAGTGTACTCTATTGAGCTACCCTTCCTTGACTTGTTACCTTAGCTTTGATTCCATGTTGAGAAATCTAAGCTAGAGTAGGTGATTTCTCATTCAATGATAACTGCTTGATGAGAGGAAAACCCACAAGAATTCTTCTTCTTATAGAATCTTCAATTGATGAATTCCAAGACCTAGACCCTTGACCAACAACCCCTCCAAGGCCAAGTCAATCCTTGCTTCAAGTCAAAGTCAATTTCTTCTTGAAGATACTGCAACCTCGGCCCTGCAATTTAAGTTTGAGATTCTCAGCCTCTCTTTCTGCAACTTTCGGCCCCCTGTAGGTGACTACAATTTTCCAAGTGTGACCGAATTAGGGCAACTTTAGCTCTCTTTCTCCTTTGCTTGGCTAGGGTTGACTTCTTTGTGACTTCGGCCTTCAATATAGGTTCCTTTGTTGCCTTGTTTCGGCCCTCTTGTGATGACTGTAATTTGGACTTGCAACAAAGAGATAAACCCTAGTCTCCTCACACATGTGAACAGAATGTGGCCCAAAACAAATAAGAAAAACTTCGCTCTTCCTTCTCCTCCCTTCGTTGGTTGTTAGTCTTCTTTTCCTTGCCTTGATCGAACTTCTTGTGAGTGAGTGAATGTGTACTTGCATGAGGTTGAGTGCTCCTTTCTATAGTGATCTCTCCATGCAAATAAGCCAACTTGTCTTCTTCCTTAGGCCGACTTGTCCTTTTAATAGATTAATTTGCTTTCTTTGAGGACCAACTTGATTGTGCACTTGTGACAATGTCTTGGAGGGTCTTTTGACTCTTTCAATGACTCAAATAAATATGCACCATGCCCAAGGAGGGTCATTCATACACGAAAATGACATTTAATGACTTGATGACCAATCCTAAGAGCTCACAATGGGAGATTGACCTAAAAATAAATTTTCCTTGACCATGAAACCCATGCCTCAAGATTAATAATAATACATTTATTTTTCTCATTACTTCAAATACATAAAATCATGATTACACATGTCATTATGAAGACCGCACCTAGTTACATATTTCAACACTTTCCGTAGATGTTTGATACAAATTTTCCCCATTCATCTGGTACTGCATTGAGTACACAAGTGGTCATCTTTCGATCTGACATTGTTTCCCCTACCTCTTGTAGTTGAACTCTAATTTGAGATACCTTCATGAGATATGAAGCTACCCCCTCTTTGATACTTTCATTTTGTATAATTCAGTTCTTAAAGATATTATTTCCACAGTTGTACTTACATAGAACAGTTCTATCGATTTGTTATAGATCTCTTTTGATGTCTTCAATTTTGCTACAAAGGGAATGAGAGAATCCTCGATAGATTCAATGAGGATTCCTTGATCTCTTACTTCTCCTTTCATATATTTTGATAGTGCTTGAGATTGATCTTGAGGAAGCATTGTGGTGGAGCCCGTAACATAATCAAAAACTTCATTTTTTGTGAGAATCAAATCTATTCTCTTATTCCATGCAAGGTAGTTCGATGTCCCAACAAGTTTATTGTTCTCCTTGTAGAAAGTAGTCATTTGATTTGTAGATTGAGACATGAATAAAAAGTACTTACTTGACAAATGAATACGCCCCCTTGATGATGATGTCTTCCACTAGAGTGTGAGGGATGATCTTCCTTCTTCAAAATGGCAACGCTTCTTCTTCAAGATGAGAGAGAGATCTTTTCTTCAATATGAGGGAGATCACTTTGATTCCTTTGATGATGATGAAGTGTTCTTCTTGCTTCCTTTGGATGATGATGTAGTATGTGGAAGACTTCCCAAGATGCTTCAAATGCGTGAGTCCTTCTTTCTTTAAGATGGAGGTAGGACCCTTGAGGTCTTCTTTTCTTCTTACAAGAGTTCTTCCTTCAAAATGATAAAGTTTGTGTGAAGTGATGACTAGATCTCCTTGATGCTTCTTCTATTCGGCCCTTATGTATCCCTTTTCAATTGAGTGATCTTCAAGTTGCCTTCCCTTGTCACCTTAGCTCTGATACCATGTTGAGAAATCTAGGGCAACTAGATTAGATGTGATTTCTTTTAACTTGATAATTGCTTGTGATGTTCTTTACTTCAACTTGTAGGATTTATAATTTAGTTTCTTCTTTTCTTGATTATTATAGTGTTCTTATCATCAAACAGCTAACAAAACATGAAGATCAATAGTACAAAGAGGACACAAGATATAGGCTGCTAGCCAGGGCCAAAACGTCTCCTAGAGAGGAAAACCCACAAGAAATTCTTCTCTTCTTATAGAATCTTCAAATGATGAATTCCAAGACCCAAGATAGAGACCCCTTCCAAGACCAAGTCAACCTCTTCCTTGATGATCTTTCCTTATACAACTTCCAGCAACAAAGTTCAACCCTCCAGCGACTGCTGCAACTTCGACCCCAGCAACTTCTACAAATTCGACCTCCAGCAAATTCAACCCCAACAACTTCTACAAATTCGACCTCCAGCAAATTCGACCCCAACAACTTCTGCAATTTTGACTTTCCAGAATCTTTTGCAACTTCGCACATGTGGGTGACAGAGGCTAATTTAGGCTCCCTTTCTTCTTCGCTTGGCTTGCTTCTTCTTTCTTAGACAAATGAATGATGTGGCTTCCCTTTAGATCACAGATTTTAGCCTCCTTAGGAGATCTGAAATTTCATCCTTTGTAGCTGCAAAAACCCTAGCTTCTTCCTTGCACATGTGAGAGAAAGGAGACATATTAGGGTTTAGACTTTGATTTCTTCTTCCTTAGACCTTCCTTCTTCTTTTCTTGACTTCCTGTCTTCTTTTTAGCTTCAACGAACTTGCTTGATGGTATCCTCCAAATGAGGTCGAATGCTTCATATATAGGCTTTCTAGGAGTGCGAATTGCCCTTAATGAGGTCGACTTCTTCTTTTTAGGCCAACTTGGTCTTGGAGGGACTTTTGACGCAATTTTGACTCAAATAAATTCTTTTGACTTGATACAAAATGCCCAATAGGGTCTATTACATATGATAAATGACTCTTTTGATTCCTTAACTCTATGACAAACCCTAGAAGCACACAATGGGTGCTTTGACCTATAAATAAATTGACTTGAGCATGAAACCCATGCTATAAAATAACAATAATATTTTTTTCTTTTTCTCTTACATCAAATATATAAAGTTAAGAATACATAAGATATTATGAAGACCGAGCCTAGTTACATATTTCAACAGATGTTGGACATTCGATGGAGAATGTTGGAGCCCTAATGAGGAGCAATGGCTTTGATAATGACTTATTATTCATTATGTGACCCTCATCCAGCCCCATGAACTCGGACAATGAGCTTTGAAAGTTAGACATTAACTTGAGAGATGGTGCACCCTTGAGATAATTGGACGTCCCCAGGTTGGCATTGTACCTTCTTGATGGACGTTGCACTTCTCTGGATGATGATTGATGGTGTCAATCAGTGGGGACCTCTTTGGAAGGGTGGATGCACCCTCTACCTTGATGACATCATGCACTACCTTGAGGAGGTCATGTTTTCTTCTAGGGAGACTTGTAGGATGCAGCCAAATATGCCTAGAAGAATCGGCACACTCGTGCTTAGGAGTTCGAACAAATTGTCCAAGACGGTCCTTCACTTATGGATATGAGATGGCTAATCCCAGAGAAAAATTTATTCCAAATGAATATAGGGATGCTCAAGGCTTTTTAGAGAGATAGAGTATGGAGTTTTCGTGAACCTCTTTAACAACATCAGGGCAATTATATTCAATATTGCATCATTAACATTAGTTCTCATAATTCTTAATTTGAGATAGGTGTCGACTAATATATAAGACAGATGGGTGTACCGACTTCACAATGTCTAGTCCATTTGGTTTTCTTATAAGCTGTGATTTTTTCCTATGTAGTGATGCATCAAGAGATCCCATACAAGGAACATTTGACTAAGAATGGGCTTTCTAACAACGTTTTCCCTATCTACCATCATTTAAAGGCTATGAAGCATATTTTTTTAAAGTGTCAATTTACCAAGAGTTATTGGAAATTTCTACAAGATCAATATTTAGCACTACTTCATGCCATGGTTCGTTGGTGTGCTACCTTGCTTAGAGATTGATGGTCCCTAGTCCATTTTGCATTTTCTAGGGTCTAGCATCGTTTGAGGATTTTAACTTTATTCATTCTCTTGAAGATCAAGTGTAAGTCCATTTTTGAGGAGGAGGTTAGCCCATTGTCAATTTTTTATATTGTGATGAGATTCACCATCTGCTCCTGGTTGTTAAGGGCACTATATTGATCAAAGATGCCCAATCCTCAAGCCCATAGCTTATTCAAATTTTATTTCAATACTAGTTGCATAATGCATTATGGAAAAAGTTATGATTTCTATTTTATATATGCTTCCACTTTCTATTCTGCTATTTCTAAATACTTTGCCATAAATATAAATGTATTTAGAAAATAAATAAATAATAAAAAACTTCATGTCATTGAACTACAACAACCACGAGGAACCTTTTCCCAACAATAACAATATTCAAGCATAGAGGGGCTTTCACAGTGCAACATTTTTTGCACTGTAGAAAAATAGGTAAACAGAAAAGGTTAATCTTCCAAATCTCACACTTAGCGACATAAACATTGTTTAGACTTGAGGCAATATCATTGGACCAGCTCTAAAAATTACATCATCTCATATTCATTAAAAAACTCTATGGGAAATGTATATTGTTCCCTCTTCGTGTACCCTTCGACCCTCTTAGGGGGATTGGTGGGCATACTTGTTTCAGGAGTTAGACAGGGTGTAGTGAACTGGTTTCCCGTTTGCATGCCTGGGTGATTTTTGTGGGGGATTGTGGGGATCTCCCTAAAAAGTGGCATTTGTGTTGCGGAGAGCAGTTGTTTTTGTTTTCTATGAATCTTCAAGACCTAAGGTGGGAGATAAATATGCCTCCATATCGAGGCTAGGTGCGTCAAGAAATGGAGGAGAGGGGTCCTCAGAGACTACAGCAACAACCCGAGCTCAGTTTGGTTGAAACTGTTGACCTCGTGCCTTCTCAACCTCTTCCCTTTGTGGAGAATGTCATTGCGTCGAATGACAATGGTAGGTTCATTCTGCAGTTGACTGTTGAACAATTCACTGGACCCTATGTTTTAAAACTGGGTCGGTTTGATTCGAAATCAGCCTAGTTGACCGAGCCATACCCCTGCCCGGACCGACTAGGTCAATTATCCGGTTCGGCGGTCGATTTATTACCGAACCGGCCAAGTTAGTCACTGATTCATCCGATTCAATAACAAACCGATCGAGCTTGACTTAAACCAGCTAGTCTCAATGACAGGAAAAACAGACGGGTTGGGCGGACTTGAAATCATATTTTTTTATGTTTAAACTATTTCCTAGCCCCTCTACCCCTCTCCCACACCTATAAAGGTGACCCAACCCCCTCATATTTCCTCATAGCTATCTCATTGCATTTGTGTGAGCATTTGTGAGGAGTTTGTGAGCAGTTGGAGTTGGTTTTTGGAGCAGCATTGAGGAGGTTCTTGAGCAATCTTTCGAGCAGCATCGAGGAGTTGTATTTTGGAGTAGCAATTGCCATTGAGGAGTTGGTTTTTGGAGCAACATTGATTATGTGTTTTTGTTCTGATCTCTATATATTACATGTATTGGAGAGTGCACTAGGTGCCATTTTGATATAATGGATATATTCATGAGCATACTTTGATCATATGTTGTCTTCTCTCTATTATTCTAATGCTTTGAGTTTGGAAACATGAATGAAAATATTTAAAAATATGTTTTTCCATTAAAAATTAAATATTTAATGTACTTTTTGCAAAGACCAAGTCATTGGAATCAACTAGTCTGAGTTGATACTGAGCCGGAGTCCGAGTGAGAGTTGACCCTCGGTTGGTTCCGAGTCTGAGTCCGAGTTTTAAAACATTGACTGGACCAGCTCAACCAAGCTAGACAAGACAACCACAATGACACTGTGGACTTCATGAACCATATCCAACAAAACCTGTGGAAGATGCATGATTAGTTGGTTAGCCTTTGGAGAGGACAGCGGTGTATCCAGGAGCAGTTGGACCATTTGGTAACCCCACTGGCTCACATGGAAGGGCATGTGCACTACAAATTCAAGCCCCCGCCATCACTTGGCTCGGACCTAGATCACCCTCTTCCGGTAAATTCTAATGAGGTCTGATGTTAGTTGACTATCTTTTGGTTTTTTGGGTGTTTTGGAATTTACTACTAGTTAGCTTATGTAAATCTCCGCCATTTTGGAAGTTTACTTTGTATTTGGGTATGCAAATGTTGGCCAATAAATCTAGTAAGTGTGAGGCCAACACGTTTCTAAGATATGCCATGAGAAGATGTAAATTTTTGAGTTAGTAGAAAAACCTTGATTGACAAAAAAACACTCTATGGGAAACCAAATGAAGGCACAAGAAAACTATATGACATTATGATTGGCATCCATAAGCTTGTTACTAAATTAGATGAATGTGAGTCACACACATTAAGATGCTCAAGTATTTCATAGAAAAACTACCACTAGACTTTTTGAAAAAATATAAGAAATTCCCATGAAACCCTACAACTTTAGGAAATTTACATTAGCATTCAAAAAAAAAAATAACATTGACCAACCTCATTAGTATCTACTTGATTAAGAAGATGTGACATGTTATCAAAATAATGATACTCATCTTTTTTTATAACCATGGGAATTGGTAACTCATTAGAGTGACCTAGGTTAGGCTTGAGATAAACCATTTGGATGTCACTATTCTGCAAGAGTATATCCAACAACCTACAAGCCAAATATATAAATAATTTGTGACTTAGCTAGGGTCGCAAAATCTTAAGGAACACCTAAGTGAACCTCTATCCGAAGGGGCGTCTAGCCTTATCACAACATGCAAGGGTCTCATTGGTGATTTGAACCCAAGTGGTGAGAGTGCAAGATCTACCTCCCAACCATCTTGTCAAATGACCCAAGTGCAAGTAATGGTACAAATAAAAAACACTACCACTTTATTGCCCATTTAAACTTTTTTTTTCACTTATAACAAAAAGATGGGTTGTGCTCCGAAATTTCACTTTAACAAAGGCTTCACAAAATATTGATAATGTGAACAGCCATGATGAAACAACATCATGCACTTTGAAAAATAAATAATATGGCCTGTTACGCACCAAAAGTGGGTAGCCCTATAGGAGAAAATGTTTCTCCTACCTTGGACAACCAGCCCAGTGTTGCAATAATTGTCCCCCCACCCCCAGATTTGAAGGCAGATTCACGTCCCAGACGGATACACCACCAATACTCCAACGAAATAGTTCTTAGGCTTCTGGAATTGTGACGATTCCGAACTGCAATCTACAAGCCTGAACCGCAATTACGCCACGATTCCAAAAACCATTCACATGGTTCAGCGAGGATTTCTTCTTTTGGAATTTTCAAACTGTTATGTGAGGAACTATGCTTCCCGAATAGTCCCAAGGTGCCCCTTGATGCTCCCTAGACGCTTCCTAGATGCTCCCTAATGGTAATGTTAAATTCTTAAAGTAAAAGTGACTTTTACTTAACTTTTTAACATTACCATGAATGACTCGGGATGTTTGAGAGTGGTTCCAACCTCATCAGACTCCATATGGAGAAAATAAAATTCCATATCCGATTCAAAATGCAGCGTGCTTAACAGTTTTCAAGGTTTTCAGGATCAATGGGATTGTGGCATTTCATTAGATTATATCGTGTATGAGGGCATGTGATTGGCATTTAATCAAGAGCACCAAGCCCTATATGTACCCAGTGTTGGTGGTGTTGATTGTTGTGTTGGAAAAATGCAAACTGGCAGCTTATTAATTCTGATTTTCCTTAACCTTAATACTTGCTTGTGAACTTAGTATTCATGTGCTCTTTATTTAGATCTTTTCATCAAACAAATATCAAGAACAAAAATAGCAACAACAAAGGACACAGATATTAGGCTCTCAGTCAAGGCAAAACCACTCCAAGCGGGAAACATGGAAAAACTCTTCTCTTCTGTTGACAGTGTTGGGTACCGCCAACATACAGGGGGTCTCCCTGATGTGAAGTCCAAATTAGACCTCATAGCGTTTGCAGTAGGAGCCCCATCCAGAGCATCAACCCGGCCACCATAACTTAAGATTAGCCTTGGTTTCAACAGATAACATAAGAGATTTTATACATAACCTTGAACAAGCAAATATGTTGACACTGTGAAGCACCAATTACAATGTGAAAGAGGGGACTTTCACAAGGGAAGACATAAGTGAGTCTCTGGAAGGAATTAATAGTACTAACCTAAGAGAGACACACGAGAGCAAGCAAAGATTCGTTAGTAATCTAGTGAAGTAGTTCACATAGACACAACGATCATAAAACCAAATACAACACACCTTCAACGAGATAAATACCAAAGCCGTCGAAGTAGTTCAATTTCTTTAGTACATATGAACAAAACATATATAACAAACATCTAAAGGAGAGTCCTAAGACATTCACAATACATGCATGAAAATGTGTTCAGTCATTGTGCTTCAATTATTAGGTGAAAGATCCAAGCACGCAATCACAAAGGTGAGCCACTAGCTCCCATAGTGGAACACTGAGTCACTTCTTGCTTCTTCAAAGAATACTTCTCTCCTATGCCAAGTAGAAAAGCCAAAACTAGCTCTCTAAAGCCTAAGCCTCCAAAAGCCCCTTGCTTGAGTTATGAGGTTGTTTTTATAACAAGAGGAATGACCTTTCATCTCCCCTTGACTCTTGAATTACCCTCATAATTCTTGAACTTCTAAATGACTCTTGGACTTCTCTAAGTAACTTTTGAACTTCTACATGTGACTTTTGTCCATATATGACTATGACTCTTGATATCCCACATATGACTCTTGGACTTCCACACATTACATTTTGTCCTTTTCCTTTTAATAATTACATCATTACATTCCACATGATGTGGCATGACACATGGACACACTTGACATTGTGATGACACTTGTACAAATCACAACTTGACAATGGTCACATGGACTTCATGATGAGATGGCAATGCCAAGTTGTTCTCCTTGCTACTATGTATTTGACCTCTTTAAGATAGATCTCATATGTACTTCATCTCTGTGAATGATCTATTTTGTTGCTCGTCTTTACCCTCCAAAGGGTCATGGATCAGATTGGAATATTCTGAGTCATCATGCAATGTCTTCATTTTGTATTAGTTCAAGATCTGCTTCATGTCTTCAAGATGGTTTCTTTTTATGCTTCTTCGCTGCAAGTGCTTCTATGCTTCTTCTCCTTGACATCTTCCTTGAGCATCACCATGTCATGCTGAGAAGGAACACTTGCCAATGAAGATCACCCATGACAAAGAAAAATCAGTCTTGAAATCATCTATTTTACCTCTACTTTGGTCATGGAAGAAGTTACTTATAAAGGCTTGTAAAAAGACTTGAGAAAGAAGGGCTTGATGAGGAGGGCGCAATTGAACTCAACAGTGGCTTAGGAAGGCACCATTGTTCACTATTACTGCGCCATGCGCTATAAAGAAGGGGTTCTTCAAGGTCCAATGTTGATGGGCTTTTTAATTAAGAATGTGCCATGCGTTGGGTTCAAAGGAGTAGGAGACAATGAAAGCACAATAGAGTCGGACATTGAGCAAGGGATGACTACACTATTTACTAAAAGTGCACCATGCGCTCAGGGAGAGAGAAAGAGATTTCTTGAGCGCAGGGCGCAGTGACAAGAGACAAGGAGGAACCACTGTTGCTTGACAGTGTGCCATGTGCCAGAGAGGCTAAGTGAGAGTGCAAGGCACAATGACAATGTACAAGGATGCCCGACTATTGCTTGAGAGTGTGCCATGCACTTTTAAAGAGACAGAGGATCATTGTTCTTCCGAAGTGCGCTTTTGAAAGGAAAGAAGGTCCTTGTTCTTCCGAAGTGCGCCCAAATGATCCTTGTTGTTCTGAAGTGTGCTCAAAGGGTCCTTGTTGTTTCGAAGTGCACCTTGTTTTCCTGAAGTGCGCTCAAAGGGTCCTTATTGTTCCAAAATGCGCCTAGTTTTCTTGAAGTGCGCTCAAAGATTCCTTCTTGTTCCAAAGTGTGCTCAAAGGGTCCTTGTTGTTCTGAAGTGCACCTTGTTCTCCTGGAATGTGCTTTTCACTGTGCACTTGAGGTGCACTCACTATGAGTTTGAAGTGCGCTCAGGGTTGGGAGGGCGTAGTTTTCTCCAACAATGATTGTTTGTTCATCTGGAATGCGCTTTTCACTGAGGGAGGGAGCAAAAGGCTAGCTCACTTATCCTAGGAAGTACTAATGCACTGTGAAAGGGAGGAGACCTTAGAAAAGACTTAGTGCACAAGACTTGGTGAACAAGGTTGCATCGTTGCGGCTCATGAATAAGCTATGCTCATCACCTAGTAAGAGGGCTAATGCCTTCACAACTTGCATTGGGCAGGAGGTCCAAGAAGAGCTCCAAAATGGCCAAGTGTGGTACCCGTAGAGTAAGAGAGGAAATGCATTTGAACATAACTCAAACTTGGATCACACACATGAAAACCATCAATACAAGCCAAAAGGACACACAGGACCCATGGATAGGAATCACACCTTGGAACGACAACAAAGCGACACTTATTTCTAAGTGTGACAATTGAAACGACACTTAGAACACAATTTATGACGGAAGTGACACTGTGACGAAAAGGTGCACTAAGTTGTAGGAATGTGTCTAGCACATATTCTAATGATATGTAGGACCGTGTAATTCAAATGGGTGTGCTAGAACTAACTCTAGTGATGTGCAAAGGTGCGACTAATACAGGTATGAAACAAAAAAGGCAATACATGTGACAGGAGATTAACATGAAGACGACAATTGCAAAATGTGAACGACATTGAACACGACACATGCCAGAGCAAAGACAACATGAAAACGACACTTATTAAAGTGAAAGCAAGCAAAAGCGACAACTGTGAATGTGAAAGCGAAGGCGCGCCAAAAGCAACAGTTGAGAAACTCACTGAAATAAAAGTATAATTGCAATCAAATTGAGGGAGATTGTCCATTGAAAGTGCACACTGACTGTCGCCATGAGTTGAACATTGCATAGGCACCGTCTTGATGGATTGTGTTATGCCTGTCCAAGCTTGCATAAAGGAAGCGCACTTACGAACTCACCAAAGACCTAGTATGTGTAAGCAAGTGACTTGACACTTAGAGCTTGAGCAGAAGACTTAACACTTAGCAATCATCAATCGACAATAAAGTGATCATACACGACAAATCGTAAGATCCTCAGTAGGCTCCAAAATTCAAGTGTAAGCAAAATTTTGGAGGGTGTTGATTGCAACGTCAACATTTTCTTTATAGAATCTGCTTCGAATGAGATACAAAGACCCAATCCCTAAACCAAGTACTTCTCCAAGTACCAAGTCATCCCTTTCAAAAAGTCCTTCCTTGATCCTACATCAACCAACTTCAAACTGCAACCTCGACCTGCCAGCTTCAACACAACAACTTGTTCTGCTACTTTGACCCTGTAATTTCGGCCTTGCAGCTGCCACAAAAACCCTAATCCAACTTCCTCCTGAGACCCTCCTAGAGCAAGACAGCCCTTCACAAGGTGAACAAGCTCAAGATAGAGTAATATTCCTTCCAACTACAAGATACTGCATTTAGTCCTACTGCAACTCGAACCTGCAATTTCTGCCTCTTTCTGCAACATCAGAAACACTAGAACTTTGCACATGTGAGAGAAATAGAGCCCAAAAACAGAGATTTTCCTTCCTTCTTGGATTCTTCTTGCCTCCTAGACCTTCACTCTCCTTTTCTGCTTCTCCCAACTATAAATCGACCCTCTTTAGTGAGTGTGTCCCAAATGAGGTTGAATTGCTCCTTTATATAGCCTTCTCAAGGGGTCAAATTCCCTCCTCAAGGCCGACTTGTACTTTTGGAATTTCCAGGACTTTCTAGACTCAAAAATAATTCTTTTTCAATTACATTTTCCCGAAAGGGTCTTATAAACATGATGTTGACTCTTTTGATTCATGTCAATAAATTCTAAGACCTAACAAACCCTATGAAGAACATGCTTTTACCTGGAAAACCATCAATAATGAACATGAAACCCATGCTTTTAAAATAATAACTTTTTCTTTTCTTGTTTTGTTTGTTACATATGATACATATTGAAATGAGGAAAACAACAATTATGAAGACTGAAACTAGTTACATTCTTCAACACTCCCTCTTAACTAGGGAGGTATTCATAATTGTACAACCAATACAACATCATTCTCAAATTGAAGATTTCTCCTAAGTCTGATTGATAAGCCAACTGTAAGCATCAACAATATAACTAGCATTTTTTCTAAGGCCTAACTAGACAAGCTCCACTTCATTCAGGAGCATTATGCTAGGAGCCTTTATGTGTGATACCACACTACCTCTACAAGGCACATACCCCATCTAAACGTTCACAAGGTATGTCCTTTTAGGACTATTCTTATCTTGGATCTCCACACCTGAGTCCTCAAAGAATATTGGTCCTCTTTGCTCACTCTTCTCTTGGATGCCTGTCCCATCCTGAAAGAGTGTCGATACCTTTCCTTTCTTGGATTTTATATCCTCAAAGAAACCACAGATGCTTATCCAATCCTCCACCATTCTTTCTCCATTACCTAAAGAAGAGAATGCACGTGTGATGTCCAACATCACTCCCTCTCAACTAGAGAGGATAATCCTATTCCCTCTTGTCCAAGAAATAGATCCTTTCTCTTATTTAAGGAGGCTCTTTTGCTCCCTCTCAAATCTAGAGGAAGTTATAGACTTCCTTTCTATTTGGGAAGTCAAAACTACAAGCCTTATAGCTTGTCTCTATAAGAGTATCAGCTACTTGTTCTTCGTAGCTACATGGCTCCCTCTTTCCTTCGCATCTCTTGCATCGAGCTTGATTCCTTCTGAGGTATCATGGAGCCAACTTCACTCTTCAATCTTGTGACAAGATCGAGGTCATCTCTCTTGCTTATCACTTTCATCTCGTCATCATCAATGAAGGGATTATATTGAGCCTTTCCAGTCCTCAAGTTGATCATAGCTTCTGCATGAAAGTGATCTCCTCTGTTGACCTCTAGGTTATCTTCTTGCACTGCTACCTTTCAATAAGTGTATCTTGAATTCACAATTGCCAGGTATCAGATATTGAGCTTCCCTCATTCTTCATACATTCCTTCCATACATTTGAATTTGCTTCAATTGTCATCACATATTCCTGCAACATCGTTCCAGGTAGCAAAATAATATGTTAACCAGATAACCAACAATAATTATGATCAAACTTACCTTATCATGATGACCTTCTCTTTCAAGCACCAATGTCCTCATGGTCCATCTCCATACGAAACTTCCTTCATGCATTAGAGTGCCCAAGGATCAAACTTGATTACCAAGTTAGAACTTTTCTTTCGGAGATTATACTAGATGTTAGTGATTATTTACATATTCCAGAGAAAGTATTAACCCTTTATTCATCCTTGAATAAGCCAAATTATCACTTTTAAAACATCATCTACATGGCGTGTTCCACGATTCTGTATGACTTATCCAAGAGTTACTTTTAATATGCATTCCTACGCTTCTCATTCCATCATATAGCTATATGTTCTAAAATGAGCCTACAACCTGGCCCATTGCATTCCTTCATCCCTTAAGAGTATTGTTTCCATACTATATGGAATGCATACTAACCTTGTCATAATGCCACTTCCAAGAACCTTCTAAAATGATGCTTCTTACAGGATCATGATGATCTTAGCAAGATGACAACCTCTAACATAATCTTAGATAATGTTTGGAAGACCAATATGCAAAATGGTCTTATCTTTCTATCCCTAAAAGACTAGATGACTTCTACAAAGTAACTTAACCAAGTAGCCTCAGCTTATGATACTATTACATGCTTCTTTTTATGCAAAAATCAAGATTCTTCTATAAACAACAATGCATATTGTCCTAAAGGAAAGACCAATCTTTATAAAGAACCTAACAAACAGAGTGCCTACTTTAATAGTAGAGACCATTCAGATCTTCTTTCTTCGGCTTCTTCTCATGGTCTCCCACGACCTCAGCTACATGAGCTTCACTTCTCTCCTTTCTCTTGTTGTTATGTTGGTTTGGACAGTCCCTCTTAAAGTGTCCAAACTCATTGCATTTAAAGCATCAAACCTTGGACATATATTTCTTCTTGGACTTGCCAAACTTTCATTTCTTCAACTTCTTGACTCTAGCTAGAAATGCTTGAGATTGCTCATCTGATCCCATGTCATCTTTTACCTTGATCCTTAATTCTTCTAGAATGCATTGATCCCACAACTCATGAAAAGGAAATGAATCTTTCTTAGAGTAGATGCTTGTTGCAAAGCTGCTCCATTCTTGTGGTAATGCATTCAACACATAGATGGTCATTTCTAAATCAGAAATTTATTCTCCAAACCACTGCAGATGGTCTCTCGATTGAGAGATTTTCATGAGAAAGGATGCCATGTCCTCATCCTTTGATTTCTTCATTCCATATAGCTTATTCCGCCAAGACATCTTTTGTCCTAATGTATTTACAGAGTATAAGTTCACTAGCTTGTACTTTCAAATTTGCAACAAATGGAACAAGAGGATTCTTAATGGATTCAACTATGATCCTTTGAGCCCTTACTTCCCCTTTCTTGTACTTTGCTAGTTCTTGAGTCTTGTCTTTGCTAGGTTCAATGATCTCACCAGTGACATACTCCATTACCTCATGTTCGGTAAGTGTCAGGCAATCCTTTTCTTCCATGCTAGGTAATTTGATGCTCCAACGAGCTTATTGCTTTGCTTGCAAAAAGAACCCATATGACATGTAGATTAAGACATTGAGTAATAGTGTTATACTTACTTGATAGCCAAGATTCTCTTTCTCCTTGATGAAGTCTTCAACCTTTCTTGATGCCCTCAAGATCCTTGAAGAAACTTCAGTAATCTCCTTAGAAGATGTTCCTAGGATTCCTCCAGCTTCCAAGAGCGATGAATGATTGCCAAGATCTTTTGATGCTTCCTTCAAAGAGGTCTATCAATGAGTCTTCAACTAATTCCTTTTCCCAAGAGACAACATTCTTGTAGTCTTCCTCCTAGGTCTTCCATTGATGTAGACTTGATATTCTTCAATGTAGAAACCCTCTTTCCAAACCAATAGGTCTTTTACTTTCTTTCTTCAACAAATGATTCCCCTTGACGAGTAAACCCTTCCTTGTGTCCACAAGATACTCCTTCCAGTTGCCTTCTTGTTCACCTTAACTCTGATAACATGTTGGAAATATGCAAACTGACAACTTATTAAATCCAATTTTCCTTAACCTTAATCCTTGCTTGTGAACTTAGTTAGTCTTATTGTGTTCTTTATTTAGATCTTTTCATCAAACAAATATTAAGAACAGAAATAGCAACAATAGAGCACACAGATATTAGGCTCTCAGCTAGGGCAAAACCCCTCCAAGGGGAAAACCCGGCAAACCTCTTCTCTTCTTTATAAAATCTACTTCAAATGAGATATAAAGGCCCAATCCCTAGACCAAGTCCTTCTCCAAGTACCAAGCCAGCACTTTCAACAAGTCCTTCCTTGATCCTGCACCAACCAGCGTCAAACTGCAACCTAGACCTGCCAATTTCAACACTGAAACTCATTCTACTAATTTGACCCTGTAATTTCGGCCTTGCAACTGCTACAAAAACCCTAATCCAGCTTCATCCTGAGACCATCCTAAAGCAAGACAACTCTTCCTAAGGTCAACGAGGTCAAGATAGAGTAATCTTCCTTCCAACTACAAGATACTACACTTCATCCTACTACAACTAGAACCTGCAATTTTGGCCTCTTTCTACGGCACCAAAAACCCTAGAACTCCACACGTGTAAGAGAAATAGAGCCCAAAAATAAAGATTTTCCTTCCTTCTTAGATTCTTCTTGCCTCCTAGACCTTTGCTCTCCTTTTCTGCTTCTCCCAGCTACAGATCGAACTTCTTGTTGTGAGATCAAACTTCTTGAGTGAGTATGTCCCAAATGAGGTCGAACTACTCCTTTATATATCCTTCTCAAGGGGTCGAATTCCCACTTGAAGGCTGACTTGTAGCGGCTACGGCCGACTTGTAATTTTGGAGTTTCCAGGGCTTTCTAGACTCAAAAATAATTCTTTTTCAATTACATTTCACCTGGAAGGGTCTTATAAACATGATGTTGACTCCTTTGACTCATGACAATAAATCCTAAGACCTAACAAACCCTAGAAGCATGAAGAACATGCTTTTACCATGAATACCATCAATAATGTGCATGAAACCCGTGTTTTTAAAATATTAACTTTTAATTTTCTTCTTTTGTTTGTTACATAGGATACATATTGAAATGAGTACAACAACAATTATGAAGATTGAAACTAGTTACATTCTTCAACATGTTGAACTCCCTTTGGCATGACCTTAGCAAAAATGTACCCTTCACTCGAGTCAAAATCAATGATCAGACATGTTAATCTTTCTCTACCATATAAGGCTTGGATTAGGTCGTTTGATCAAAATTGGGCAGTGTTGACTAATATCCCTAGAGAATCGAAGTAGAGTCAAAGGCTAGACAAGAGGAGAGGGATCTAGATTCTAGATGGTTGATCCTGGAATAATTAATCATTGATGTACAATGGATGCCATATCTATCTTGACTTATGTACAAATATGCATGTTTTCATATCTTCTACAACTAATTTGGTATTTTGAATGTTTTTTAATGTAAATGCAAAAAAATATTTTAAAAAAGTATCTATATATATATATATGCTTTCAACACTTCACTTCCAAAAAACGCCCACGCTTTGTGCTGCTGGAAATACTTAGAAGGGGTTGAATCAATATTTCTTATCAATTAGTATATTTTTAACTTCACAAAGCATTAGTTGGTATTAGCAACAAATAAACATAAACATTCTTTAACACCAATCAACAATGCATAACAATAGAGACAGTGGACAGAGATTTTTAGGGTGGAAACCCTTCCAAGACAAAAACCACCCAAAGCTTCTTAATATTTGTCTTCAAAAGATTTACATCAAGTTTTCAGTTCCAACTAAAGGAGGCTCCAACTTGTAGGATGCTCGTATGCCCTATTTACTATTTGCAACCGGAAAAATACTCCAACGCCCTAGTTTTTAGGCTCCAACCTGATGGATGCTCCAACACCCTATTTAACAGTTGCTACTAGATGGACGCTGCAATGCCTTGTGCAAGCTACAACCTTCCCTAGCACCACCTTGCCACCCTAAAGTGTTTTCAGGCTCCAACCTGAAGGAGACTCCACTCTCCTACCTTGCACCACCATGATTAGTCGACGGACTACATTTCACAATTTTCAGACTAGATCCACCTACGCTCAAAACAATATAGGAAATTGTAGTACAAGTGAACTGCAACAAAATCTCTATAAATCAAATCCGCCTCTGCTACAGTGCAACACTCCACAACCAAATTGATCTAATCAATAGTCCTGGGATTGTATAATTTGTACCATACAACCTACTACTGCAATAACTGTCACTGCCATACATTACTGCCTCATTGTATTAATTCTAACAATCATACAACGTCACTGTCACATATCAAAAGTCTTGTCATGAAGATCACTAGCATACTATCTCACAAGGTCAACGTCAACACCAAGTCACTTCCCAATAGTTGTCAACTACCATACAGTGTCACTGCTCAAAAGATTTGTACTTGCGTTATAGAGATATTGTAGACTTTTGAAAGGAAGACAACCACCAAATGCTGCAACAACCACCCCTGGAGTAATCTTTGAAATTGTTCAACTCAACACAGGCATTCAACTACAATCTTTTTCCATGCTAAAGAGAGCCACTATACTTCTTTCCTTACAAGCAACACTGAACAGTGTGAATTCCTTAAAAAATTTCATAATGATTCTGAATGAAGATAACACAATGTGATTCCTGTAGAGACCTAGAAACCTTCAATAGTTGCTGCAAGACAATGATGAAATGATGTGTCAATGAATCCCTTCTATCTGACCTTCCAGACTTCTTCAAATGTTGATTTCCATCACTGTTGGTACAAGACTTCTAGAGATCAAGATTGGTGATGATAAAGACTCCTTTTGCAACAACTTTGTTACACCATTCAAGCCCTCAACTCTGAACCACTTACATTATGTAAGTAACATTTAGAATATTTCCAAAAATCTGCACATGTATAGAGATACAAATGCAATTTGACTCTTCTCAATTATACTTCAAACATGTTTAGGTCGGCTTCAATAGACATCCATATAGTATATATATATATATATATACTTACTTATGTCAATGTGATACTTCAGAGGGACGAATGTAGGACTGCAAGCTTCAGTGAGAAGATCCCCATCATCAATAATGTTGTCTTGCAAGATGTTTACACCAAAACTGCAGAGAAAGAACCTGAGAAAACAAGATTTGTGCACCGTGAATGAGGGAGTCTTTGTCCACCTTTGTTGCTTCTAATTTTGAATCATAATATGGACCAGACCACAGATGACAACCACATAGATGACTTCTAATTCAATAATCTTTCATGAGTAGCCCTTAGTCTATGGGAGTTTACCTACACAGGTTGATGTATGCCTTCAGAATGTGATGCCAAACGCGCAGAAATGAAATAGTGATGAGGTTGCTTCAACTTGACACCATTGACTTGTGCAAATAAACCTTCGGTGCTCAGAGGAAGATAAACAATGATGACCACCACAGAGAGCTCCACAAAATGAAGATTGCTTCTTGTTGTATTCAAGGCCGCAAAATTTAGAAGCCACAAACACAGATTTGAAGCTCAAATACTACACTGTTCAGATCTGAAATGAGCACAGTGCTTTGCCCTAACAGAAGGCCATACAACTTTAAAGTGTGATGCGTTGATCCAGCAAACAAGCTCAAATATCATAGTATTAAAAGAGCCTTATTCCTTCGTTGATACGAAATCTTGAGGCCAAGCTTCAAAAGATAGCATGTAGATGAATTCATAGCTTGGTCTTCTAAGGCCGAGAGACCTGAAATAATAAGGATAACTTTCGTTGTCTTGTAATAGTGGCTCAAGGATGAATGCCCTAAAGGGCCAAGTAGGTGTGCTACTTGATTCTTCAATGTCCCAGAATTTTCGATCTTCCACCTGCAATAAAACTTAGCCCAAACGTATCCCAAATCCAATCAAGAGAAAAACCCTAGCCACTCGTCTGATGCAACAATCCTCCACAGGGTCGAGTTTGATTTTTAGGGATCAATTGTCAAAAGATAAGCATTGTATACATACATTAGGAGGGAAATCAAGATCAATGCCTCCTTTTATAGATATTTGAGGAGCTTCAATTAGGCCTTTGAATTCCTATTTTGGAGGAGACTTCTTTTGAAATTCAAATGTATTGGAGGGAAAAACCCCTTTGAGGGTTTTATTAAAATTTTAATTTTGATTTGTCTTTTAATACAAAACATTCACATGCCCTTACAATTAAGCCTTTTATCACAATATACATTATTTTAATTTTGGAGTCCTGCCTTATCACTTAACCATTTAATCTGACTGAAGAAGAGTTGCCACTCCATCATCCTTTTGGGTTCATTCCCACAAGTTGGGTCCCTCAAATTCAAACAAGGATATCTCTCAAATCATGAGACCTCTCGTGGCGTGCCACATACCACCGGAATCAGCTTGATGAGGAGAACCCAATGGCATGGATCTTCAAGGCAAATTCACTGAGCTTCATCCTCAAAAACGTCAACAAGTTTAGGGTATGTCCATTGTCCAGGGAATAAACCCTAGAGCTAGGGTTTCCATCCATCCTTCCATTGGAGCTTCCAACTAATGCAATCCAGACAAATATTAAGAGTGTTCATTAATTAATGTTGGCATCAATGACGACACCATTCAACATGTGCAACACTGGGCCAACTAGCCAACAGCCCTATGTATAGCTCGGTGACGATGACATTGCCACAATCCTCTGTCATTTGCACGAGTGATACACCTCTCAACATCCAACATCCCTCTTAAATGATGGTGGGACTACTACTTGGTAGGTACTTTAACAATTTTGCAATCAAGTGTTTTGGGCATTTTAACATGGATAAATGGGTGATCTAGATAATTGACCAATCTTGATTGTAAGCTTGTTCTCTCACCTTACCAAGGGGGTTAGTCTTTAGCCCTAATGCAATGGGACCTCCTCTAAGGCCTTAGGGTTATAGGAGTGGCACTACTTGGGAAACATGAATTGAAGTAGTGTGTACATAACCATTCCATATTTACCACTTTTCACCTGTGCTCATGATCTCACATCCATCCTTCAGGTTAACTATCATTGGTTCTTTGGGATTTGGCACCCATACATCCACTTCCTTCAGTAGGGCCTAAAAACTTTGCAATGTAGGTTGATGCAGCTACAAGAAGGATAAGAGCATAAGATGGCCACAACAAAAGAAAAAGAAAAGTTAAAAATGCAAAAGATGGTAGAGGCATAATTAGCGAGTGGGCAAAAGCCTGGCATGAACTCTAACCCCCTCCTTAGCCATCACCGGGGACCTGAGCACTAGAGGCTCCATCTCATCATTAGGGACCCTTGCATGCCCCAACCCCAATGAGCGATAAACTAACACATCCTTAAAGGGTAAGTAAATGATATATCATAAAAAGCAAGCTTGGACACCTAAGCTATGCTCCATATCAAAGCATTATCAAAAAGAAGTAAAGACACACCAAAGAGATGGAAAGAGCAGGCCGAGGAAAAGGGTAACTCATGCCTCCATGAATGCTCCCTCCATTACATCTATACACTCAAGATGTGGACCTCACACCAATTCGTCCCTTGGCCATAGAAGTCTTCCCCCTCATTGCCATGTATTATCACTAACACCTATGAATTGCAGGGTTGACCTTGGAAATGTCACCTCCCCTTAGGGGTCGGAAGCACCTAATAAGATTGATTACCTAACCACCTCTAACATGGTAAGGAACACTTTTATGGGACTAGGTCTAGTTAGATATTTGAAGGTGATCCTAGTTTGAAGTTTTACTATGCCCATAACAATTAAGTATGGTCCACTATGATGCATATATGGTCATTACCTCTAATGAGTAGTTGCAATCACTTGAGTTTGAGATGGTTATACCAAGTGGTCCTACACAAAGCAGTAAAGGCCTTGAGGGCACAATCATTCCATGCCTACTTCACATGATGCCCAGGTTGTGCCACACGTCCAAACAGCGTGATGACCTTGCAGATGAAGCGTTTCTCTTCCACAGCAAATCATTGGGCATTTTGATGATCATGACAATTGATCGGCACCCTAGAGCACACTCGGATGTAAAAACAATGAGCTCACTTTGCTTGGCTTTGGAGATTCTTGATGATGTACCCAGCGGATACAACATGCCCCCAGGCTAGCCTTAACACTGTTTGATGGGCATGCCTTGATCCAAAGTCCAAATGATGATGATCACCCCCCAGGATGATTAGGGAAGACTTGTACTACCTCATGAAGCCCCAACACTGGAGAGAGATTGCACCATGTTGTCTTGATGGCACCCGTGGAGACGCAGGGCACCCAAAGTTCGCTTTTGGACACATAGAGATGTTTTGAGGCTTGATTTGAGGATTCTTCCTCAATTGATGGTTGATCAAGATGAATGGAGATGCAACTAGTCCATATTTTGCACTTTTTGAGCCTTATTAGCACTAAAAGGGCATGGCATCATGCTTAGAAAGGGATTTCAAGTCACGCATGTAGGCAATTAGTGGCTAATATAGTTTTATTGAGCTATTGGGTTAGCTTGTAACCCTCTTTACTTTTACTCAAAATCAAACTTGTTATAGGGCTTTTAGTTTGGTTAATGGATATGATAGACCTTATATAAAAGGAGTATCACTCCATTCTTATTTTTCATCATCACTTGTAGATTTATGCATCCTTTAGAGAAGTTGAATTAGCCTTTTTGCTAGTCGTTACACTTTTCGAGATGCGATCTTTTGGAGCTATTGCTATTGGAGCCTAAATTGTGTCTTGGAGAAGTCTTTTTGGGATTGAAGGAAGGCAATTTCTTAGAAAAATTGTAAGTGTTGCTACAAAATTTTAATGGTTTTTCATGTGATGAATGTATGCTAGCGTTTTTCTATTGTTCCATGTCTAAATGAATATTTTTATTGGAAAATCTTGCATGATCATTGCATGCTAAATTTATTTTCCTTGAATACCATAGAAGACCTCCTAAAGAGATTTCTTCTATTTAATTTCTCCCCTCATAAAATGATATCTATGGTTTGTCAAGAGAAACTAGGGTTTTCCCCCTTACTCCAAGCATAGATTTGATATCTCTTAAATTTAACCCTAAAAAGCCCATCACCCAAGTAGGGAATGGCACTGGGAATCCTTGTGGTAAAACTAATAATCTTTTTATCTTTTCCTTCATAATCTCCTTTTCCAATCCCTTTAAAGAAAGTTGTTAGGGCTAGGGCATAGGGTTGATTTCAACAAGACTCTATTTGAAAGATGTTGAGACTTTTGTAGCATGATCTCACCTTGAATGATCTTTTAAACTCAAAATCTAGCTCTTTTCATGGTGAAATTTTTTTTAATAGGGATGACATCATCAACCCTAGGCAATTTGTGCCCTAGTTAAACCCTAACTTTGGCTAAAGGCTTCAACTTAGGGCTTGGTTTGAAGGTTTTCCATCCCTTTTTTTATTTCATCATTAGCAAACCTTTTCGTAGCACTTGTATGCCTAGACAATCCTTGATTGAAATACATCTTAAAACCCTATGCGTTAAGTGCCATTTTTAAGGCATTGTATATGGTATGTTGCTCCTACGCATTGAGAATTGTTCTTTTTTCCACTGAAGAAGTACCTTGCTTAGCCTTTGACCTATATCACCTTGGGCCAATTGACTTATAAATCATTTAGATGAAAACTAAGAAGCCTATCGTGTGGTTAAATTCCACTAAAGAGCAGTTGGCAGTTCACTGAGGTGACAGTGGCAGTCCACCTCATTGTTGCATCTTCGTCTAGCTTTTGCCTTATGAGGCTTCTCGTCCTACTAGATTTTGGGGCAACAGGGCCACAAATGACGTTACAACCTCAAAAATGGCAATATGTATTATTATGATATCATTATAGTATTCCGCCCGAATACAAATCAATAATAGAAGGATTAAACATATGAAGGCTACTTATTATATGCTAGCACATGTTTTCAACATAAAATTTGAGGGTTTCTAACTTTCTCTATGAAAGAAGTAACTACATATGTACTAATGCAACAAACAGTCCTCTTAAAATCATGATCAAAAAGTTACAAGTGAGGTCACAAATCCTAGCAACACATAAATTACATGAAAACCTACAGAATATTTAGGTCAACCTACCATGAGGGGACAAAACAGTAGGGATTTTTTGTACCTATTAGATGTCACCCTATTTACCATTTTCAACACAGTGTCTCCTAATGAGTTCGCAATTTCTTCATTAATGACAACCATTTTAAGTCTATTAAATATTCTGCAAAACTATATCAATATTTTGGGTGAAATATGCTAAAGGAGTGATAATGTCATCCAATGCAATCATTGTTCAATGGCAACATAGGTGATGTATCAAACAACCTACCACAATTCAATTTCCTAAAAGGCACAAATAAGTGATTGGGGTATGCGAAATTCATGGGGATTTTCTTTAAAGAGTAGTGATTTGTATATAAACCTTCAAGGGATGTCTTCCCATAAAATATTCGCTTCTAGTGCCTAACATATTTAGACCAAATTTAATGCTTTTAGAGGTTAAAGGAAGCACTTTCAAAAAAATATATAGAGATGATGACATGTTATAAAGGTTTTTGTATTAGAGAGGGTACAAAATTCAAAAGCATTATCTTTACTATAGAGGCACTATGTTGGAAATTTTGTCTTAATTCATGTAATAATCTCTCTTATTAAATGCATCCTCATGAACCACAGACTTGGCCTTGCAATTAGTGATCATATGCTTGTATTAGCTCCACATGTAATTAATACTTTTAAGTTTCACCTTATTGTGTTATTCTTTTCTTTTGGCTATTATCCTTCATATTTGGTGCTATTTATACCTTTGGGTAGTATTATGTCACCTCTAGGTGCTATTTTTATCTTTAGGTGTCGTTCTTTACCTTTGGTTATGGTTATTTCATTATCAAATGTTATTGTCTACTTTTTCCTAGTTTCTATGTGATGATGATCATGATACAAAGTGTAGCCATTAATCACTAAGGCAAAGCATGTCTGGCTTCTAGCATGTGGGTCATAGGCAGAGTCACCTTGTTCGTGTTCGTGTTCAAATTTGGTGACAATGTAATTTGGAGAAAAACACCAAAGCGAAAAACATTTAATTAAACCCGCCATTAATTTCGACAAGGTAGAAGTTGCTAGAAACTTGTCAATTAGGTCTAACCAAGTGGTAGTATCATGGACTGTTCTAGGTGTTATTCTCATAAGTGACGTGACAAAGCTTTGAGCTTCAATAGAATCCAGTTTACCCCAAGTACAATCCTCAGAATGATGGAAGTTCCAAGAGGGTTTCCCTAGAAAATGTATTATGCATAGGGGCAAATAGCTTCTATAGAATCTAGTTTATCCTAGGTATCATCCTCAGAATGAGGGGAAGTGCCTAGTGGGTTTCCCTAGAAAATGCATTATGCATAGGGACGAATATATATGTGTGTGTGTGTGTGTGTTTTAATTATATAACCTTTTTCTATTTATAGGTTGTAACTTGTCATTATTAATCCGATAGAAATGGAGTTGTTGTCAATGTCAACCCCTATGATAAAGCATTCATTCTATTGTCTTGGAATATCGCATGGTTAGTTGATCCTAAGCAAATGACCAAAGCTAGGTGTAAGTCCATGGTCAATTTGATAAGCCCACCCCATTAACAAAGGGAAAATTATCTACTGAAAATAAAGATATGGTTGAAATACAAAGTAGGCTATACAATATCCCATAAATCCCTCCTAAAAGTTGGATCCCCTAATCATCTTAAGCAACCAATGTAGCCTCTATATTAAGACAAATTATTGACTTCCTATAAAACCAACACAAACCCATCTTAAATACGGATCTACCAAGTGTCGAGAGGGATCAAACCTCTCAAGATGTTAACCTCTTTTTAAGTGCAAAACTTGAGGAAAGGTTTACACCTCGAGAGATTTGATTCCTCTCAACTCTTAGTAGATATGGAGTTAAGATGGATTTATACTAATAAAATGTTTTAACTACAAGAAACTTTTAATTTTCACTTATTTTGTATAATACATCAAATTAGTTTTGTTATTAATATTTTTTTAAATGATCTCTCTCTCTCTCTCTCTCTCTCTCTCTCTCTCTCTCTCTCGATATATATATATATATATATATGTAAACACACACATATACATTGAATTATTGTTGTTTCAAATGTTACATGTCAACTCCATATTAGACATTGACGGAATTACAAATCTCTATCCTACTTTGAATTAGAAAGAAATTATTAATGGAATAAGAACCTCTCTCTCTCTCTCTCTCTCATTAAACTAAACTCTATATTAAGAATGGAATAAATTACATATCTCCCTCAATGAAAAAAAAAATTATTTCATTTTTCTCTATATAAAGTTGATATAAAATTATATTATTTATAGCCTCGAGGGTTAGCTCAATTGGTTAAGTCCCCATTGTTAAAGCTCCTCTCTCTCTCTCTCTCTCTCTCTCTCTCTATATATATATATATATGTAAACACACACACATATACATTGAATTATTGTTGTTTCAAATGTTACATGTCAACTCCATATTAGACATTGACGGAATTACAAATCTCTATCCTACTTTGAATTAGAAAGAAATTATTAATGGAATAAGAACCTCTCTCTCTCTCTCTCTCTCATTAAACTAAACTCTATATTAAGAATGGAATAAATTACATATCTCCCTCAATGAAAAAAAAATTATTTCATTTTTCTCTATATAAAGTTGATATAAAATTATATTATTTATAGCCTCGAGGGTTAGCTCAATTGGTTGAGTCCCCATTGTTAAAGCTCCTTTGCTATTTGGAGGTCACGGGTTCAATTTCTCTCGACACTCTCAGGGTCAGGCTCTGTGGTTGAGCCAACAAGAAGTGATCCCTTCAAATAGATCTGTCCGGTACAAGTATTTCGTGAACATGGCAGTCACCAACCTCCGAGGTCTGTGAACCCCATAGATAATTTTAAAAAATTATGTTATTTATAGTTGATAGTAAATTATTTTTTGTTATTGATATATTTTTGGTTTAAATGTTACATGTCAAATGAACATAGAATGAATTATACATCATGTAGTATCAATAATATTATTTTTACATGTCATTTATCAACTCCATATTAAGTAGTGAAGGAATTACACATCTCCCCCTCATGCTAAAAAATAAATTAAATTTTTGTCTTTCAATTACTTTATCTCTCCATATAAAGTTTGATGTAAAATTAAGGTGGAAATTGAAGTATTTTATTTATGGCCGACATTGATTTTTTTTTGTTATTAGTATTTTTTATTTATTTGTTAACATAAGTATTATTTTATTATTTTTAAATGTAACGTTATATGACAACATCTCTCCCATACTAGGCTGTAGAGCGTCACAATCAAATCCACTTAGGCTCCTCAATGACAAACCAAAATTCCCAACCCCAAAACAACTCGGTATAATGTGTGCACTATGGTATTCTAATCAAGAAAAGTGACTCTAATTTAGCCTTTTCTGAAAGAGATTAATAAAAGTTTTTCATTGAAAATTAATAGAAATAATTTAAAATATGCTTTGGGATTAGTGTAAGCCCATGGGAGCAACTTAATTGGTGATTTCCCTGCTATGAAGTATTATGTAAACCATGAGATTCAAGGTTCAAATCCCCGTGAGTCAAACCAACAAAAATGCTTTGGGATCATTGTTGAGTGGTAAAATAAGATAGATTATTTTCCATGCAAACCACTCACACAAGTCCCTAACACACATGCTCAAGGTGAGATGTGATATGTAGTTAGGTAGTATTCCTCGTTGAGATTTGAAGAAAGATATAATATAGCACTTTCAAAATTTTAATGAAACTTTATGAAATAATAACATACTATTTATAATGTCCACGGGGCTTTGGATTTACAGTGAATGGGTGCATTGTTAAGGCACTCATTGCAAAAAGGTCATTGGTTCAAATCCCCTGTGGGTGTTAGCCTATCCAAAAAACATATTATTTCTAATAAATATTGCAACCATCAAGTTAATAGCTGATTGTATCCAATAAGAAAACATATCATTATAAAAAATAATTTGTTGAAGCTTATAGTAGCTTCGGAAGGTCTTTTGCATAGTCTTGGTGTCTTAGCATGTGGAAAATGATTTATTGTCTCTTTAGGTGCTTGCTTGGTGGAGTAAGTAATTTATGTCTTCTTTCCTAAGTCTAAATTAGGAAAAGTACAATAATTAAAGTCAATTAATTATTGCGGACTATTAAGACATTTTCTAAAGATAAATAATTTAATTATTTAAGTGACTTAGGGATCTGGGCTTAATGAATATTATAAAAAGAAGCCTAAGGAAGAGGTGAAGACGCAAGAGAGGAGACACAATAGAAGAAAGCAATTTTCTCTAGTGTAAGTGGCTTACCAAAAGCAGAAAAGAGAAAGAGTAGAAGAGGATTCAAGGGCATATCTAGGAGGCCGAATTGCTAGAGATTGCAAGGCCAAGTTGTTGAAGAGAGAGGCAAGTCGATTTGATTGGAGAAGCCGATTTGCCAAGGCTAAATTTCCTTAGGAGCAGTGGCAGCTCAAAGGGAAGGCGCAGGGTCGATTTTTTGGCAAATTGCTGGTCCAAAATTCTCCAAGCCGAGTTCCTTCAAAGGTCTATTTCCAAGAGGCAAAATTCATCTAGTGGGGCCCAAGTTACAGGGTCAAGTAAATGTATTTTTCTTTATAATTCTCTATGGGTTGAAAACCCTTATTTTCCAAATTAATGAATGAACAGAGAATTGTTGTGGGTATTTATCTGCTGCAATGTGTGATTGATCTCTCCTAATTTTTATTTTCCGCTGCTTATATTTCTAGAGGTTAAAATACAAGTGATATTATTTTTCGGTAACTCAGAATTTAAATAAAATTGCTGGGAATAAATTATTATTATTATTATTATCCAATTTTAAGGTCACAGCCAAGCCAAACACCAAATTGGTGTAGGAGACCCCCTTGTTTGTGGGACAAGGGGCCCACCTCTGCGCAGCGATTTTACTGCTAAGTCTATGAAGGCATACATACTCTACCCCCCTCTGGTTTTGAATCTGTGACCTCTTAGGAGGAAACACATGATCTTAACCATTAGGCCTACTCAAGCTGTATTAGGAGAAAATAAATCTGGGCTGGTATTAGGAGATTTAACATAATTGTCCTTTGCTACGCACTCAGACATGACATGAGTTATGTGTTCAATGTGGCTAACAACACTTCTGCAGTAAACTGTCGAGGGTGCACCTCATTGAACTGGATGTAGCTAAGTATCCATGCACCCACCCTGGCTAGCAACAGTGTTGACAAAGCTAGATGGGATATCTGCAATGTGATCTTAAGAGACGATAGGAAGAAGCGGCTGAAAATGTAGCATGGAACAGATAAAGTAAGGAAGAATGACTAATGGGATAGAAGAAAAGGAGAAGACATCCCATCAGACACATAGTAAAATAGGAGAGAGAATAAGCCTGGTCGAAAGTTGAAAATGAGTTTGGAAATGGCAGCCACATAAAAATCACCAGTTTTACTTATTCTCCCTTCCGCACAAGTTGGCTCAACACCATATCCCAAGAGATAGAAGGAATATTTGAACTCTTATATTCACTGTGCAACTTTTTGTTTCATAGAATTGGCAATTTAAGACAAGCACCATGCACTCGTAATCTGTTCTCCCTGCTCCATCAATTAATGATACAACGCTGTAAAATTTCTAGAGATGGAATCATTATATGCAGCCACCACCTAGATATCTGTCGAAATACCCTAATTTCTTGACTGTTCGACCTCCCTTTTCGAAATGTATGCCTTCTGTTGCTATTTTGAGTTTTCTTAATGGGTAAGATGCCTTCACTCTGCGTGACTGCAGCATTTTATAGTTGATTCCCCTCTTTACTTGCTGTCGTCGCAATTACATTAGCATGATACTTCTTTTTTGGTTACATCAATGAGGCATTACTAATTTCTAATGTTTACTGAAGGCCATGCGTTTTTCATTCCTATGGTCAGCTACTCCCACTACAAGCCTAGACTTTCAATAATAAAAAATCATATGCTTCAAATAAAGATGCTCTTACGAACGTCTTAACAGACATGACGAGATGACAAAATGTTGTAACATCGACATCCTATGTTCCAATGCTAGCCTATCAAGGGATCAAAGCCAGGCATTGGTTAAAGCCCGCATGAGGGAGTGTGCTGGATGTGGCGATCTACGCTTCTACACCGAACCCTTATGGGTGCCCGGCGTTAAAAAAAAGGGGGGGCATGTGGCTGAATGGTAGAAAAGCCCAATGGCCAGGGCTAGGTTATTGGTTTCATTCCTATCTTATCCAGTTTTCAACTAGGTGTATATGAATGCAGTAAAGAAGAAAATGCAAACGTAGAAATTGTACCACATTGGCACCCATCTGCCCTTGCTCCATAGACTCGAATAAGAAACTCGGGGCGTCTCTACCATCTTGGCTTACCAAGCACCGATAAGCAAGCACTAGTGTTAGGTGATCCGAAAATATGCAGCGGTAGAGTGGTATCAAGTTACCATTCTTGGACATCTCCACAAATTTCACATAATCTGATCAAATTACCACTACCCATTAATATAATCACTCAAAAAAAGAGTTCAAATCTCAGGAAGCACATCACTGATGAAATTCTGAATTGAATAAAAGGGTACCTGATGATGAAGAAGGAAGAGAAGGAGGAGGATCAGCCGCCGTTGTTGTGAGGGTATCGGTGGCTTCGGTCGCAGAACGGGCGGTCACATGGCCCTTGGGAAAACATGAGCCCTGTTGACTCTGAACGAACTTCAATTGCCTACTCCTGAGGATGGAAGAAGAAGAAGAAGCGAAGGGAAGAAGAGATTTGATATCGCTGCTCCTTGCTCTGCCATGATATGTTTGCCCAAGGGAATCCGCATTAAGCATTCCATCTTAACCAAGTTGAATGCAAATGCTAATGGCCACTGTTCATTCAAATCAAATGGATGGCCCTATCTTTTTGTATTTCGTCAGTTGATCTCTGTCTCTGGAAACGCAGCTCACGGGTTAGTTGGTTAAAAATCAGTAACTAAATTTGGGAGTAAATAAATCATAGGATTGCAATATGAAAGAATTCTAGTTGACAATCACAGGAATTACCCTGTATGACAGGATGTTCTCGAAAGCTATGCGATTCGATGCATATTCAATAAAAAGGGTAACAATGGAATTGGACGCAAGTTTCACCTCCAGTCTAGCGATTTCTTCCGCTTAATAAGACTAGCATTCATCTCACGCAGATCCTCAAGTTCAGCATCCTTATTCTGAATAAGCTTATTCTGCCTCTGAATCGTATCAAGCATACGAGCATTAAAATCAACCGTAATCTTAGCCTGATCCCGCAGCTCCTGATTCATCTTAATAAGACTATCAATCTGCTTTTGCTGAAACATCAACTCATATTTGATAATAGTGCTTTCCTGATCTCCGAAGTCTACGATATCCTTAGGTTGTGTTGCAACCCATACCTCGTCCTTATTAAAGATTGGGTCCCTTTGATCAATGAAAAGGTAGCGAATGTGGATGGCGGCGGAGAACAAAATTCTCAATCCTTAAACAAGGACTCCAAGTCAAGATCGAGCCATGATATTCTTAAACTTTGCCTTTTCCAGAATGTCGTGTTTGACACGTGATTTATTTTCCATTTGTTTCTTTCAAAATGTGTTGTGATTGAATTATTCTAAAATTTAATATAAAGTTGTTTTTAATCATTTTTATTAAGGTTGTGATGTACTTATTTTTATATTATCGTGATAAAAATTTTGTTGTGAGTATAGGATAGGGAGTAGTATAGTAAAAGGAAAAAAAAATTGACGTAAAGGTTTTTTTTAATTTTGAAAAGGTAATTTAGAGATTTTGTCTAATTATCATTCAATTATCAATTTAAAGGTTTGGTCTAATTATTATTCAATTAGTTCTTCTAAAATTGGATGAGAATTATAATTTTTTATGGTATCAAATTTCAACAATGGGAGGGAAGTTTGTTATAAGATTAGATAGCCCCTAGTCATAGCACATTTTTAGCTTCTTTGCATAAGTAGTTGGGTCGGAAATATGATTTCCTATATTTTCAAATTCCAATAATCGAGCAAAACTTGCTACAAGATTAGATGGCCCTTAGTGATAGTGTGTCCTTGGCTTTTCTGCACCAAGTGGTTGGAGTTGGAGTTTTGATTTCCTATGTTCTTATATTCCAAAAAGTGACATTTGCTACAAGGTTAGATGGCCCATTGTTGTAGCATATCCTTAGCTTCTCAACATCAAGTGGTTGGAGTCCTCATGTTGGATTAGCAAGTTATCTAGCTATGGATCTTTCAGAGAAAATGTAATTATGTCAATAGTGGAAGGTCGAGCAAGAGGTTGATTGGGAAATCAAACCAAGTAAAGGTGGTCCCAATTAGGTTGACGAGTGTGCAGGTTATGGCAAAAAAAGTAGAGTTGATGGTGCACCTAAGGTGATCAAATTTGGCTATGTCTTCCTTACCTTAGAGTTGTATATAGAGAATCATATGGATTAATATATAACCATGATATGTGTGTTATCCATTGTATGTTGGGCTATGCTCACTTATGAGTAAATGTTGTAATTGTGTATATCGACACCACCTTTTCTTGGAATATATTCTTATTTTCTTTTGTGATTCTCTAGTTCTCCAACATGGTATCACAGTTATTAGTTTGAGAACGTATATATTGTCTACAAGTTGCTTTTGAGGCCATCACTTGCATACATGTCCCTATCGAGTCAGAATTTTCCAATAAATTGACATAGGTGTCAACTTGCATACTAGATTAGGGTTTTACAAAGTGATTATACGTTCTAAGCAAGAATTTGTGGTTTTGAATGGACATAACTATGGCATGTGGACAAGGTGTGGAAATGTTGTTAAAGAGTAAAGTTCTTTCGTAGTTTATGAAAACTGTGGTTCCGGACCTAAGGATGAACATGAAAAGTTCAATGTCAGGACAAGATTGTAGAAGTCGTAATGCCCTATATTTCCAAGGAGATTCACTTTCATACAAGTGGAATCACTGATTCAAATCAACTCTAGAAGAAGATGGAAACCTTGTTTGATAAGGTCTATGAAAATCAAGGTATGTGGATTGAAAAAGAGTTGATCTCTCTCAACCCTCTCTCCTTTGATGGGATTGAAGACTATTTGGCTTACATGAAGTAGTTCCAATAAAAATTTGGTAAATGTGGAAAGGATTTTTAAAAAAAGATGGACATCTAATAAAAATGATCCTAATGAAACTAATGATGTACATTATTATGTTTTATGTTCAACTTTTTGTGCTAGTTGGCCTTCTATAAAGAAGATGATAAGAACTATTGTATGACTCATTCTATGCTTTGCTAATTAGGACACAAGAAAACTTGTTTTATGAAGGTAAACTTGAGAATAAGCAACAAGACTACTATTTGAACACAAAGATCAATACAACCATAGAGAAAGAGGCTAAGAATATAATCAAGAGAAAGATCATAGAGGTTACCGAGATAAGGATTTGTCAACCAAATCAACTAGAAGGGGCTTAATGATCAATGACTGGCTAAAAAATGTAATAAG
The DNA here is from genome assembly GCA_031772625.1 of Pinus tabuliformis. Taxonomy (NCBI): domain Eukaryota; kingdom Viridiplantae; phylum Streptophyta; class Pinopsida; order Pinales; family Pinaceae; genus Pinus; species Pinus tabuliformis. Next base: position 1,324,976,030 of record CM062817.1, on the reverse strand, counting down.
AAGAAGAATTGTCAATATGAAAGGCAAGACACGTCAAGAAGTTTTGCTAGAAGAAGAGCAAAGATCTTGAGTATAAGGTTAAAACGCTTGGAGGTGAGGTGTCCACTAGTCGATTGATCAATCTACAACATTGACCATTAAAAGGTAAGGGAGATAAATACACGTCCTCCATTAGTACTTCTCAATGATTGTATGCTCACACTTTCAAAATTGAATGGATGGTAGACTCTGGTTCCACTCATCGTACGGCTAAGAATGCTTCTCTTTCTTCATTAAGTAAAACTACAAAAGAAGAAATGTTTGTTGCAGATGACTATGCACCCACTATTGCCCATTGTGCGAAGAATGAATGTCAAAATGGTGTGATCATTGATGTTTATTACATATCAAGTTCGAGTGCAAATTTGTTGTTTGTACCCGAACTAATTCAAATTGGTAAGAAATTTAAATCCTAGGTTGATAAGTTTGTTGTGAAGGATATTGACAATGACTTTATTGTTGTTAAGGATATTCTTGGCCCTAAAGATAGGCTTTATAACTTCTACAATTTCCCTAATTAGGATTATTAACCAAATCATAGCCAAGACCAATGACCATAATAGAATTTGGCATATTTGAATTTCTAAAGTATGGAATTAATGATGAAGTTTAATATGGTTAATGGGCTACCAAGGATGGTGCCTTCAAATGGTGTATGCAAAGGGTGTGTAATTAATAAGAATCACTAGTTTACAATTGATGTTGCAAAGCATTGGAGAGAAAAGACCCAGTTGGAACTTATCCCTACTTACCTTTTTACATTGAATCAACAATAATTAGCCAATGCATGGTATCTTTTGACCTTTATTGATGATCTTCCAAAGATATTTTTTCAAGAAAAAGGATCGTGTCTTTGAAAAGTCAAGTAACACTAAATTTGGAAACGACGACCACATTAAAATCGACATCTTTACTCATTCTCCCTTCTACACAAGCTGACTCGACACCATATCCCATATTAAGAAGCAAGATATGAGCTCATATATTCACTGTGCAACCTTTTGTTTCATAGAATTATATATTTAACATAAGCACAATGCGCTCATGATATATCCATCTTTTCTTTCTGTAGAAAAACGACGCGTAATTTTATTCATTAGGGAAGAAAATAATTACGTTTTGCATATGCATAAACGCATTCCAAAAAAACAAATTGAGATAATGACAATCACCATTCGAAAAAACCTAGAAGGGCCAGCATGAAAGCCATGGAAAAAAAATTGATCCGGGCAATAAAGTAAACCCTAGGGGCCGCACATACAAACATACCCACAGGCAACCATAAGTACAAAACGGGTCTAAAGACCCTTGCAAAAATTTCTCCTAAAAGGGGCAAAAAACAACCCACAGAAGGCTAGTCGTAGAACCCCAAGTGACAAGACAGGACTATGAGGAGTCCTCATAGAATAATAAATAGGGCACAAAACTGTGTAATCCCATACAAACTATGCCTAATACTGGGCAGCCAACAATAGGCGGACAGGGAAACAAACCCTAGCACAGCCAATGGCCAAAACCATGGTGAGCAGAAGCATTGGAATTCCATCATGTGTTGAGGAAACATAATAAGTTAGCAGATCAATTAGCTAACCCAACATCTCATATGGATGAAGGAAGTCTCAAGAGCAAAAGTGGGCTATCCATTAAACCCATTCCTCAAGGTTATACTAATGACATTTCAAAACAATTTCATGCTCTCCATGTATCTCTAGATGAGGTAGTGTGGAGTTAATTCACATGAGCAAAAAGCAATGAGGATGCCTAAAAGTGGTCTCCTCGCATACTTTGAACATACTATGATTCGGCCCTTTGAAGAATGGAAAGACATAAATCTGCTAGTAGATGGAATAATGGGACCTATTGGAATTAGGAAAGGAAGTTTCGTGGGAGGCATGTCAATTTAGCAACTAATGTGGGTTTGCAATCCCTGGTGAATGTTCCTTTGCTTATTTCACTTGATCTCTTGGTAAGTATTGGCATCTTCAAATCCTCTCCCTCTAAGATTATCGGTATAATTCTCAATCTTGAAGTGGTTCACAAATTTGATTTGGGTCTACAGTATGATTTAAAGGGGACAATCTCATCTAGGTTTGGGTGTCCTATTTGGCAATCTATTCGAGTGCCTTTGTACACATCTTGCTCGTACGTGAATTTGGTAAGCCAAATTGCCTTTTGGCCTCTCATTCTAGGGAATGAGGAAGTGTTTAAATGGAAGGGCTCCAAGGTTGTTTTGTATTATTTGGATAGGATTCTTGGTAGTTGTGTTTGAAATTTGGGACATATGGAAAACCTTAGTAACTTAATGCACTAAGGGAATAATAATTGCCGAGAAATCCTTGAGTTGAAAAGGATTCTCAAAAGGCATGAGAGTCCTATCTCTAATAACAAGACCTCTCTTTTCTCTGTCACTTCCAAATTACATGAGAACCAATTAACCCACAATAAGGAGTAGACTTTTCTAATGTATATGATTTTGTAACAAAGATCTAAACATTGAGTAAAACATGCTTAAAAAATTGATTTCTCTTCACAATAGGTCTTCAAAATCTATGGCTTTAGGTCTTGACAATCTATGGCTACAAACATTGGATTATTTATGGGATCGGCATTGAGAAAGATGAAAGAAAAAAAACAAACATTTTTATAATTATGTAAAGATATGGAGATGAAAATGTAAGAGTTAGATAGATAATATGATTGATATTAAAAAAAATTATAAAATATATGGTAGCAAGAGTAAAAAAATCTATTAATAAAAAATGATCTATTTTCAAAGGAGTTGGATTCAAATGATGGAGAGCTGAACCAGGTCAATTATAGTGAAAACCAACCGCTAAGCTATAGGAGAAACTTGAAGTAATGATTGAATATGGTAGTGATGGAATGTGGTAGCACTCTCATGAGCTAGACTTTACTCGATATGGTTTGCAAGCTATCAAATCAAGTCAGGAGTTTTCCTCGACAGTTGTGGTAGTAATAATGGTATATTTCACCAAATACAAAAATAAATAAATAATTATCCATTTTCTATTAAAAACACAACGTAAATAGCTACATTATCCATTATTGGGACTTCTTATGGTCATGCAATGGCTACATGTGACGTTAATGCAAGGCAGCTCACTCTTCTCCCCTTCATGAACTAGCAGGTGCATCGCTGCGATTTGAAAATGGAAACCAGTATCTCTCATATATGTAATTGTGTGAGGAACTCCTGTCATAAATTATGACCTCTGTCAAACGCCCTTTTGTTTCTAAGAATTAATGTTCCCAACGGTATGAGAATGATCCCTTTACTTTGGACAAGTAGGCAACAGGCCTACAACATGGTAATCACAATACAAAGAATGACCTCTTAAAAGTCTGTGCCTACTGCGACTACACTGATTTTCTCTACAACACTTCTAACATACAGTTATACAAATAGCATACAACTGTTCAAGTGCACCATGCGCTAGATGGCATGGACAGTGACATTGAAGGATAGTTCAATACGTTATCAACATAATGGCATCTGTGCCAAGGTTAATATAAACCGTTAATTTGTCTCTTCATGGGACACATTTTACTTTTGCAGCAGACTGAACTAGTGCTACCATTACTATTTATCCTTCACTGCATATTAAATTTCACAAAGATCAGAACCAGGGCTTTTGCATGACTACTGCCTTTTTATACCCGAATCGCGATTCCCCACTCTACCTGCTTTTGTTGCAGTTACTTGAGTAGGATACTTCCTTTTTCGATTGCCTAAATGAGACATTACCAATTTCTAACTTTTCCTCCAAGCCATGCGTTTTTCATTTCCATGGGTTAGCTACAACCACTACAAGCCTAGATTTTTAATATTAACAAATCAAATGTTTCACGTAAAGATGTTCTGATAAAAAGTTTGACAGACGTCACAGGATGACAAAATATATTAACAGGCAGGTCGTAGGTTCAATTGCTAGCCTATCTAGTTTTCAACTTGGTATCAAAGCCACGCATTGGCAAAAACCTGGCATGAGTGTGTTGGTTGTGGCAATCCACCCTTTTACACCGGACCCTTAAGGGTGCCCGGCATTTAAAAAAGGAGCATGTATGGTAAGAATCCCGATAGTCAGGAATAGGTTCTGGGTTCAAATCCTATCATGTCCAGCTTTGACAATGTGCATATGGATGCATTGAATATGAAATTGCAAATGTAGAAAGTGTTACCACGTTGATGCTCTTACGACCTTGATCCACAGACTCGAATAAAAAACTCGGGGCCTCCCTATCATCTTGGCTCACTAAACATCGATAAGCAAGCACTGGTGTCAAGTGATCGGAAAATATACAGCGGTAGAGTGGTATCAAGTTACCGTCCTTGGACATCTCCACGAATTTCACATAATCTGATGGAATGGCCCTACCAGTTAATGTATGTAATCACTCATAAAAAAAAATAGTTCAAATCTCTGGAGGCACAACACTAAAAAAATACCAAATTGAATAAAATAGTACCTGATGAAGAAACGGGATGAGAAGGAACAGGATCATCCGCCATTTCTGTGAGGGCACTAGTGGCCCCGGCCATAGAACGGACGGCCACATGACGTTTAGGAGAAGAACATGAGCGTTGTTGATTCTCAATGGCCTTCATTTGCATTCTCCTAAATGTGGGCCTAGAAGAGGGCACAAGAGATTTGATACTGGTACGGCTCAGTCTGCCATGACATGCATGCCCAGATGGAATCGACATCAGGCATTCCATCTTAACCAGCTAGAATGCAAATGTGAATGGCCACTTTTCATTCAAATCGAAAGGACAGCCTTATCCTTTTGTATTTCGTCTGTCGGTCTCCGCGCCCTCCTGTTAAAACCTAGCTCACTTGACTGGCCCGTTTGTTAAAAATCAGCTACAGAAAAGAGGAACAAATGATCGGACTGCAGATGATCCCTGTATGTTCCTACTTTCAAGTTCCAACCACAAAAACGGAAATTATCCCTGTCAAATGTCGAGTATCTTTCAGAAAGCGATGGAATTGGCTGCATAATCAACGAGAACTTAGAAGCATTGTGGAACGCAATGAGATGCTGCATAGATAACATTAATTTATTGTTCATTTGCGTTTTCGATATTATGTCTGCATTACCTTTTGGCACAGATTACTCTCTTGAGTAGTGTCTCGATGGCTTTTCCTATTTCCACCTCTATTTCTCTCGCATGTCAGATAGTATTTAAAATGCTATATCTCTCGCATGTCAGATAATATTTATAATGCTATAGAGGTGGAAATAGGAAAAGCCTTGCGCTGTTCTAACTTCGTTACCTTTTAAAAGTCAAAATAAAGTTGTTTGCAATTAAGTTCGTCCTAAGAGCAGTAGCGTTGTCCAAATGGATTAATTTTGAAATCTGGTAAAAAAAAATTAGAAGGTTAGAGTGTTTGAATGGTTTTTTTAACGTAGAAATGTATTTAACATTATCAAGAATTTTAGTTTAGCTAAAATCTTGAAATTTGACAGCTATAATCTGAATCTTCAAAAATTCTTGCTAAATTTTATCATAATTTTACAAAAAAACGATTATTTTATTTTCCAAACTAATTTATGAACTTTTTAAACTATAATGGTATCTCTATCACAGTGTGGCAAGACATTCTTTTGGAAATGGAGCTGCCTTTGTATTAGTTATATTGACTATATTAATTTTTCTTTAATTCTTATTAAAAATAATATATATATATACCTTAATTCTTACCATAGTAAAAATAATAATAATAATAAATATATATATAAATAATAATAATAATAATAAATAAATAAATAAAAAATTAAAATTATTGGTTCTTGGTTCTTCATTCTAAACTCCAAAGGTATAACAAATTCAAACATTCTCCAGGTTGATGTGGGCCAAGCGGACTAACCAACAAAAGAGTTATTTTCGTTTCAATATTATATCTAAATAAGTTAAATGTTTTATTATTATATTTATATTTATATATATAAGTATTTTTAAGTTATAAATTTAACAATAACTTTTTTTAAATATAATTATAATTTAAATCAAGTTTCCTGTATTGTGGAAAGATGACTTTGGGAGTTTTGTTTGATTATGAATTGATTTAAATTTTAAAAATAAATATTAAAATTTTAAAATAATTTTAATTTTATTTTTTTATAACGTTGGATTTAATAGATTAAGAGGATTTTGTTACAAAATTAAATAGTGTTTAGTCATATCGTATTTTGTTATAACATTAAATAACTTTTAGTTATATTATATTTTTGATTTCTCTATTCATGTTGTTAGTATTTTTTATGGAACAAAATGTCCGTCTTATTTCCAATTCTTTTTTAGGCAATCAATGAAATTATATTGACAATAGAAGGTCCATTAAGGAATCCATTGAGTCGTTACACCAACAAGGAGTCATTGTTAGGTCCCCTAATGTGTAAGTTGAGGCATAAAAGTTGGGGGTCTTGGAACACCTAACCTGATTAAAGTTGACTATTTCTTCCTTATCTTATGGGAGTTAGTTGGGTTTTGAACTATATATAAGCAATCTTATGAAATAGTCTATCATCACGATATGTGCGTTGTCCATTAATATAGAGCTATATTTACTTGTGATGTAATGTTATATCAGTGTACAACAACACCATCTCTTCTTAGAATTCATTTTTATTCGCTTATGCAAATCTTTAGTTCTTTGCCATGGTAATAAAACCATTGGTTTGAGACCCCATTGTGTTTTGCAAGTCACTTTAGAGGTTATCACTTGCATATACACTTTTGTAGAGTTAGATCTCTCCAGTAAATTGACACAAGTTTCAACTTCCATATTAGACTAGGGTTTTTCATAATGATTGTAAGTCTTAAGAAAAAACTCATGGTTTCAAATCATCGTCGCTATGATAATGGGCACAAGATATGGAAACAATATTTAAAGAGTAAAGCTCTTTAGCAATGTACAAAAATCACATTTTCGAACCCTAAGGATGAGCATGAGAACTTCATTATTAATGGGAAGAAGGATGTAGGAGCCACATTGACCTACATTGCTGAGAGGATCAAGTTTCACACAATAAGATTGATGGTTTGGGTCAGACCTAGAAAGAGTTGAAGACAGTGTTTGACAAGATCAACAAAAGTTTGGTTATTCAAATTGAGAAAGTATTGAGGTCTCTTAATCCTCTTTTATATGATGGGATTGATGATTATTTGGTTCACACAAAAGAGCTTAAGTTAAAATTGGGGGAATGTGGAAAGGTTTTTTTTTAAGAAAGGAACCAACTTATAACCATAATCTTGATGTATTTCGTTTCACCCTATGATGTGTTAGGTTTAACATTCTGAGCTAATTGGCCTTCCATAAAAAGAAGATGGTGAGGATTATACCTTTGACTTTGTTTATGGTTTGTCAATTAGGGCATAAGAAAAGTTGCTTGATGAAGAGTAAGCAATAGGTCCATCTCCTTAAAAGAAAAGGTTACCATGATAAGAGTTGTGTCAACTAGATTGATTACAAGAAGCAAGATTATTAGCCATTAAATAAGAAAGGTAAGACAAAGAAGACTTTCCAGTACTATGGAAAGACATGATATATTGAGTAAGGATGTTAAAAGAAGACTAGAGATCTTGAGGATAATATTAAGAAGCTTGAAGTGAGTCGTTAACTAGTTGACTAATCAACCTACATCATATACTTTTAAAAGGTAAGAGATGTAACTACACTTTCTCCATTAGTACATCTTAAGCATTGTATACTTACACTTCCAAAAATGAACCAATAGCCAACTCTGGTTATACCCATCATTTTGTTAAGAATGTCTCTTTTATTCATTAAGTAAAGCAATATAAGAAGAATTATTTATCACAAATGATTATACATTCACTATGGTTGGTTGTGGTAGGATTGAATCTCGTAATGGTGTGACAATTGGTGCTTAACCTGTACTAAATTTGAGTGCATATTTTTCATCTATACCCCAACTAATTCAAACTAACAAGAAGGTTGAATTCTAGCTTGATAAGTTTGTTATGAAGAATATTGTAACATCCCCGGACTCTTGTTGAGCAACATTACTACAACCACATTACTTCAAGACACTCAATTTATCCGTGAAAGTGTAAACCTTAGCCCTACCACAACTATCTCTACACCTAGCAGTACCTGGCTTTTGTGAATGCAAATGTAAAATGCCTGTGATACAAATTTTAACACATATAAAAATAATTATAACATTGCATAGCGGAATACAAAGGAAGTTATAATTATAATACAAAACCCCGAGACTAGGGTTTCAATAATAAATCCATAAATCAATCAATAAACATCATTGTAAACACTTATTTGCTTAAAAGAGCAACTAGTTGTGTAGCCCACTCCATGGAAAAGAGTATAGGGGGTTGTGCAACTCCATGGCAACAAGCAATGGGTGTGGTGTTTGGTGTTTGGGAAGAGGGAACCTAGGGCCCCATGTGGATTCAAGGAGAGGTCACATGGTGAGGAGTATCCATGCATTATAAAGATACTTATAGAGCCATTATCCATCCATCCTCAACATTTTTTTCACTTGGGAATTACCTATCAATGTTCCTCGTCATTATTCCTCATTATTTTATTGCCTCACCATCATCTATATTCAGGATCCATTTTCATGGTAGGAGGTAGATAGTGGTTTTGGGGTTATGTACCAATTGGTGAACCCAGTGTGGGGGTTCTGGAACTGAATGGGGATTTCACAACTGATTGGGGATTTCTAGTCGGTGAGTCCTCTGCTAGGATTCTGGAATAGACTAGAGTGTTGGTGACCAGTTGGTGAGCCCTGGAAGGTGGGCATCACAAAGGGACTAACAAGTCCCAAAGAAGGGTGTGACACTTGGGTTCTAGAGCTCACCAAGCCAGTTATGGCCTAGAAGGGTGCCTGGAAGCTTTGAAAGCAGCATGAGCTGCTGGAGTCCTATTGCTGAGAAGTTCCTAGCTGGTCGTAAGGCACCCTTAAAGGTGGCCATTGCAAAGGGACTAGTAGGTCTTGGAGAAGGGTATGCCACTTTGGCACAGGTTCAGGGAAGCATATCACAATGATTGGAGTCATTTTGGGTTGGTGCCTTGGCCATGGATATGTTATTTTTATCGTTTTACCATTGCTTGTGGAGTTGCGGCCCCAACTTGGGGTGACACATGGTTAAGACTAATGAACCACGAGGTCTATAGCTAGGTGGAATGTGGAAAGTAAACAACTAGTTTGTCTTTTAGGTAGATAAGTGTTTATAGCTAATGTGTATTGATTGATTTATGGATTTGTGGTTGAAACCCTAGTCTCAGGGTTTTGTATTATAACTATAACTTCCTTTGTGTTTCGTTGTGCAATGTTTTAATTCTAACATCACCCCTTACCCAGTGCTCAGGGTAGGTGTTGGTCACTATGCATACTCAATCTCCAAGGTACCGTTATGAAAATGGGGTATAAAAATTTTGACCTCTTCCAAATCCACTAAACTCGGATTTGACTATCACCATTGCATCCATCTCGTCAGAACAAATCTGGCGATCTAAATTTTACCTCAATCTGAATGTTGGATCGTAAGATATTACCTCACAAAGATTACGCCCTGCCACTCCATCTAGATACCACATGGAAGTCTGTCATTGGCTTATGTGGCAGTCAACCCTTGAACCAGTCGAGGTTGGCCTCTTCCTCTTACCTACCCAACGCTTTCCTTATCTCGTCGTCTAACATTTATGGGGTCCTTGTGGCGGGCTAACCTATCAGGTGGGACCTCTTCCCCAATGAAAAAGGGCTTGCATGGCGACTAGCCTAGCCGACCTTACATCATCTCGTCGGTTCCTTCCTGATGTATTTGTTTCCTCTCTCCAAAATTTATAAGGTGACGACGAGTGACATCATCTCGCTTTGGCCTTCCCGACGATTCCCCAAGTGTGTCCCTCATTTCTTCTAGGATATAATTTCTAGGCAACCTAGTCAGTGGGCCACCCTTTTGGCCAATGGTATGAGTGTTGGGCACCCATCACCCTGGCAACATACCCTAGTGCTCTAACTAGGTGCCTTTAGTTGTTGCTTCCTTTTATTAATCTGGGTGGGGTCGGACCCTCACACGTTCCTCACTTCGATTGGTACCTGTGGTGGCTCTACCACATTATCCTGCTTAGTCCACCCCACTCTCATCTTCCTTCACCCTTGCAAATATTCTGGGGTGAGCCCAATAGGCTCACTTGTTAGGGGGGTCCACCTCTGACCAATAGCATGACCGTTGGGTTGTCGTGTCATCGAGCTCATCTTTGTTGTCATCATCTTACCATCTTTTCATTTGTTGCAACTAACTTCTTCAAGTATTCACCTCCTTCCCATGTTGATATCCTCATCCAATCACCATGTTGCACCTCCTCAACAGTTAATCTACGAATTCCATGTTTAGGGTTTACCTTTCATAGGTAGGATGGATTGCACTATAAGTCTAACGCTTGCCTCCTTGCTCTGAATCAAGTTTGCACTTGAATTCTGCCAAGGCTCAATGAAGGGATCCTTGCCCTACCTAATGCGATGCATGGGATTGGGACCTCAATGATTGACATGATAGTTTGTTCCAGCCCTGAGCCAATCTCTTTCGGTTGGTCGTTTTGACCATGGTTCTACCTCAGGGGTTCTATGAAGTCTGACACCAGTATTCGATGCTAGCGGTAATGGTTTACTAAGTGCCCTACAGTTGTACCCCTCCTGATCTTGCGTGAAGGCCACTCCCATGAGCTCATGGGCATTCGAAATTCCTCGTGTCGAACTAGAGAATTTCTTGATGTGCTGGCATAGGGGCTTCTACAACTGCACTCTATTGTGAACCTACAGTGAAATCTTGAAGGGATTCCCTTCTCTCACTACCGCCAAGGGTTCTAGAGCCCTTAATAAGCTTGCAAGTAGCTCCATGGTGCTATGCATAACCATTCAGTGTCTAATCGACAACTCCAGGCAGTTAGTGGGGTTGCTAAAAACAAAAGGTTGACTAAGCCTTGATGTAAGGGATACATGTATCCATGTACTTAAGAGGAAATAACTCCTCCAACGTTAAAGAAACACCTCCTATGTAGAATCACAAGCTTGTAAATAAGTGAATAGGTATATATGAGAACACTCAGAACCTGCTAAGCAAGAAATCTCCCATGTAATCTTTTCTTATTAAAAAAAAGGGCTCCTTCTTCCTATTTCGAGGTTGTAATCTAGGTACTTGTGGGTCCTATAACGTGTATTATTGTATTAATGTGATTTATATATGTGTGATTTCAATGCAGTGTTACAACATAGTCCTATTTATCATGTATTTCATTACACATTCCATGCATCATATATTTTATGAACAACGCTAGTAAGAAAATCCCATAGTATTTCATTCCAGTCTGAAAGCACACACTCGATGGATTAATTTAACAATTATATTCATCTTAGGGATGAAAGATTTTACATACATGATTTCATCACAACATCAAGTGTCGTTTCAAATATAAATGCAATCACATACTGAGTAAATTAAAAGCATTCTCACACTCCAAAAATCCATAGCCATTTCAACCATAAATGTATGGGCACAATAATAACAATAATAATCCATAAGCCATTCCATAACAATAATAATGTGAGGGCACAGTAATAACAATAGTGGGCTTCTATGGGGCACAACAATAACAATATGGCGGCTACATGGGACACAACAATAACAATATGGGGGTTACACTACTATTATAGGGACTTAACATCAACTCATATGAGATCTCAAGAGGAGTTGTTTATAAAAAAAATAGCAATTGTTTTGGTAAAGTCATATTTGGTGATGATAGTGTTTTTGAAGTGAAAGGGAAAGGCATAGTCTATTATCATTGCATGGAAAGAAGTTAATTGAGGATACTTTGTTGACACTGGCATTGAAGAAGAACCTACTTTATATAGGATAGATGATGGAGAAACATTGCAAGTTAGTGTTTGATAATAAATAATTCTTAATCATGGATAAGTTTAATCAAAATGTAGTTTTAGCAAGAGGCGAAATGATTGAAAACATATTTTCGAAGCTCTCCTTTGATTCGTGTAATTCACAAAGTTTGAAAGCAAAAAAATAATCAAATAGTGAGCTTTGACACTTAAGGATGGGACATCTGAATTTTCAGAGTTTGGTGTTGCTGAGAAAGCAAAACATGGTGAATGGTCTTCCTTATATTAAGATGGATGATAAAGTATGTGAAGGATGTATTTTTAGGAAACAACACAGGGAAAGTTTCTCAAATAGAGCATGGGAGGCTAGAGAACATCTAGTGTTGGTGCATTCATATTTGTGTGGTCTAATGGAGACTGTCTCTTTTGGAAAGGCACATTATTTTCACACTTTCATTGATGATTATTCCAGGAAGACTTGGGTGTATTTTTTGCAGAAGAAGTCTGAAGTGTTTTCTCATTTTATTGAGTCTGATGATTTAGTTGAAAAGCAAATTGGTCTGAAAATTCTCACCCTAAGAATAGATAATGGGGAAGAATACAAGTCAAATGAGTTTTTGAACTATTGTAGGTAGAATGGAATAAAGTGAGAGCTTACCAATTCACACTCTCCTCAACAAAATGGCGTTGCAGAGAGGAAAAATAGGACCATAGTTGAAAATGGCCAGAAGGATGTTAAAAATAGTCCCATTGGAAATGAGCTTTGGGCTGAAGTAGTGCACACAGTAGTATACGCTCTTAACCGATGTCCTACAAAAGCAGTGTTGAATTTGACTCTATAAGAAGCATGGTAAGGATATAAACCAAGAGTTGCACATATGAATTATTATTTTTTTGTACTGCATATGCACATGTTCCTAAGGAAAAGAGGAAGAAATTGGATGATAAGAGTGTGAAGTGTATCGTTATTGGATATAGTACTGAAACTATAAGTTACAGGTTGTTTGATCTCGAAGCAAAGAAGGTGATAATAAGCAGAGATGTTGTGTTTGATGAGAGGGGAATGTATCAACCAAAATAGGTACAACTTGAATTGAGGAAAGATGTAGTGAATATTGATGATGAATCAAATTCCAAGTCGGTAAAGATAAATGAAGTTAAGAAGAAGCCTAATTGGCTTGAAAGGTGTCATTCAAAAAGCAGTATGTTGGATAGAAATTTTGAAAAGAGGGTTATGTTGACGGTGTTGGAAATTCGTCAACCAAGGGGATCTCCCCGATATGAAGTCTCAATCAGACCTCACACCGTTTGGTGTAGGAGTCCCATCTGGTATAAAGGCCCGATTTCCAAATCCTCAAAGATTTGCCTTGCCTCTAGCTGTCAGCACAGGAGAGTGATGCAATGGTGTCAAGGTTCTTCTACTGCAAAGGGGGGAGAAAAGTGAGCCTCCGAGTGAGAGGTAATAGTACCACCCGGGAAGAGACACACATGAACCAAAATGACCCATCTGAAATCCAGCGGAATAGTCCACAATGGATGTGACGGTCGTTACAACTAACAAGCAAGGAATGATCTGTCTAATATCCTGTGGAATAGTCCACAAGGATGGGACAACATTAACAACCATTACAACACATTCTCAATAAGATAAGCACTAAAATAACCGAAATAGTTCAACTATCTTAGTATATATGAAAGCAAACATGAAATACGAACGTCCACAAAATATTCTTACAAACATTCATAGTCCATACATGAAGAACATGCTAGCCTTAAAAGGCTTATGTTATTAAGCAAAAGTTCCAAGACACCTGTTTACATTGTACATCACTAGCCCTAGTAGTGGGACATTGGAGTCATTCCTTGCTAGTCAAAGAACTAGTTGACCTCTCTAATGCCTTGCGGAATGAGCCAAAGTGAAAATTCTTTTGCTCATACAATGAGGGGGTATATATAACCAAGGGGTGACGCTTATGCCTGGTGACCCTTTGACCACCCTCATGATTATTCAACTTCTTATGACTTTTCAACTTATGTGACTCTTTATATTCATGTGTGTCCACTAGGCTTCCACTTTACAATATATTTGATTTACAATAGACATGGCCCACGATAGTGATGTGGCGTATGACAACTAATGACATGGCTTGACATGACACTGTTGACATGGATTTCCTTGATGATGTCTCAATGTTAAGTCATTGTTGTTGTTGAGTGTTAGATGTGTTCTTGGATATGATTTCTCTTCTCCTCCGCATAGCCTGGTAATGCCAGATCTTCAATGATCTTCGGTATTGGCAAGTGGTTGCACACTTGTGTTACTTCGCTTGCTCTTTGGTAGGTCCCCTTATCTGTTCAGCTACATTTGAGTCTTTAGGCATGCTTCCCTCCTTCTTCTCCTTCTTCATCATCTCGCCATGACTTGATAGTGTACATGTTCTTGTAATTCACTCATGACGAGACGACATCAATCTGAAAACTCCCAAGTCTAAGAAGATACATTATTATCCATGAACTAAGACTAGGACAAGTAACAGGCTAAGAGAGAGGGCCCAACAACTGTGCATTGTGCAGTTCCCGGTGACAGAGAGAGAGTTTGATCATTGAGACTAAGATTGCACAGAGCGTAGCTCAGGTTTCATCGAGTAACTTTTCAACATAGTCCCCACAAGGCGAGAGAAATTGTGCAGTGGCCATTGGGAGTCATAATTACGCAGTTCAAGCCAATAGTGGCTGATGTGGGATGAGGGCTTGAGAGGTTAGTTATGCACAATTTTCAGAGGTAAGGGGGGTTGGGTAGCAGAGAGGCTCGGAGGACAAATTTGCGCAATTCTTGAGGTCAGTGAGCTTTGGCTAAGTGATCCAGGTGGCTCCAGGGACACACACAGGACAAAGAGGGCTTATGGAAGCTTGAAAATCAAAGTGATCAGAATGCTTTCGAACTAGGACCAAAGTGTAGATCTTGTCGTCCTGATCGCAGCAATGCGAACGGTTCGTCAATCCGAGCTCGTATGAGGGAGAACGAGCTAGTCAAAGTTTTGGTCAAAGTTGGACTATGGGCCAGGTTTAAGTGTCCTACAATTTGACCGACCCTAGGGCATGAAACCTAGCTCCTGAAAGCACGCAAATTTGTTGGATCGCTAATTTGTCTAATATCCTCTATATTAGACAAATTCAAAAAAAAATATTGTTATTAATAAATAAATATATATATATATATATATATATATATATATATATATATATATATATATATATATATATATATATATAAATGAGGTGGCGAGCCACCACCCCTGCCACCCCCAAACTATATAACAAAACTTATGTTTAAATATGGGCTGGCGGCCATGACCCCACCGGACCCCCCAACCAACCACCAACATTACCAAACTTAAACAATTATGTTAGGGATGTGGGCGAGCCACCTCCGTGGACCCGTCCCACACCCCAACAACCCACTATTAATATATGCCATACGTTAATGTGAGGCTAGCGGGGATTGAACCCGCCCGACCCACGTGGGCCGGCCCCACATGGTGCGTACACCATTCAATACAACCAACCCACCGCCATTTAATGCAATGTAACAACAAACCAAACCTAAATTAAATGATTATGCATTAACTCCGCCATTTAATGCATCAACTCCAACGCGCCCAAAACGAACTCAGTTCAAATTTAACACAATGTGCCTTTAGAAAAAAAAAAAAATATGTGTGGATTTTGTGGGGAGGCAGGATTTGATCCCCCGACCTCCCCTTAACCAATTTCCATATTTCACCAGTGCGCCCAATTGTTTCATTGGTTTATTTGCCCTCAAATTTTACATATAGCCCTATCAATTGTTCAATGCGCCCAACATGGAGGAGTGGAGGAGTGCGCATGCGGATCGAGGCATGTTTTTTTTAATTAATTTTTATTGCAGGGTGGAACCATGAACCTGGGAATAACATAGGCGGAACCGTGATTGAGCGAAATTCTCAGGGGGCGAGATTTTGCCATTGTCCAAATTGGACAAATTTTATGTCGATCTTACACCTCTCAGCGACACGAACCTAATGGTGCAATCATAATTTCGATCTGAGCAACATATTTTCAGACGACCGGGAGGAGAGAATCTTTGAGGAATCTAAGGGGAATCTAAAAGATTCCTTAAGCCCCAGATTTCCATTTTCTTAGAATTCAGAAATTTGACAGTCGATTTTGCACTATTCAACGCCACAGATCTGATGGTGTATTCATATTTTCCATTTGATCATTTCATTTTTTAGCCACTTTTCAAAGTGGAGTGCAAGTGTCAGCATTCAATGTACGAGCAGTCATTCCATGAGATTCGACGCAGTGAGATTGATGGTATAGCCAACTTCAGCAGTTTGACATCCTTTTCTTCAGATGGCCCCAGGATGTGAGGTATATGCAATATGTTCATGTACTTCTTTTTGCTATGAGATGCATTGTGTTGCATATAACCGTATTTGCTATTTGATGTGGGATCTTTTTTCTTACTTGTTTCATGATTCCTGCTTGATGTGACGCAGAATCAGCTGTGGGATGTACTTGTTGTCATGATTCGTCATGTTTTGTTTGAGATCCCTTTGTTATTATGTTGATGGGATACTCGTGCCTCGCCATGTATGTTTGCATTGAGATCCCTTGTATGCCATGATTGGAGGGATGCTCATTATCAACATGCATGAGGTTAGGTCATACTGATAGGAGTCCTTTTTGAATGAGAGTTCCTGCAGTGAAACATCTCTTCGAGCCACTCCTGTGTGAGGGAATTTTCCTTGTATGATAGCGACGTCACCACCTATGTACATCATCACTATTGACAACACTTAATGCAGCGGCCTACACCATCTTGACACCAAGGCCCAGAGACGTAGTCCCTCCTGGACGAACTCTGTTATCAACATCTTGAGTTTTATGTTGTTGATGATTGTCATGTTCCTTCTTCTTTACATCATGCAGATATGTTCAATTATGTTATTTTAAATGCAATTTTAATCACACCACGAAAGTAAAAGATCTTGGTTAAATCCGAGAGTTGAGTCAACTCGGATCAAGTTTGGTATCAGAGCGGTCTTTGCGTGGATGTGAATTGCAAGCGTGAACAATGGAACGTGTAGCGACAGAGGACGAAAAAGCAATGTACGAGACCATGCTCAAAATTTCTAAAAGGGTGGAAATAATGTATGAAGCTCTACAAAAAGAGACAAAAGAAAAGAAGCGATTGCAGCTTCAGTTGCAAGCCACAGAAGAGGCCTTGGAAGAACTGAAGCAAAACAAACAGAATCTTAAAACAGAGAACATTGAATTGAAGATGCTTCTACTTGAAGAGAAAGAGGAAAAACATATTTTTCTACAACAGCTACAAGCTAAGGACGAGGCCTTGGAAAAGCTACAACGTGACCCATGTGAGGTAAAAAGTAGTTCTCCGTCTTCATGTATGTTTCCTGATGATGATTTCACTGTTTTTGAAAATCATACCACATGAATTGGCTCCAAATTGTTGAAGAAAATGGGGTATGAAGAAAAATGCTTGGGCATTAATGGCCAAGGCATTGTCAACCCCATCAAAGTAGAAAAATTACCCCGTCAGGCAAGACTTGGGTATGTCAGAAAGGAAGTTGGGGAATGCACCGAGACAACTAGCGAACCACCAACAACAGATGATGAGAAGCCCTCATCAGTTCTTTCCAAATCGACAGAGGAGGTAATAGATGTTGATTTCCTTTCAGTTTCGTCTTCACATAATATGATTTATGTTGGAGATGTGGAGATACAAATTACAGGGACAAACATGAGGTTCCTTACCAAGATGAGGTACAAGGAGGAAAAAGAACTTGGTGTTAATAACCAAGGCATAACTCAACCATTAGAGGCTACACAGAGACCTCAATTTGCAGGCTTGGGATACACCGAAGGAGAATGCTCGAGGGTGTCAAATTCTTCCGAGATGTCATTGAAATCGTCAAGGAAAGAGAATGATGGGAACACATCCCCATCATCCCATGGTAGTGCCCATTACAGGGAAAGAGCTGAGGCAAGCTCTCATCGCCATACTTATACCAGAGACAACAAGGAAAGGTATAACCAGTCTCAAAATTCGAATGTTGATTTCAATTATAATCATGTTGTTAATGATGGACATAAACCATGGCATCGAAAAACATGTACCTTTTGTGCATTACATAACCAACTGTTGGAAAAGAATAGCAACACACAAAAGGATGAGGCGTGAAAGACCCTCTCAACAGCAGGCAAAGAAACATGTTAAACAAATCTAGAGGAAGAAGATGTATCGCAGTCATTGCAACAGAGGTGGCCATCAAAGAGCCACTTGTTGGAGGCTCCATCCAGAGCAGCGCCTTAAAGACAAAGTGTCGATGCATGAACCAGATGAACCGGTTGTTCGACATGCAAAACCACCACAGGAGGATGACCCAATCACATCGATAAGTGAAAAATGGTTTCTGGATATGTTAGATTGTCATGGTCGTGCTTTTGTAAATCATTTGTTGCATTTCAAAATGTAAAAGTGATGATGTGTTTCCATCACTTGTTAAGCAACAATGATATCTGGCCTTATTTTGAGTTACATGATAAATTGTGAAAGTGATGTCGTGTTTCCATCACTTATCAAAGAAACAATAGTGTTTGGTATTGTTGTTGTATATCATGTGTTGCAGTGATGATGTGTTTTCCATCACTTGTTGAAGCAACAATGATATGTTGGCCTTGTTTTCGTAGCTGGGGTATTGTTTCCATTTTTATGTAAACTTGACCGTCGAGTATATGTTATAAACTCGTGGGAAGTATGGGATGTTTGGGTCATTAGTTGGTCATGTAAGTCAAGCATGTAATTTGCAAAAACAATGTACTATAGAGGTTGCAGGTGTCAGCTCATTGCTTAAGGCTTTGAAGAACAAAGGTGAAGGAGATGGAAGCGAGACCTTTTCAGGGCACTTGTGATGCAGACAAGGTACAGAGAAGTTGCAGATTATTTTTCATGCTTTTGGAGGACCAAAAGCTCCTCAATGGGGAGGATTGATCCAGGTGGCTCTGGGGACACACATAGGACAAAGAGGGCTTATGGAAGCTCGAAAATCAAAGTGATTATAATGCTTTCGAACTAGGACCAGAGCGTATATCTTGTCATCCTGATCACAGCAGTGTGAACGGTTCGTCAATCTGAGCTCGTATGAGGGAGAACGAGCCAATCAAAGTTTTGGTCAAAGTTGGACTATGGGCCAAGTTTAAGTGTCCTACAATTTGACCAACCCCGAGGCATGAAACCTAGCTCCCGAAAGCGGACAAATTTGTTGGATCGTTAATTTGTCTAATATCCCCTATATTAGACAAATTCAAAAAAATATGTTGTTATTAATAAAAATAAAAGAATATATAAATGAGGTGGCGGGCCACCACCCATGCCACCCAAAAACTATATAACAAAACTTATGTTTAAATATGGGCCGGCGGCCATGACCTCGTCGGACCCCCCAACCAACCACTGACATTACCAAACTTAAACGATTATCTTAGGGCTGTGGGCCGGCCACCTCTGGTGGACCCGACCCACACCCCAACAACCCACTATTAATATATGCCATACATTAATGTGAGGTCGGCGAGGATCGAACCCGCCCGACCCACGTGGGCCGGCCCCATATGGTGCGTACACCATTCAATACAACCAACCCACTGCCATTTAACGCAATGTAACAACAAACCAAACCTAAAATAAACGATTATGCATTAACTCCGCCATTTAATGCATCAACTCCAACGCGCCCAAAACGAACTCAGTTCAAATTTAACACAATGCGCCTTTTTAAAAAAAAAAAATATGTGTGGATTCTGTGGGGAGGCGGGATTTGATCCCCCGACCTCCCCTTAACCAATTTCCATATTTCACCAGTGTACCCAACTATTTCATTGGTTTATCTGCCCTCAAATTTTACATATAACCCTATCAATTGTTCAGTGCACCCAGCATGGAGGAGAGGAGGAGCACACACGTGGATCGAGGCATGTTATTTTAATTAATTTTTATTGCAGGGTGGAACCATGAACTTGGGAATAACATAGGGGGAACCATGATTGAGCGAAATTCTCAGGAGGGCGAGATTTTTCCATTGTCCAAATTGGACAAATTTTATGTCAATCTTACACCTCTCAGCGACACGAACTTGATGGCGCAGTCAGAATTTCGATCTGAGCAGTAGATTTTTAGACGACCGGGAGGAGAGAATCTTTGAGGAATCTAGGGGGAATCTAAAAGATTCCTTAAGCCCCAGATTTCCATTTTCTTAGAATTCAAAAATTTGACAGTCCATTTTGCACTATTCGACGCCACAAATCTGATGGTGTATTCAGATTTTCCATTTGATCATTTCATTTTTTAGCCACTTTTCAAGGTGGAGTGTAGATCTCAGCATTCAACGTACAAGCAGTCATTCCATGAGATTTGACGTAGCGAGATTGATGGTACAACCAGCTTCAGCAGTTTGACATCCTTTTCTTCAGATGGCCCCAGGATGTGAGGTATATGTAATATGTTCATGTACTTCTTTTTGTTATGAGATGCATTATGCTGCATAGATCCCTATTTGTTGTTTGATGTGGGATCTTGTTTTCTTACTTTTTTCATGATTCCTGCTTAATGTGACACAGAATTAGCTGTGGGATCTACTTGTTGTCATGATTCGTCATGTTTTGTTTGAGATCCCTTTGTTGTTATGTTGATGGGATACTCGTGTGTCACCATGTATGTTTGCATTGAGAACCCTTATATGCCATGATTGGAGGGATGCTCATTATTATCATGCATGAGGTTAGGTCATACTGATAGGAGTCCTTTTTGAATGAGAGTTCTTGCAGCAAAATATCTCTTGGAGCCACTCCTACGTGAGGGTATTTTCCTTGTATGATAGCGACATCACCACCTATGTACATCATCACTATTGACAACACTTAATGCAGTGGCCTACACCATCTTGACACTGGGGCCCGAAGACGTAGTCCCTCCTGGACGAACTTCGTTATCAACATATTGAGTTTTATGTTGCTGATGATTGTCATATTCCTTCTTCTTTACAACATGTAGATATGTTTAATTATGCTATTTTAAATGCAATTTTAATCACACCACAAAAGAAAAATATCTTGGTTAAATCCGGGAGTTGAATCAACTCGGATCACTAAGGGAAGGTCACTGAAGGACACATCTGTGCAGTTCTGGAGGCCAAGGGAGGTTGGGATCTCTATGCATTGTGAGGTTCCAATAGGAAATGGAAAATATTGAAGACTGAAAGTGCGAAGTGCACAATTCAAGTCAAACTGAGAGGAACAGCTGCGCAATTCTGGGGGTGAAGAAAGGTTGTTGGGCTCTAGAATTGCGAAGTATAACTGCCCTAGAGGATAGTTATTGCGCATTGCTCAGTTCCAGGCAGCAACGTAACATCAATGAGTGCTGAGACTGCAGAGTGCGCAGTTCAGTCGAGGCTCGATGAAGTTGAGTTGCCCAGTTGAGAAGATTTTCCGAAGATGGCCAAGTGTGGGAGGAATATAGACCTGTGACGAACTTAAACTTGTGATCACACACTTAGTATACTTCGATGACACAACAACATAGACCACCAGAGCAACAAATAAGGCATTACCCTCTGTGTGATTGTCTCATGACAAGAAGCGACAAATGCGACACTTGAGATAGGTTTTAGGATGACCGTGACGACACTTGTGTGACAGTGCTCAAGACTTTGTGTATGAGTGTGACAGGTGTTTATATGGCTAAGACAACTCGTATACACAAAGACCAACCTTCGAAACCACCATAAAAGGATCACAACATTACATATTAGTCAAACATGCCAAAAGACGACAGTTAGCCCAACATACAAAAGGGAATGAAACACTTAGTGAAAACATATGGAATGACTTTCAGTGTTTGCAACAATACATGTCATTGAAGAAATTGTGATATGACAATGGTAAGTTGTCCTTCATACTATGCTAAGAGGTATATTTCATGAAATATGTGCTTTGTTTTTCGTACCTTCCTCCAAAGGGTTGTGAATCAGAAGGAGACTTCATGCGGTCCCAATCTTTTATCACACCCTCGGGTTTCTTGGTCTTCTTATCTGATGATTATCTTTTCTCCTCAGCTCCTTGAATGTCATCTAGTATCTCCTATTTCTTCATCTCCTTCTTTATCATCTTTCCATAGTGTAAGAGAGTACGTGTGTCTACAACTCACTCATGAAGAGACGATATCAGTCTAAAACCCTTAGTCTAAGATAGAGCACTTAGATTCATGAATTGGGTCGGGCCTGAATGGAAGGTTAGGGAGAAGGCCCAGTGACTACGCGATTGTGTAGTTCAAGCAGCCAAGGGTTAAGCTTGATCACTTACACTGCACAGTGTGCAACTTAGGCTAGACTGAGGGAAAAATTTGTGCAGTGCCCATTGAGGGATAAAATTGTGCAGTTCAAGAAATCAGTCATTGTTGCGGGATGGGGCCCTGGGAGGACAAACTGCGAAATTTTAGGAGGCAAGGGGGACTGGGAAACTGAGAGGCTCAAGGGACAGAACTGTATAGTTTCTGGAGGAAGTGAGTTCCCGTCGAGGGAAGGACACTAGAGGAAGAATCTACGCAGTTTTAGACACCAAGGGAGGCTGGTCTTTCTGCGCATTGCGCAGTTCTAGCAGGTAACGAAAAATCTTGAGGGTTACAAATGCGAAGTGCACAATTTAGGAAGTCTGGATGAGGCTAGGTTGCTAGGAATCCTCCAGAAATTGGCGAAGTGTCGGATTAGTGGAACCGATGTGAACAATGATAGAACTTGACTGTGACTACACACTTGGACACTTCGTGATATAACATAGATTATCCATAACAAATGAAAACATACTTCGCTTAATGCAACAACCTTTCTGGCAACTTACAAAAAATGTGGCTCCGACGATAGACTTTGTGAGGATAATGACGATACTTGTGTAATAGTGCTTGAAACTTTGGAAATGAGTGTGAAACATGTTTATATGATGAGAACAACTCATTTTCACAAAGATTGCCCCTTGAAGCAAACCAAAACTCCTCTTTTCATAACAAGCGATAATTGCCATGCTCGAAGATTACACTTGCAATATAAAGGTAAAAGTGTAAACGACTCTTGAGATCTAAGAAGGGAGCTTGAAATCATCAGGTGACCAATGAGTGACTAAGGAATGACCGATCATATGATCCATAGTACGCTCCAAAATTTTGGAGGGTGTTGCAATCACTACAACACTCGACGACACACTAATAGAATCAAATTTTTCTGGTTTGGTTAACTCCTTATGTACAAGTCCTTGGTTCTTTAGGGAGTATTTATTCATCCTGTATATTACTTTGGCCTTCCCACTTGCCCCATGAATAGACATGGTCCCCTCTATACCTTCTCAGTGGAACACAACATAGGATTTAGCGTGATCACAATGTTTCGAATTGGGAAGGGTAGTGTAGCTCGCAAGCTTAAGATTTTCAGAGTACAATTTTTCATCTTTGGTGTTGCTTTGCTGCGAGTAGGCCTGGACAATACACTAATGGAGTCACAAAGGAACACAAACATTGCTCTGCTACCAGCAATCTTGGACAGTACCTTGGTGGAGTTGCTTTCACCTCTCTGTGCAGGAAGTATTTCTCTTCTTTCGCCTTTATTAATTTATTTAAAGAGAATTGTGCATTGACACTTATTTATTTTGGGGTGGAAGATGGATCCCCACTTATTGATAGCAGAAGAGGTTGTTCATTCAGAGAAGCATACAAATACCTCTGATTTAGGTTTACTCGTTTAGATTTTCCCCTTCTCCGCTTCTACTAGTTGGATAAGATTGAGAGCACCAAAGCAGGAAAACTGAGTATAGGCATGAGGTTTCTAGACTAGACATGGGTTCATGGTTGGACCAAAACTCTCCTTATGGACCATTCATATTTTCCGTCGGAACTTCATTTGCCAAAAGATGTAACCAATACAAGGAAGACAGACAAATGGCTAGCCAAATGTTGAAGTGTCCCAAGACTCCTTGTAGTTTGGCCACACACATATTAGGAAGCCAAAACAGGTCCAAGAACAACACTTATTTGCATGATGAAACAAAAGGAAAAAACTCAACAAGAAATAAAGCAAGACGAAAATAAAGGAAACACACAAAGAAACATAACCAGAAGACAAGATAACAAAATAACTAAAGCAAACATGATGTAGAATCAGAGTAATAAAACGAGGATAGACTATAGGGAACGTGTGCAAAATGAGTACAAGAAAGGGAAAACTAGGATGCATCTCATCCTACTCTTAACTTAACAGTTGGAAGGTCAGGGTCACGTATAATGAAATTTCCAGTGAAGCCACCATAGTCGTTCCCAACCTGCATCCACAAAGATATGAACAATTAACGTATAATGAAATTTCCAGTGAAGTGATCCAAATGGATCCTCGAAAACCCTCTAAGTCTTCGAAATCTTCTAAACTTCAAAACTGTCGCCTAAGAAAAACCTTTAAAGAAGGCGGATAACACTATCGGGAGGCAAAAACATAGAGAAAATGTTGAAAAACAGGCTTATTGGCGGTCAAAGAAAATTTGAATCAGAGCCATCGGATCTAGCTGATCAACGGTCCAGATCCAATCGGCGACTCGCCGTCAGCAGTGGCAAAGGGAGGCTATCGGCAGAGACCACATGGTATATGCGACCGCGATTAGCGGGGTCAACGAGGATCGTCGATCAAGCGCACAAATCGACGGCCCAAGTTGAATCGCAATATCGCAATCGGCGATTACAGAGGAGCGGGGCCGATATAAACATAACTCGCGATAAACGGACCCGATAACATTATAAACGAGATTTGATATAATTTCAAGTTCGGTAAAAGGACTTTTTCAATGTAAATCACGATTTT
Source organism: Pinus tabuliformis (assembly GCA_031772625.1). Lineage (NCBI taxonomy): Eukaryota > Viridiplantae > Streptophyta > Pinopsida > Pinales > Pinaceae > Pinus > Pinus tabuliformis. The sequence goes on along the minus strand of CM062817.1, from coordinate 1,324,951,131 downwards.
CGTTAAATAAATGAAATGCAAAGGATAAAGCGCTGATGCGATGAACCGGACCCGAAAGGGTTTCTTAAAGCTATTGTATGTTATTTCAAGTCTGATATAAGCGGGATTTTCATATTTTAATGTATTTTCCAATATAAAGGGAAATCACAAAACAGGCAAGATTTCAGGAGGACCAAAGTTGGTAAGTGGTTTGGGCCGTGCTCCGCCCGATCTCACACACCGGCTGCCACGTGTCCAGGCTAAGGAGAGAGAAAACCACCCTTATTGGGCGGTTAACCCCTGTACGGAAGAGCTGCCCGAAATGAACCACAGTCGTTGGATCTGGATCCCCCAGATCAACGATGGAGATGCGATGTCGATATACAGGCGGACTCGATAGGAGTATAAGGCAGGTTTATGGATATTTGAAGTCTGATAAACAGAGTTTGGCGGACTTTTCCTGTGTTTGAACGTATTTCTCTATGTAAACAGAGAACGGTGATTTCGAAGGATTTCAAAGGTTCGATGACCCATTTCGTTATAGTACAGGTGGCCACCATCCCTGAAAGCGTTTAGCAATGATTGCTAATGCTTAGAGGGGATCTGAGCGGACAGAGGTCGGGAAGCCAGAGAGCCTGAGAAGAGGAAATGAACATGCAACACTGATTGGCTTTAAAGCCACAAATTGATAGAAAACAAACATGTAGTGCTGAGACAGAGTAGAGACAGAGACAGAGAGTGATAGAGAGAGTTTGTGTACTCAGAGAGGCTTGAGAGGTTCAAGCAAAACTCTTGTTGCTGTATCTGTTGTGTGTTGAGACTCAAATTGAGCTCGTACTTTTGTAAAACTCTGTTTTTGCAGACATAATAGAGAGGTCACCACTGAAGGCTGGACCAGGAGACGTAGCCCATGAGTGTTGGGTGAACTCCTTATTAAACCTGTTATGTTTATGCGTGTTTGTCTATTATGTTCTTTAACTGCTTCATTGTCTATGTATTTGCAATCTTATCGATCCATTGCACAAAGTAACATAGGCAAATCCATGCACATGAGTCTGTAATACCTTAAGAATTGTCTTGGATCTCATTATCAAATCAAGTGGTATCAGAGCTTTAGGTTGCTAAGGTTAGACAAGCTTGTGCTGGATTGTTGATGCTAACTAGGTCAAAGCTCAAATTAGGAGAAGGAGAACTGGTTGAGACTAACCCAGAAATATGAAGAGTCTATCCTAGGAGGAAAATGGTAGAAAAAATTCCCTTGGAATCAGACTCTCAGTTCATGGACAGTTTCATGACCATGAGAACCATGGTAGAAGAGATGTATCGATTAAGAAAGGTCGAGGTGAAGATACTTCAGCCTCCAAACAAGACAAAGGAATAGAAGAACCTCTTATAGATGGCCATTCAGAAGGCAAAGAAAAGGGAAAGACCCTCCTCTATCAACACCACCTTCTACCACTTTGATTAAATTAGATGTAAAATTTGATTTGCCAATATATGATGGAGAATTAAATGCAGAAAAGCTAGATAACTGGATTAGACAGATTGATGTATATTGCAGGGTGCAGAACATCGACTTAGAAAGGAGAAAGATTCAACTGGCCAGCCTTCGCCTTGGAGGAACTACCCTAGTGTGGTGGGAAGGTAGGACACAAGCTGATTTGAAGAAGCATGGTAAAATTCTTTCTACCTGGAGTGAATTTGTTTCTGCCATTAAAAAAAAATTCTATCTACTAGCCTATATGCAGCAAGCCATGATGAGTTGGTGAACTCTTCGGCAATTAAAGGGGCAAAGTGTACAAAGCTATACCCAGGAATTTAGAAAAAGAGCTTTAATTCTAGGCATTTATCTAGACTCACCTAAAACTTTGTTGAAGTATATAGGTGGTCTACATAGCTATTTGAGGCACACCATTCTCATGTTTAATCCTACTAGCATAGATGAGGTATTAGTTCAGGCTACACATCTAGAGGTTAGAGGCAAGAATGTGAACCTAGAGATTGTGGGATCATGAAAACCCACTACAAGAAAGAACAAGGAAAAGAGGAAGCATAAATGGAAAGAGAGGAAGACAAACATTGTACAGAAAGACAAACGTTCATGCACTTACTGCAAGAAGGTTGGGCATGATGATGAACACTGCTGGTCTTTGCATCCAAAGCTGAAACCCAAGAAGTTCGATGGCAAGAAGAAGAAGACTACTGCTACTATTCAGAAAGATTTGGGGTCAGACTTAGGTGATGAAACAAGAGTCACAGCTGCAGGTATAAAAGGTAAAAATTCTAAAGCATCTACTAGTAATTCTGCACAATCTATTGATAATGAAGAAAATGAGAGGAAAAGACATGAGCTTTTTCATATTAGAGTTATTTCCAAGCATCAAAAGATTGATACTTTATTTGATATTGGTTCACAAGTAAACTTGATTTCTGAAGCAATTGTAAAGAAATTGGAACTACTAACCACACCTCACAAGAAGCCATATAGGTTGGGTATGTGATAAAGCAAAGCTACAAGTGACTAGACAATGTAAGCTTAGGTTTGCTTTTGGATCAACTTTTGTGGATGAGGTTGAGTTAGATATAGTTCCCTTGGATATATGTGGTATTGTTTTAGGAAGTCCTTACTTGTATGATAGAAAAGCCATTTTCTATAGAACTGAAAATAAGTGTCAACTCACAAAAGATGGAATAGAATATATTGCAAGAGCTCATCAACTCAAAAATAACTACACTCTCATTATCTCAGGGTAGATGAAAAGAATTGTAAATTCATGCAAGCAGTTTTTACTAACCGTTGTAAAGGAAAAGAAACCTGGTAAAACCAATGCATTTGAAGGCTGTGATGCTGATCCGAATCGGATCCATAAACGACTGTCATAGAACCGTGACTATATCGGGATGAAACAAATCCTTGAAGAATCCAAAATGGCAATCGAAAACACCCTGAACCAGTGGCCATGGCAGCCGGTGTGGAACGACGAGGACCTCGGTCAAAGCACGCTGACCGAGGCCCATGGAGACTGCGCAGGAGGTCAAAATAGCCCCCGGGAGCACCAGATCGGGAAAAGGAGCTGATTTTCGATGCGCGTTAGGGCAAACAGGGCCGAAAAAGAGGAGCCTTAAGCACTCGGTCGCGTGGGGGAACCAGAGGACCACGGGCGGAAAAAGGTAAAGGCGCTAAAGTACAAAGGCGGGACCCGCGCCTTGGAAACCGGCGGTATTGATTGGGGCGCCCTTGAACGGTAAGCGGTTTTGGAGAAAACAGAGCGATCACACTCAGCGGTCGACGCGTGGCAGCGGAGGTGAGAGAAAAACCGCCGTGATCACACATTATCAGTCGAGCAAGTCAACCGCGCTCGGGGTGCGAATGACGTTGGGTCTGGAGGAGCCCAGATCGGATGGCTAAGATTACGTCCGATAGACAAAGCAGAATTGACAGGGAATTAAGCCGCGATTTAAGGGGATTTGGAATCCGTTGACCGCCACGATGGAGAAAGAAATGAATTGACGAACAGGCTGGCGCCGTTCCAGTGCGGACACGTGGCTACTTCTCGAGCGTTCATGTTGACGCCAAACGGGGAACTCCAAGCACACAGGCGATAGGTGAATCGACGCAGGCGGGAGAGGAACCGAACAGGCATGGAGGTCGAATGGCTAAAGCCATGAACAAAGACAGTGAACAGGGATCAGAAGAGAGATTCAGATTAAAGAGTCGAAGCGACCAAGAGAGACAGTGAACAGTGAACCCTGAGAGGAGGACTGAGCATAGAGAGCAGTAAAGCCAAGCAAAGGAGACAGAGGGCCGAGCTGACCACAGGCAACATCGAGCACCAGAGAGCTTGAAGAATCAAGCCTTCCCATAGAGGAATCTGTCCGGATTGAGCATCACAGTTGGCTCTTTCCACTGTAGACCGAGGGTCACAGAGCTGGTAGGAAGAACAAGAGTCTGTGTACTCCAAGTGGCTTGGGAAATCCAAGAACCACCCTGCCAAGCAAACTCTGCTTCAGGAGAACTCATATTGAGTCCCTGCATTGTAATTTCTCTACTGAAAGACACAATAAAATAAGGCCACCACTGAAGCTGGACCGGAGACATAGCCCTGGAGAATAAGGTGAACTCCTTATTAAAAACTGTTTGTGCCTTTGTATTGCTTACTGTATTTCTTTGTTGTCTTTCCATTTATTTTCTGTGTATTGGCAATCTGATCGATCCGTTGTTTCAATAACACAGAACACACACACACCAGCACATGTGTTTGTAATACCTTTTGTTCAATAAATCTTCACTGAGGTCACTCATAGGGTGATTATCAGATCAAGTGGTATCAGAGCTCTAGGCTGTAAGGTTAGACAAGCTTGTGTTGGTTTAGATATGAATGCTCACTAGATCAAAGATCAAATTAGGAGAAGGAGAGTTGGTGGAAACTAATCGTGAAATTGGGAGAGTCTATTCTCGAGAGACAATGTCAGAAGAAGGTTCTATAGGGCCAGAATCCCAATTCATAGAAAGTTTCCTAGCTATAAAGTCCATGGTGGAAGAAATGTATAGGGACTTTAGAAAGCATAAGGGTGAAGATTCATCAGGCTCTAAGTAAGACAAAGAAGAAGATGAATCTCATTCCCATGACCACTCCAAAGTAAAGGGGAAAGAAGAAAGCTTCCCTACACCTCCTAGTAGCCCTGTGCATAATAAGAAAGCATCTTTGATTAAGTTAGATGTTAAATTTGATTTGCCTATATATGATGGAGAGCTAAATTCTGAAAAGTTGGACAATTGGATAAGACAAATTGATGTGTATTGCAGAGTACAAAATATAGACTTAGACAAGAGCAAGATTCAGCTGGCAAGCCTTCGCCTAGGGGGCACTGCCTTGGTTTGGTGGGAAGGCAGAACCCAAGATGATATGAGGAAGCATGGTAAGACCATCTCTGTCTAGAGTGAATTTGTTATTGCAATAAAAAAGCAGTTCTATCCATTGGCCTACATGCAACAAGCCATGATGAGCTGGCAAACTCTTCGGCAGTTGAAAGGGCAAAGTGTACAAGGGTATACTCAAGAGTTCCGAAAGAGAGCATTGATGTTGGGTATTTCATTAGACTCACCAGAAACTCTTTTGAAGTACATTGGTGGTCTACACAGCTACATGAGGCACACTATCCTCATGTTTAATCCCACTAGTATAGATGAGGTATCTGTACAAGCTACTCATCTAGAAGCTAGAGGAAAGTATGGAAATCCACTAGTTGGGGGACCATCCCAACCCACTGTAAGCAAAAGCAAGGAGAAAAGAAAGCAGAAGTGGAAAGCAAGGAAGGCTAACACTGCACAGAAAGGCAAAGCCTCATGCACCCACTGTAAAAAGGAGGGGCATGATGATGAGCACTGTTGGATTCTGCATCCAGAGCTAAGACCTAAGAAGTTCGAGGGCAAGAAGAAGAAGACTGATGCAGATATTCAGAAAGATTTGGGGCCAGACTCGGGAGATGAAACAATCATTGCAGCCACATGTATAAAAGGTAATAATTCTAAAGCATCTACTAGTAATTCTGCTCAATCTGTCATTGATGAAGAACATGAGAGAAAAAGGCATGAGCTTTTTCATATTCGAGTTGTTTCCAAAAATCAATAGATTGATACTTTGTTTGATAGTGGCTCACAAGTAAATTTGATTTCTGAAGCAATTGTAAAGAAACTGGGATTAGCAACTACACCTTATAAGAAACCATACCCATTAGGATGGTTGAATGATAAAGCACAACTACAAGTGACTAGACAGTGCAAACTCAAGTTTTCCTTTGGGTCAGCATTTGTAGATGAGGTTGAGTTAGATATAATTCCTTTAGATATATGTGCAATTGTTTTAGGAAGTCCTTACTTGTATGATAGAAAGGCTATTTTCTATAGAGTCGAGAACAAGTATCTACTAGTTAAAGATGGAATCGAATACTTTGTAAGAGCTCATAAGCTCAAGAATAATTATACTCTCATAAACTCAGGACAGATGAAAAGAATGATAAATTCATGCAAACAGTTCTTACTAATGGTTGTAAAGGAAAAAAAAAAACTGATAAAACCAATGTATTTGAGGGCTGTAATTCTGATTAGCAGGCTGATATAGAAAAGATTGTTTCAGAGTATGATGTCTTGTTTCAAGAACCTCAAGGTCTGCCACCCAAAAAGGGAATAGTACATGATATTATTTTGCAGCAAGATGTTCCTTTGCCTAACATTGGGATGTACCTGTTATCTGCTTTAGAGAATGCTGAAATCAAGAAGCAGGTGCAGGAGTTGCTCGAGAAAGGGTTCATCAGGCCTAGCACATCACCATCTGGGTCACCAATCGTTTTGGTGAGAAAGAAATATGGCTCATGGACAATGTGCATTGATTATCGAGCACTGAATAAAATAACGATCAAAAATCGTTATCCGCTTCCTCGCATAGATGATCTTTTAGATCAATTGAAGGAAGCTGTTTATTTCACCAAGCTGGATTTGCACAGTGGATACCATCAGGTCAGAGTTGCAGAGCAAGATGCATGGAAGACTGCTTTCAAAACAAAGCAGGGATTGTATGAATGGCTGGTTATGCCTTTTGGCTTGACCAATGCCCCTGATACTTTCATGAGATTAATGAATGATGTACTTAGACCTTTTCTTGATGATTTTGTTATTGTGTATCTGGATGACATTCTGATTTTTAGTAAAACATGGGAAGAACATTTAAAGCATGTTAAGCAAACATTAGATGTTTTGAAAAGAGAAAAACTTTATGTTAAACTCTCCAAATGTGAATTTGGAAAAACCTCTCTAAATTATTTGGTCATATAGTAGGGGGAGGTGAATTGAAAATAGATCCCTCTAAAGTGGCAGTCATTGTAAACTGGCCTAAACCCAAGTCTGCTACAGAAGTGAGAAGCTTCTTAGGAGCAGCACAGTATTGGAGGAAGTTCATTTCAAATTTCTCCTCAATTGCAGCTCCCTTACATGCTTTGACAGGACTGAACAAGGTGTTTCAGTGGGGAGGCAAACAGCAGAAAGCCTTCGACACCTTGAAAGAAAAAATTAGTACAGCACCTGTACTAGCACTGCCAGATCTACAAAGACCATTTGAGATCCAAACTAATGCTAGTGACTATGCCATGGGAGCAGTGTTGACACAACACAGTAAACCTATATGTTATCATTCTGAGACTTTTAATCCTGCAGTAGTTAACTATCCTACATATGATAAGGAATTGTATACATTAGTTCAGAGTGTGAAAAAGTTGAAACATTACTTAATGGGCAAAGAAACAGTAATACATAATGATTATCAGCCACTTCAATATCTACACTCCCAAACTAAGTTGCAACAATCAAGACATTACAGATGGATGGGTTTTCTACAACAGTTTCATTTAGTCATCAGATATAAAAAGGGCATACATAACAAGGTTGCAGACATGTTATCTAGACCCATTATAAATGCATCTACCATACTTAAGCATAATTCTGTGCTACATGAAAGCTACATAGAGCAGTATGCTCAGGATATGGACTTTAAAGATGTATATGGAACTTTGAGTCAAGGCAAAAGAGTAGAAGAATTGGACTATCATGTGAAGGACCGACTCTTATATCATTGTGGGAAACTCTGCATTCCACAAACAGAGAGAGCAAAGATAATTAGGGAAGCACACACTTCTCTGATATCAGGTCACTTCGGGGTAAGTAAAACAGTTGCACAGCTGCAAAGGTTCTGCTATTGGCCAAGAATGAGTGAGACAGTTTCTAGATATGTAAAGGGGTGTGCTATGTGTGCTAAAAGCAAGCCCAACAACAAAAAACTAGGCTTGTACACTCCATTGCTAATTCCTTCTCACCCTTGGGAAAGCATTTCCATGGATTTTGTTGGAGGACTGCCTAAATCTAGGAAAGGTCATGATTATCTATATGTTGTTGTGGATAGGTTCAGCAAAATGTGTATTTTGATACCCTGTAGTAAATAGATTACAGTTGAACAAACTGCAAAACTATTCTTTGAACATGTATGGGTTCATTTTGGGTTGCCCACTCCTATTATATCTGATCGAGACACCTGATTTGTGGGAAAGTTTTGGTCCAGTCTGTGGGAACTAATGGACACCAAATTAAAGAAAAGCACAACTTTTCATCCACAAACATATGGCCAGACAGAAGTAGTTAACAGGACAATGATCCAATTACTGAGAGGATATTGCAGCAAACACCCTAAGCTTTGTGATGAACACTTGTGTTATGTGCAACATGCTTACAATAGAGCCAAACACTCTTCTACCCAGATATCTCCTTTTGAGACCTGCTTTGGTTTCATACCAAGGTCTCCCTTGGATTTTGTCTTTGGTAAAGATACCATGGTTAATGGACACAGTGATGTGGACAAAGCAACTAGGTTCATTGAACAAATCCAGGAGATCCACCAGGCAGTACAGGAACAGCTGGAAAGGAGCCAGGCCAAGTACAAGGCTAGGCATGATAAGCATTGGATGGAGCATAGTTTTCAAGTTGGAGACCAAGTCTGGCTGTATATTAGCAAGGACAAGATGCAAGGTGAAGGTAAGAAGCTAAAACCTATCAGGTATGGACCCTTCAGGATACTTGAGAAGATTGGTGAAAATGCTTTTCGCCTTGATCTGCCAGCTTACATGCACATCTACTCAGTCGTGAACGCAGATTGCTTGAGGTTGTTTGAACCTTCAATGATTGAGGACCCTGAAGAGTAGAGTCAATTGCCTTCTGTTGATGACCTATTACCTGAATATCTTAATGAGTTGCAGGAAGATATAGTGTTGGACATGAAGGTAAGGACGACGTGCAGTGGACAGGTGGAATACCTCAGAATTGGGCTTAAAGGTTCGAAGCCGAGCAGTGCGAAGTGGATTGAGATTGGACAAGTGAGACAACAGTTTCCTCACTTAGTCGATGCTTGAAGAAAACCAACTTTTGGTGGTCCAAAAGCTTTTCAGTTAGGAGGCCGAGATCCGAATCGGATCCATAAACGACTGTCATAGAACCGTGACTATATCGGGATGAAACAAATCCTTGAAGAATCCAAAACAACAATAGAAAACACCCTGAACCAATGGCCATGGTAGCCGGCGTGGAACGGCGAGGAACTCGGTCAAAGCGCGTTGACCGAGGCCCATGGAGACTGCGCAGGAGGTCAAAATAGCCCCTGGGAGCCCCGAATCGGGAAAAGGAGCTGATTTTCGATGCGTGTTAACATGGCCGAAAAAGAGGAGTCTTAAGCACTCGGTCGCGTGGGGGAACCGGAGGACCGCGGGCGGAAAAGGGTAAAGGCGCTAAAGTACAAAGGCGGGACCCGCGCCCTGGAAACCGACAGTATTGATCGGGGCGCCCTTGAACGGTAAGCAGTTTTGGAGAAAACGGAGCGATCACACTCAACGATCGACGCGTGGCAGCGGAGGTGAGAGAAAAACCGCCGTGATCGTGCGTTATCGGTCGAGCAAGTCAACTGTGCTCGGCGTGCGAATGACGTTGGATCTGGAGGAGCCCAGATCGGACGGCTGAGATTGCGTCCGATAGACAGAGCGGAATTGACAGGGAATTAAGCCGCGATTTAAGGGGATTTGGAATCCGTTGACTGCCACGATGGAGAAAGAAACGAATCGACGAACAGGCTGGCGCCGTTCCAGTGCGGACACATGGCTACTTCTCGAGCGTTCATGCTGACGCCGAACAGGGAACTCCAAGCACACAGGCGATAGGTGAATCGACGCAGGCGGGAGAGGAACCGAACATGCATGGAGGTCGAATGGCTAAAGCCATGAACAGAGACAGTCAATGGGGATCGGAAGAGAGATTTAGATCAAAGAGTCGAAGCGACCAAGAGAGACAGTGAACAGTGAACCCTGAGAGGAGGACTGAGCATAGAGAGCAGTAAAGACAAGCAGAGGAGACAGAGGGCCGAGCTGACCACAAGCAACATCGAGCACCAGAGAGCTTGAAGAATCAAGCCTTCCCATAGAGGAATCTGTCTGGATTGAGCATCACAGTTGGCTCTTTCCACTGTAGACCGAGGGTCATAGAGCTGGTAGGAAGAACAAGAGTCTGTGTACTCCAAGTGGCTTGGGGAATCCAAGAACCACCCTGCCAAGCAAACTCTACTTCAGGAGAACTCATATTGAGTCCCTGCATTGTAATTTCTCTGTTGAAAGACACAATAAAATAAGGCCACCACTGAAGCTGGACCGGAGACGTAGCCCTGGAGAATAGGGTGAACTCCTTATTAAAAACTGTTTGTGTCTTTGTATTGCTTACTGTATTTCTCTGTTGTCTTTCCATTTATTTTCTGTGTATTGGCAATCTGATCGATCCGTTGTTTCAATAACACAGAACACACACACACCAGCACATGGGTCTGTAATACCTTTTGTTCAATAAATCTTCACTGAGGTCACTCATAGGGTGATTATCAGATCAGATGCTAAACAAAAAGTTGTTTCAGAATATGATATCCTATTTGAAGAACCTAAAGGTCTACCACCCAAAAGGGAAATAGTACATGATATTCATTTGCAGCAAGATGCTCCATTGCCTAACATCGGAATGTACAGGTTATCTGCTTTAGAGAATGCACAGATCAAGAAGCAGGTACAGGAGCTGCTCGACAAAGGATTCATAAGACCAAGCACATCACCATGCGGATCTCCAATCGTGTTGGTGAGAAAGAAAGATCGTTCATGGAGGATGTGCATTGATTACAAAGCATTGAATAAAATAACGATCAAGAATCGTTTTCCTCTCCCTCGCATAGATGATCTATTGGATCAGTTGAAAGAAGTTGTTTAGTTTTCCAAGTTGGACTTGCGTAGTGGCTACCATCAGGTCAGAGATGCAGAACAAGATGCATGGAAGACTGCTTTCAAAACAAAGCAAGGGCTGTATGAATGGCTATTTATGCCTTTGGCTTAACTAATGCTCCTGCCACTTTCATGAGAGTTATGAATGATGTACTCAGACCTTTTATTGATGATTTTGTAATTGTACATTTAGATGACATTCTTGTTTTCAGTAAAACATGGGAAGAACATTTGAAGCATGTAAAGCAGACTCTAGATGTTTTCAAAAAAAAAAATCTCTATGTTAAATTATCAAAATGTGAATTTGGCAAAACATCTTTGAATTATTTGGGTCATATTGTAGAGGGTGGTGAATTGAAGATAGATCCCTCAAAGGTTGAAGTCATTGTGAACTGGCCTAAACCCAAATCTGCTACAGAAGTTAGGAGCTTCCTAGGAGCAGCACAATATTGGAGAAAGTTTATTGCTAACTTTTCCTTGATTGCAACTCCCTTACATGCTTTAACAGGATTGAACAAGGTGTTTCAGTGGGGAGGCAAATAGCAGAAAGCCTTCGACACCTTGAAAGAAAAGATTAGTACATCACCAATACTAGCATTGCCAAATCTTCAAAGACCATTTGATATTGAAACAGATGCCAGTGACTATGCCATGGGAGCAGTGTTGATGCAACATGGTAAACCCATATGTTATCATTCTGAGACATTTAATTATGCAGTAGTTAATTATCCCACATATGATAAAGAATTGTATGCATTAGTGCAAAGTGTGAAAAAGTGGAAACATTACCTATTGGGCAAGAAACAATTATACATACAGATCATCAACCACTTCAATATTTAAACTCACCAACTAAGTTGCAGCAATCAAGACACTATAGGTGGATGGGTTTTCTACAACAGTTTCATCTTGTCACTAGATATAAGAAAGGCATACACAATAAGGTTGCAGAATGTTATCCAGACCAATCATAAATGCATTTGCTATACTTAAGCATAATTCAGTATTGCATGAAAGCTACATTGAATAATATGCTCAAGATGTAGATTTTAAAGATGTATATGCAACTTTAAGTCATGGAAAACAAGTAGAAGAATTGGATTATCATGTTAAGGACCAACTCTTGTATCATTTGGAAAAGTTATGCATTCCTCAAACTGAAAGAGTTAACATAATACGAGAAGCACATACTTCTCTAATATCAGGTCATTTTGGTGTAACTAAAACAGTTACACAACTGCAAAGGTTTTGTTATTGGCCAAGAATGCATGAAACAATTTCTAGATATATTAGAGGGTGTACCATGTGTGCTAAAAGCAATCCCAACAATAGAAAACTAGGCTTGTACACTCCACTTCCAGTTCCTTCTCATCCTTGGGAAAGTGTTTCCATGGACTTTGTTGGGGGACTGCCAAAATCTAGAAAAGGTCATGACTATTTATATGTTATTGTGGACAGGTTCAGCAAAATGTGTATTTTAATACCTTGTAACAAGCAAATTATAGCTAAACAAACAACAAATTTGTTCTTTCAGCATGTATGGGTTCATTTTGGATTACCCACTTCCATTGTATTTGATCGAGATTACCAATTTGTTGGGAAGTTTTGGTCTAGTCTATGGGAGTTGATGGACACCAGATTGAAAAAGAACACAACATTCCATCCACAAATAGATGGCCAAACAGAGGTGGTCAACAAGATAGTGATCCAGTTGCTCAGGGGTTATTGCAACAAGCATCCCAAGCTTTGGGATGAACATTTGTGTTATGTGCAACATGCTTACAACCGTGCTAAACACTCTTCTACATAAATATCTCCTTTTGAGACTTGTTTTGGTTTTACACCAAGGTCTCCCTTGGATTTTGTCTTTAGTAAAGACATAGCAGTTGATGGACATAGTGATGTGGACAAAGCAACCAAGTTCATTGAACAGATCCAAGAAATTCACCAAGCAGTGCAGGAAAAACTGGAAAAGAGCCAAGCCAAGTACAAGGCAAGACATGATAATCATCGAATTGAGCATAGCTTCCAAGTTGGTGATCAAGTCTAGCTGTACATCGGTAAAGACAAAATGCAAGGTGAAGGTAAGAAGCTGAAGCCAATAAGGTATGGGCCTTTGAAGATACTTGAGAAAACTAGTGAGAATGCTTTTCGCCTTGATTTGCCAGCTTACATGCACATCTATTCAATAGTTAATGCAAAGAACTTGAGACTGTTTGAACCTTCATTGATTGAAGATCCCGAAGAGCAAAGTCAGTTGCCTTCTATTGATGATCTATTGCCTGAATATCTCAATGAGTTGTAGGAAGATACAGTTCTGGACAAGAAGGTGAGAACTACGCACAGAGGAGATGTTGAGTACCTCAGAATCGGACTCAAAGGTTCAAAACCAAGCAGTTCAAGATGGATAGAGATTGGACAAGTGAGGAAGTTGTATCCTCACTTGATTGATGCTTAAAAACCAACTTTTGGTGGTCCAAAAGCTTTTTCAGTGGGAAGGTGTGATCCAAATGGATCCTAGAAAACCCTCTAAATCTTCAAAATCTTCTAAACATTCAAAATTGTCACCTAATAAAAACCTTTAAAGAAGGCAGATAACACTATCGGGAGGAAAAAACATAGAGAAAACTTTGAAAAACAGGCTTATCAGCAGTCAAAGCAACTTTGAATCGGAGCTGTGGGATCTAGCCGATTAATGGTCCAGATCCGATTGGTGAATCGTCATCGGCGGTGGCAAAGGGAGGCTATTGGTGGAGACCACATGGTATATGCGACTGCGATCAGCGGGGTCGACGAGGATTGTCGATCAAGCGCACAGATCGACGGCCCAAGTTGAATCGCGATATCACAATCGACGATTACAAAGGAGCGGAGCCGATATAAACATAACTCGCAATAGCTGGACTCGATAACATTATAAACGAGATTTGATTAATTTCAAGTCCGGTAAAAGGACTTTTTCAATGTAAATCACGATTTTCGTTAAATAAATGAAATACAAAGGATAAAGCGCCGATGCGATGAACCGGACCCGAAAGGGCTTCTTAAAGTTATTGTATGTTATTTCAAGTCCGATATAAGCAGGATTTTCATATTTTAATGTATTTTCCAATATAAAGGGAAATCACAAAACAGGCAGGATTTCGGGAGGACCAAAGGCGGTAAGTGGTTTGGGCCGAGCTCTGCCTGATCCCACACACCGACTACCACGTGTCCAGGCTAAGGAGAGAGAAAACCACCCTTATTGGGTGGTTAACCCTCGTACGGAAGAGCCGCCCGAAATGAACCACAGCCGTTGGATCTGGATCTCCCAGATCAACGGTGGAGATGTGATGTCGATATACAGGTGGACCCGATAGGAGTATAAGGTGGATTTATGGATATTTGAAGTCTAATAAACAGTGTTTGGTGGACTTTTCCTGTGTTTGAATGTATTTGTCTGTGTAAACAGAGAACAACGATTTCAAAGGATTTCAAAGGCCCTGTTATCACCCCAAGAAACTCTCCTAGGTTGTATATCAGAGATGCTCGGGAACATTACAAACTCAGCAAAAATGTTGGAAAATGGTGGATGAATGGAAGGAATGATGCATATTCAAGCCAGATAACCACTTCTACTATGCTTAACCCCAGACATGGGTGAACACCCCCAGACTACAAGGCTTTAGACCACCAATTACTCATAGTTTAAGGACAATGTGATGATGGAGAATACTGATCACACCAGCAGATGCACAGGACCCTGTGATGGCCAGTTGCAACCAGTTTAAAGGTCTGTAAATCTATTTCCTAATGCACAGACAGGATGACAACTCTCTGGCATTAAAACAACAGAAAAATGCATACACATTCAATAATACTAACTAGATCTTAACACAGAGGTGGGATGACAGCCCCCTCTAATGCTAAACATTAAGAGCACATGAAAAATGCATAACAGGCACAGCCTGGAACAAAGAAGAAGAAGTGGAAAATGAGCAATTAACAACAAAAAAGCTTGTATTAGTTGAAAATGAAGACCAGAAGTTGTAGGTATCACAGTAGTTACAGTCTCCAGAAGTTGAACTTTACATCAAAAATAACATTCATCCACTCATTACATCTTGTTTGTGGGTATATATGGAGTTTGTTTACAAAATTCCTCCGTTGTGTTACACGAGAAGGGGTCATAATGGACAACCTAACACATTAATTCTCAAATATGGGGCTCTGCTACACTCTGCCTACTTTAATGGATGAATTTGACAATCACTGGTGCTCTACAGTCCTTTTCGGGTAGGTGGAGTACTGTATGAGTGAAACTCCATGACTAGTAAATGCCTTTGACTGCTTGAGGTCGTCCTTTTTCTTCTCGACCATGCTGTTGGTTAATTGCAGCTATTGAAGCTTTATTACACAGGGTACAGGTAGCTGGCCTCCTTCCTCCCTTAGGTGCGCTGAACAAGCTAAGGACACAGGAAATATGGCGGAGGCTTGACGGGGAAAGATCAACCGTTGATATGCGTAAATCAATGGCGGAGAGCAGCTTACAGGGGTTATTGGGAGGAAATATGGATGGAGAAACGAAGGCCGTTGGATCTGGACGCGGCAGATCTGACGGTTGACGGAAGCGGAAGACGCATGGAGATTAACGCGCGGGAGAACGGTTTTGAGAGGCGGGCGGTATTCCCCGCACCGCTTTCGACATCGGGCGGTTTCCGTATGTGGGGGCTCTAGTCAAATTACGATGCGTGGCGGTCGAAAACCACCACCCTCGCGGGTTAACGTGGGCGCAGGTCACACGAGCGGGGCTTGCGATTACCGTTAGATCTCGCGATGGACGCGATCAACGGTGGAGAAATGAACAAGGTTTATTATGCGATAAAATAACGGAGATCGTCGGATCGTGATGCGATCAATGGTGGGGATTAAAGCGGAGGGATAGCGGGGTAGGCGTGGGTTATGGCGCGCGGTCGTGTCATCAGCGTTTTATTATGTTTAAACCCCAGCCCCCGGAGCTAAGGAAACACGGGTTCTAAATTAAATGCTGGTGTGAAATAGGGATAACGGGAGCTATGGGAATATAGAAAAATGCAGGAGGAAGAGGAAACGAAGGTAGCGGGACCATAGAACAATAAAGACAAGGAAGGAAGGAAGGAAAACCAACTGCTGCAACCCTTTTTTGATCATTAATAACCCAATCAGGCCTGCATTTGTCCTTAAAAGGTTGAAAGTAATAGCAGAGCTAACAGGCCCGATGACCCATTCCGTTATAATACAAGTGGCCACCATCCATGAAAGCATTTGGCAATGATTGATAATGCTCAGAGGGGGATTTGAGCGGATAGAGCTCAGGAAGCCAGAGAGCCCGAGAAGAAGAAACGAACATGCAGTGCCGATTAGCTTTAAAGCCACAGATTGACAGAAAACAAACAGGCAGTGCTGAGACAGAGCAGAGACAGAGAGTGATAGAGAGAACCTATGTACTTAGAGAGGCTTGAGAGGTTCAAGCAAAACTCTTGCTGTTGTATCTATTATGTGTTGAGACTCAAATTGAGCTCTTACTTTTGTAAAACTCTATTTTTGAAGACATAATAGAGAGGTCACCACTGAAGGCTGGACCAGGAGACGTAGCCCAGGAGTGTTGGGTGAACTCCTTATTAAACCTGTTATGTTTATGTGTGTTTGTTTATTATGTTCTTATGTGCTTCATTGTCTATGTCTTTCGCAATCTTATCGATCCATTGCACAAAGTAACATAGGCAAACCCATGCACACGAGTCTGTAATACCTTAAGAATTGTCTTAGATCTCATTATCAGATCATGAAGCCACTGTAGTCGTTCCCGACCTGCATCCACAAAGATATGAACAATTAAAACAAATATAAAGTGATGTGCAACATAAGATATAAAAACTTGAAAAAACTTGCATAAGAAAAGGAATGTATTGCTTGTGGGCAAAATGGTGTGTCACAATCACTACTTTCATCCAATCCACATGCTTACCTTTTCGAAGAATACCATTATTCAACAAACCTCGAAGGCTTCTTATGGATGTATCTTCATCTACACTGAGCTCCTTAGCAAGCGCGAGGAAAGATTGAAACTTGTTGTTTGCTACAGATCTTGCCAAGTAAGATTGTTCCAACCATTCAACAATTGGATCGTAAAATTCATGACGACCCTCTTGAAAACTTTGAAAATATGAGTTTTCAATTAGATGCATCAGATCATGATGAAAATCTTTTAGGGGAAAATAAATCTAATCATTTTCAACAGTCAAGTCAAGACAATGAGGATCTGACATAACTATTAACGAAGGTTGAATTTTTTTGACTACTCGACACAAATCTGAATAGTGAGATATTAAATGATGAAGGTCAAGAGATGTAAAACCATTGTCCTTGGATGTGCTGATGGGAAAATGATAAGTTGAATGAAGTCATCAAGGACAAAAGAATGATCAAATGAGCTGATTGAAGTATCATATTCTCAGTTTGTGGTCAACAAAGACAAATCAATTTGAACAGCCTTGCAGATGCTTTGAACAATCAAACCAAGTTCCTTTCGAACCAAACATGACAGAACACTTTCCTTCAACTAGTGGAAAATTTTACAAGCATCTTATTCATCAAAAGAGTTTAAAAAGGATGCTAGCACCATAAACTCATGAGACTAGTTGGGACATGGTGAATGAAGAAGAACTTGATTCATGTGACAACTTCTGCATTCATTATCACTCAAGAGGATTTCTGATGCGATGAAAGGACAAATTTGCAACATCAAATTCACAAGAAGACCGAGGAGCTGATCATTAAGGGATAAATTTGTTAAGCCTGATTCTTTCTAGCAAAGATAGTCCTTGACATGATCAATTTCGTGATTCCATGACTCTATGAGAGATGCACCTTCCCAACCCAAGTTTGATGCGAGAGATTTGCATGAAGATGAATGAACTCTAAGAGATTCTTGAATTTGGTGACAAGTAAAATCTTGAAAACATGAAAGGTCACACCCAGAATACCAAACACTTTTCACAAGGAAATTTACATCATGTGAAACCATGCAAAGAGACGGATTGTGTTAGAGAACCCAAATCTGTCTTAGGTTGGGGGGCTTACCAGAGTCGCAAGATCTCGACATAACCATCAACGGAAGTTGAAGTGCCTCGGTTCCCTGGCAGGTCTAGAGACTTTCCAGGATTGTAGAATCACATTTTGAAGCTTCAACCAGATCATGCATGTTTGATGATAGTTGCTATTACTGGTTTTAGTAAGACCATTTCTCATTAGATAGGAGCCATCTCTGTCACAGATTTTACTAGATTTTTCAACTTCAACAACCAGATTGCTCGAATCAAAAGACTCTTCTGATCGCAAATTCAATATAAATGAACCGGTGAGATCTCATGAGCAAGCCGATTTGAAGAGTTGTCCTCATGCAAGAGAAGAGATGATGAGGGTGGGAAGGGTTCTCTATGATTTTATTGTTTTCAATTTCATCATGGAAAACCTCACTGCCTTGTGTCAATCAAGGGGATAACTCATCGGATGAAGAAACTAAAGAGCATGGAGTATCTCCATCGCAAGTAGATGCGTTGCAAACGGTAGGACAGAAGAGATAGTGAGGTGAAGAGGAAGTTTCAATATGAACATGTTTTTGACTGAACCAAATTCTAGATCTAAATTAAAATCTTCGTGAGAAGCTGAAAGATCATGTGATGTGCTTGGGCATTCGTCACGACATACAACAATAGAGTCATCATCATTAGAATGATTACTGCCCAAGGCTGGGGGGTGATTGAAATAATTGATTGCATTGGATTCTCTACCAAGATTAGCAGATTGAGAATCATTCAAGAATGGAAACACAATAGCTTGACATGGAATATTCTGAAAAAGAGAGGAAATATTGAAAGCGTCTTCACATTTCTACTCCTCTACCTACGTAATGTGACTGCTTTGTACTTGATCGCAATTTGAGCGAGTAGCTTGAGAATCAGGAGAATGTGAAGAACCAACTAGTGGAGCAGATCTATCAAGTGGGTCATGGTGATTCACAAGAGTTGAGAAGCAGAAAAATCAGGAGGTTCGGGCTCACTGTGTGAAGAGACAAGAACCAAGCGCTCAAACTCTTGTTTCAAGAAATCCTAGTTGAAATGTTTTTTAAGAATTTTATAACAGAGGTGAAGGAATCAATCAGAAAAATCCTCAACTGATTTATTAGGCTTTATTCTTAAAAGATTGACTCTTCCACAAACATCTCGGTAGTTATACTTATCGAAGGATTTATGAAGCTTCTTGGCAAGCTGGTTGAATGAATGGATAGAAGCAATGGGTAATGTATGACACCAACAATTAAAATTACCTTTGAATGTGAGGGTGAGTAATCTAGCCATGACATCTGTGGAACATATTCTGTGAGAAAGACAAAGGCAGACGACCTGAAATAGATGTTCATGAAAAGTTGATTCACCCTCAGCATTGAACTTAAATTCAGACAGGTTATGAATAACTTCTGCAAAGATGGTGCAATTCATCTCTTTAGATAAACATCCTAGGATTATGATATGGGGAAGAGCCATTTTAAATAAGAGATTCAAACCAGACTCAACGGGCACAGCCTGTCGTATCGCCCTCCTTCTAGCACCATTTTGTTGACAGTGTTGGAAATCTACCAACCAAGGGGATCTCCCTAATATGAAGCCCCAATCAAACCTCACACCATTTGGTGTAGGAGTCCCATCCGGTATAAAGGACTGGTTTTCAAATCCTCAAAGATTTGCCTTGGCTCTAGCTGTCAGCATAAGAGAGTGATGCAATGGTGTCTTTGAAAAGCAAGGGAGGTGTGCCTAGTGAGTGTGCAGTTTCAAATATGTCAAGGTTCTTCTACTGCAAAGGGGGTAGAAAAGTGAGCCTCTAAGTGAAAGGTAATAGTACCACCCAGGAAGAGACACACATGAACCAAAATGAACCGTCTGACATCCAGCGAAATAGTCCACAACGGATGTGACAATTGTTACAACCAACAAGCAAGGAATGATTTGTCTAATATCATGCGGAATAGTCCATAAGTATGGGACAACATTAACAACCATTACAACACATTCTCAATAAGATAAGCACTAAAATAACCAAAAATAGTTAAACTATATTAGTACATATGAAAGCAAGCGTGAAATACAAATGTCCATAGAATAGTCTTACAAGCATTCATAGTCCATGCATGAAGAACGTGCTAGCCTTAAAAGGCTTCCGTTATTAAGAAAAATTTCAAAGACACCTCTTTACATTGTACATCATTAGCCCCAGTAGTGGGACATTGGAGCGACTCCTTGCTCCTCAAAGAACTAGTTGATCTCTCTAATTCCTTGCAGGAGGAGCCAAGGTGAAAAGTCTCTTGGTCATACAATGAGGGGGTATATATAACCAAGGGGTGATGCTTACCCCTTGTGACTCTTTGACTACCATCATGACTGTTCAACTTACTTGACTCTTCATATTTTTGTGTTTCCATTGGACTTCCACTTTACAATACATTCGATTTACAATAAACATGGCCCACAGTAGTGATGTGGTGTATGAAAACTCATGACATGCCTTGACATGACACTGTTGACATGGACTGGCTTGATGATGTGGCAATTTCAAGTCACTGTTGTTGCTAAGTTCTAGATGTGTTCTTGGATATTCTTTCTCTTCTCCTCTGTATAGCTTGGTAATGCAAGGTCTTCAATGATATTTGGTCTTAGCAGGTGGTTGCACACTTGTGTTCCTTCGCTTTCTCTTGTTAGGTCCCCTTGTTCGTTCAGCTACAAGTGAGTCTTTAGGCATGCTTCCCTCCTTCTTCATCATCTCGCCATGACTTGATAGTGTACTTGTTTTTGCAATTCACTCATGACAGGACGACATCAATCCAAAAACTCCCTAGTCTAAGATGATGCATTATTATCCATGAACTGAGCCTGGGACAAGTGACAAGCTGGGAGAGAGGGCCTAGTAACTACACATTACACAATTTTAGGTGATAGGGAGAGAGATTGATCACTGAGATGGCGCAGAGCGCAACTTAGGCTTGACTGAGGAAATTTTCAACACAGTCCCCAATGGGGAGAGAAATTGCGCAGTGGCCATTGGGAGTCAGAATTGCATATTTCAAGGCAATAGTGGCTGATGCGGGATGAGGCCCTGAGAGGTTAGTTATACGCAATTTTCAGAGGCAAGGAGGACTGGGCAATAGAGAGGCCTGGAGGAAAAATATGCACAGTTCTTGAGGTCAGTGAGCTCCGACTGAGGGAAGGATATTGGAGGACACATCTACGTAGTTATGGAGGCTAAGGGAGGTTAGGATCTCTCTGCATTAGAGGGTTCCAATAGGCAAGGGAAAATCTTGAGGACTGAAAGTACTAAGTGCGTAGTTCAAGTCAGACTGGGAGGAACAAATGCCCAATTATGGGGGTGAAGGAAGGTTGTTGGGCTCTGGAATTGCACAGTACAACTGACCTGGAGGATAGTGACTTCATACTGTGCAGTTCTAGGTAGCAAGATCACATCAATGAGGGTTGAGACTGCACAGTGTGCAGTTCATTCGGGGCCTAATGAAGCTGAGTTTCCCAGTCAAGAATATTTTCCAAAGATGGTCAAGTGCGGGAGGAAGATAGACTTTTGATGAACTTGAACTTGTGATCGCACACTTAGAATACTTTGACGACACGAAAACATAGAACACTAGAGAAACAAACAATGCATTATCCTCTATGTGACTATCTGATGACAAGAAGTGACAAGTGTGACACTTGAGATAGGCTTTAGGACAACTGTGACGAAACTTGTGCGACATTGCTCAAGACTTTGTGTATGAGTGCGACAAGTGTTTACATGGCTAGGAAAACTCGTATACACAAAGACCAACCTTTGAAACCTCCATAAAAACATCACAACGTTACATATTAGTCAAACATTCCAAAAGACAACAGTTAGTCCAAGATACAAAAGGGAACGAAACACTTAGCGAAAACACACGAAATGACCTTCAGTGTTTGTGACCATACATGTCATTGAAGAAATAATGATATGATAATGGTAAGTTGTCCTTCATACTACGCAAAGAGGTGTATTTCATGAAAGATGTGTCTTGTTTTTCTTACCTTCCCTCCAAAGGGTTGTTAATCAGATGGAGTATTTATGCGGTCCCGATCTTCTATCATATCCCCGGGTCCCTGGTCTTCTTATCTGATGATTATCTTTTCTCCTCAGCTCCTTAAGTGTCATCTAGTATGTCCTCCTCCTTCATCTCCTTCTTTATCATCTTGTCATAGTGTAAGAGAGTACCTGCATCTGCAACTCACTCATGATGAGATGACATCAATTTAAAACCCCTAGCCTAAGATAGAGAACTTGGATTCATGAACATGGCAGGGACTAAGTGATAGGACAAGGGAGAAGGCCCAGTGATTGCGCAATTGTGCAGTTCAAGCAACCAAGGGTCAAGCTTGATCACTAAGACTACGCAATGCACAACTCAGGCTAGATTGAGGGAAATTTTTGTGTAGTCCTCACTAAGGGGAAAAATTGCACAGTGCCCATTAAGAGAAAAAATTGCACTGTCCAAGAAAGCAATGGTTATTGTGGGATGGGGCCTTGGGAGGACAAACTGCGCAGTTTTAGGAGGCAAGGGGGACTAGGAAGCTGAGAGGCTTGAGGGACAAAAACTGCTTAGTTTCTGGAGGCAGTGAATTCCAGCCGAGGGAAGGACATTAGAGGAAGCATCTGCACAGTTTTGGATGCCAAGGGACTTTAGGATTTTTGCGCATTGCATGGTTCCAACAGGCAAGGAAAAAGTTTGAGGGTTGAAGATGCCAAGTGTACAGTTTAGGAAGGTTGGATGAGGCTAGGTTGCTAGGAATCCTTCGGAATTTGGCTAAGTGTGGGATCAATGGAACAATGTGAACAATGATAGAACTTGGTTATGACCACACACTTGGACACTTAGTGATACAACATAGATCATTCAAAACAAATGAAAACATACTTCACTTAATGCAACAACATTTATGGCAACTTACAACAAGTGTGGCTTTGACGATAGATTTGTGAGGATAATGACGACACTTGTGTAATAGTGCGTGAAACTTCAGAAATGAGTGTGAAACATGTTTATATGATGAGAACAACTCATTTTTACAAAGATTTCCCCTTGAAGCAAACCAAAACTCCTCTTTGCATGACAAGAGATAATTCCCATGCCCGAAGATGACACTTGCTATATAAAGGTAAAAGTGTAAATGACTCTTGAGATCCAAGAAGGGAGCTTGAAATCATCAGTTGAGCAATGAGTGTTTAAGGAACGATCGATCACAAAATCCATAGTAGGCTCCAAAATTTGAGTGTAGGCCAAAATTTTGGAGGGTGTTGCAGCCGCTACAAAAGGTTACTAGATCTCAAATTTCTCTAGTGAATTATGCACTTATGGGACAAGTAATGAAAATGGATGAACCACAAAATTATCTAGAAGCATCAAGAAAGAAAAAAATGGAATGAAGCTATGGAAGCATAATTGAATGCCTTGGTGAAATTACCAAGTGGAAAAGATGTAATTGGCACTAAATGGGTTATAAAACCAAGTATAAATTAGATGGCACAATTGATAAGTACAAGGCTAATTTAGTTGCAAAAAGATATGCACAAAAATAAGGCATTGATTATACTAAAACATTTGTCCCGGAGGAAAAGTTGGATACAATCAGGATGGTTCTTGCATTAGTTTCTTGGTACAAATGGCCTATTTTTCAGATGGATGTTAAATCAACTTCTTTGAATGTTTATGTGGATGAAGAAATTTATGTGGGCAGCTTGAGGTTTATGAAGTGCCAAGAAAAGAAGATTGTGTTTATAAGTTGAAGAAGGTCTTATATGGTCTTAATCAAGTGCCAAGTGCATGGTATTCAAGTATTGATAAGTATTTTCAGGATCATGGCTTGGTTAAAATTTTATTTGAGACCATTCTCTGTATCTTTCAATCACGACAAGACATTATGATAGTTGTCTTATATATTGATGATTTGATCTACATAGGGAACAATAATGAGCTATTTCAAATATTTCACATATGATTGTTGAGTTTGAGATGACAAATCTTGGTGAGTTGCATTATTTCTTGGGTGTTGAAGTTTGGCAGAAGGAAGATGGTATGTTCATGTCACAAGGTAATATACTTGGGACATTTTGAAGAAGTTCAAAATGTCGAGTTGCAAGCCAACGACAACTCCTTTGGAAGTTGGGTTGAAGTTATACAAACATGATGACTCCAATTCAATTGATGTTACTTTGTATCATCAACTGGTTGGAAGTTTGATCTACTTAACTACAACTTGACCAAATATTTATTTTACAGTCAGTATGGTATCAAGATTTATGGCAGAACCCAAGGAATTGCATTGGAAAGCAGCTAAGAGGATTTTAAGATATCTGCATGGAACAATTGGTTAAGGTTTAGAATACAAGTCTATAAATATTTTAGGTTGATTTGTTATACATAATCAGATTGGGCTAGATGCATGGATGATAGGAAATCAACTTCAGGGTATTCATTCAACATGGGTGCATCAATGGTTGCTTCAAGTACTAATAAGCAACCCACAATTTCTCTCTCCACAATAGAAGCATAGTATAAAGTAGTAGTGACAACAACATGTGGAGAAATTTGGTTGAGAAGAATTTTGGAGGATCTACATGAGCAACAAGATCAACCCACTCATTTGATATGTGATAATCAAAGTGTTATTCAAATGACCAAGAATCCAATTTTTCATAAAAATACCAAGCATATTGATATTCAATATCATTTTGTTCGAGATTTGGTTCAACAAGGAGTGATCGAGATAGAGTACTGCAAAACAAATGAACGTGTAGTTGATATATTCACTAAAGCACTGTCTAAAGAGAAGTTATGCAAATTTAGAGATGATCTTGGAATATGTCCAAATGAACATTATGGGGAGGAAATGATGGAATAATGATTCATTTGAAATTATTAAATTTGTTAATTTTTAGTGGGATATTTATGGAGAGATTAGTGGAATGACTAATGAGAGATTTGTGGAATTATTGATGAGAGATTTATGGGGTGATTGTTGAGAGAATGTAGGAAATGACGAGAGATTATAGAAGATGACATTCCTCTCCTCATGTATAAATATATGTTAATGATAATGAAAATTGTGTGAGCCCATGTGCATTATAGTTAAATTATTTTTTCTCTGTAATTTGATTTGTTGGTGTGATTATTCACTTGTGACTGAATACTACAATGGTGTCCATTGTCACCATTTCTTCTCGTAATTCACTATTTTTTTTTGTTTGTAATTCTCTAACTCTCCAACAACTCTCATTCTCTATGCTGCAAAATTGCAACCATCCCCTATAGAAAATGACTTGTGATCTTAAAGGATGATGCATCTTTTGTTGACACCAATGCAATCTTTAAAAGTTTTCACTACCATACCTAGGGTCAAAAACTGATATTTAATGCAACATTAACTTTTCCATATACCCCTTATTTCATTTTGGCCTCAAGGATGGCTGTATCTCCTCAAAAAATTCACTAATGTTTATATATTGATGTCAATAAATGTTTTATAATCATGATGGGCTTGTTGATCTGACTTTATCATTACCATTGACATTATTTGAGTGCTTTACCTAGGTGCTAAGTGATTCATGTTTAAGCCTCAAATTATCTACATATAGACATTACCATGTCTATGTATAGACATCAATGTATTTACACACACACACACATAGATATGTCTATTCAATTGATACCACATCAAAACCAAAGAACATATGTATCTTGGGTCTACTTATTAGTAAAAGGATGAGAAACCAACATTTTCTTGTAGATGAAAAAACAAAATTTACATATAAGAGAAGGAGAATGATGTTCATGATCACTCTTATAAACCTATCATATAAACCTACCTAACCCATCATAAATAACCCAAATAAGACACCGCTTTATATTGAAACCAACATGTATTCAATACAATCAGTGTTCTCACAACCCACACAAGTATTTATAGCCATGGGGAATACACATAATTGGGATAAGATGCAATGCATTTTGTGATATTTACAAACATTAGGTAAACACTCATTATATGAAAATACATCAATTTTTGAAGAAATTTGAATGGGTTTCCACCAAATTCCTATTATTCAAAAGGGCCTCCTTTTCATCTTTATGTCAATTCATCCTTTCTCCTCAATGTTGGCATTGACTATTGCAATACCAAAATAATTGAAAACATTCATTATTGGTACAATTGTTAATTCCACCAATGAAATTCTAACGTCCCTCCTTTATACCTATTTTCTAGGTAAAAATTGGAAGAGAAAGCTTGGAAAACAAATGTTCATATCTAAGTGAATCACGAGCACCCCAGGGATAATTTCAACCTAATTATTTGACCCAAAGATGTTTGTTCATTTGAGACAAGTCGATCGTCACATTCCTTCAATACAAGACTAAGTCAAGATGCATCCATTATTAACAAAACTATTTCAACCGACAATCATGGAGCAACAAGTTTAGCTTTTCAAGATTATAAGAGTATGAGGCTTGATATAGTATACAAACAATATCCACTCATACATGCACTTATAGAGAAGTTGATTGTGTATACTTCAATGATGATGTTTAGTAATAGAATAAATTTATTTTTTATAAAGATGAAAATACTTTGGGTAGACACCACCTATACTTATAGTACCCTCAAAGAAATGCTTTAGTTGATTTTGTTTATTATGGTATGCAATTTCTTGTCTACAAGATGGCATTATGATTGGTATAACCTAGTATATCAAAAAATTAGAAATCCTCGTGGGAGTTTGTTGGGTCAAAACTACTTTGAATTTATATAGAAGGTTATTAAAAAACAATCATTAGACACTTCAATTAACAAAGGTTTTATCAAACTTGATCCCAATGATGGTGACCTTAATCTCATCATGAGCTAGAATCCCTTCACCATCTTAAATGTTTCCTACAAGATATTGGTTAAATCCTTACTCCAATATGCAATATATGCTTGTGGATATTTTTAAACCCCCCACAAATTGTTTCATAAAAGTGGAATTCATCTTTGATAATATTATTGCGGTATTTGAAAGAATGGAGTGGGTCAAATGCTTAGGTTTAGATGCTCTCTTCATTAAAATTATAAAACCTACAATAACCTTGAATGGTAAATCATCATCACAATGTCCAAGGCATTTGAGTTTAGCATGTTCATTCTCAAAGGGGTCAATGTGTTAATCTTTAAAACCTTAAACCCCCTTTATCAAGCTACAAATAATAAAAAAAAACTTGCTTATTGAAATCATATGAAGTTAGATACTTTAGATAATTTAATTAATTAATATACATACATGACTTTATACAATTTTGTTGTTGATGCAAAGT
This sequence comes from Pinus tabuliformis, assembly GCA_031772625.1. NCBI lineage: Eukaryota > Viridiplantae > Streptophyta > Pinopsida > Pinales > Pinaceae > Pinus > Pinus tabuliformis. The sequence goes on along the minus strand of CM062817.1, from coordinate 1,324,923,866 downwards.
AGTTGCTTTTTTGACGCTTTAATTAGTTGGGATCCCCCATAGTCAAAGAAAAATGTGTTTTGTTTAGTCAATATGTTTAGGGACCCTTTCTTTGCCTTTAAAAATATTTTACCATGTAAGACACAACTTGGATGAATCTTGTTTCCTGAACTAATTAAGGTTGTAGAGACTGACATGATATTTTAAATATGTCCAACATTTGTCTACAATTAGGGATTTATACAAAACAACCATTCTTTGACTTCTCGACCTTTGCCATGTTAAAGTTATACATAGATAATCCAATGGGATTTATTAACTTCATTGGCTTGGAATGTGACTTTCTCCCTCACATCATTAGTAGTATAGATTTTGGTTATGACCAGGGCATGGATATCCAAGTTAAAAAAAATCCAAACTAGGTCTAGTGGGGATCTACATCCTTGCCAATTATGCATACAAGTTAGGTACTGACTATTATGGGAACACTCCATTTTGTATCTCCATATTCTGAACCAACAATGTTGCTTTCACAAATATATTATTCAATAAGTTATGAAGCTTAAAATAGATAAAAATATCTTGCTACTTCCAAATAGAAATGATCTAAACCTAAAAATCATTTCTAATTCTTCTATAAGAACCCAAATGTTCCATGATGTTGCCTTCAATGGGACCACGCATTAGTAATGTAAATATAAACATATTAATTTATTTGAGCCTTTAGGCAAGTGAAGGCTTGCATACAAATTAGACATTATAGTGCATCATTCCTAAGGATATAGGGTTGAATTGAATAATTGCTATGATTTTTTGTTTTTTATATTATTTCGAGCTTGTGAATCTTTTCTCTCATGCAACTCTATACTTACCAAGTTCCCATGTTCTTCTAATGGCTTCGGATGTTCACATCTATTTTTTGTGTAGAAGTATAGGTTCATAACAACATTGGGTATACTCCAAACCAAGGCTACAAGTATAGAAATGCTAATAGCTCAATCGGTTTGCCTTTGTGCTTCTTGACGTTCAGGCATGCACTATTCATATAGCCATTGGCTAATCCATAACGATTTTTTTGTTCAATCAATAGTATTATGGAAAAATTTCTTTGAACTCAATATTCCAACTATTGGCATTGGTTGGAGGAATTCAAATTGTAGACCGTTTGCTCAATAAGTTGTGAATTGACGTTTATAACAAATCTTTACAAGAATCTCAAATTATCATACACGTGATTATTTGCAATTTTGACTAAGGGACCATATCATTGTTTATTATTAGTTTAAAAAGTATCATGGTTGAAAACTTTCCTTTGTGACATGGTTTATTTAAACAAAGACACTCTATCTTATAAAAAAAATGTAACTATTCCAAAAGATGACTGAGATGGCTATAAATATCAATTACACCAAAGAAACAAATATTGTTTATGAAACATAAAATCACCATTGAATGACACATTTTACAAACATTTTTTTAACATGATACATACCAAATGAAAGAGCAATAACCATATACTTCCAATCCATTGCCACTTTGGAAACATTCCCATTATGTCTTTTTACAATTTATGTAAATGAAAATATTTTCTTCATTGAATAATATAAGCTCCAATGTGACAATGACCCCAAGTGAAGAATATATAACAAAAAAAATGTAGAGTTAAATATAGTTTCTCACTCTTTTTCCAATGGGTAACTTTTGTGACCATAAAATCATCATTTATTTGATTTTTAATATGGATTATAGTTTATTGTATACTTCAAAAGTTATTCTTGTGGATTATATGTGTGAGAAGATGCACACATAATAAATATGTACTTCTTATTTAACCCTTTCAACCTTTATTTCATTTTCCCCTTTTGTTATTAATAATGTGATTAGAAATGAGGGGACAATGAAAGATGTCATATTTCTCAAAATTTTATTGGAAGTGACAATGTATGTTTATTATTAAGGGTCCTTAAAAAGGGTTATCTCATTAGGCAAGAGTGCTCTGCAATGACTACTCCCTTAGAAGTCGTCCCACGTAGGGATTAAGAATGCAACCCTTGCATTCCCAACCCCATTTTCCTCTCCTTGCCCATGTTCTTCTAATGGGATGGGATGTTCACACCTATTTTATGTGTAGAAGTCTAGGTTCCTAACAACATTGGGTATACTCCAAACCAATTATACAAGTATAGCAATGCTAATAGATCACTCAATTTGCCTTTGTGCTTCTTGGCGTTAAGGCATGCACTATTCATATAGGCGTTGGCTAATCCATAATGTTTTTTTTGGTCAATCAATAATATTATGGAAAATTTTCTTTGAACTCAATATTCCATCTATTGGTATTTGTTAGAGGAATTAAAATTCTAGACCATTTGCTCAATAAGTTGTGAATTGGCATTTATAACAAATATATATAGTAATCTCAAATTATAATACACATGATTATTTGCAATTTTGACTAAGGGGCCATATCATTGGTTATTATTAATATAAAAAGTATCATGGTTGCATACTTTCCATTGTGATATGGTTTATTTAAACAAAGACACTCTATCTTATAAAAAAATGTAACTATTCCGAAAGTTGACTCAAATGGCTATAGATATCAATCACATCAAAGAAACAAATAGTGTTGATCAAGCATAAAATCACCATTGAATGAAACATTTTACAAACATTTTTTTTAACATGATACATACCGAATGAAAGAGAAATAACCATATACTTCTAATCCAATGCCACCTTGGAAACACTCCCATTATGTATTTTTACAATTTATGTAAGTGCAAATATTTTCTTCATTGAATAATGTAAGCTTGAGTGTGACAATGATCCCAAGTGAAGAAAATACAACAAAGAAAGAATGAAAAGTTAAATATAGTTTCTAACACCCTTTTTCCAATGGATAACTTTAGTGACCCTAGAATCATCATTTATTTGATTTTTACATATGGATGATAGTTTATTGTATATTTCAAAAGTTATTCTCATGGATTATATGTGTGAGAAGATGCACACCTAATAAATATGTACCTCTTATTTAACCCGTCCAACCTTTATTTCTTTTTTCCATTATGTTATTAATAATGTGATTAGAAATGAGGGGGCAATCAAAGATGTCATATTTCTCAAAATTTTATTGGAAGTGACAATGTATATTTATTATTAAGGGTAATTGAAAAGGGTTATCTCATTAGATAAGAGAGATCTACAATGAATATTGCCCCTAGAAGTTGTCCCATGTAGGGTTTATGAATGCGACCCTTACATTCCCAATCCCATTTTCCTCTCCCCACCCGATTTCCCTCTGAAATCCTCTTGTTGAGCACTTCTCATGTAATGGTGTCCTCAGGGGGAGGGGCCCCAGGCCCCTCTAACCACTCTATAATCCTAACCCTTTCTGCAAACCCTAACTGAGGAAAATCCAAATTAGCTGACACTATCAGGCCAAGTTCTATAGAAAACACTAATCAAGAATTGTAAACGATCCCTCTACAGAAGAGTACACGCACTTATATTGCCAAATCAATAGATATACCATGGATTCACACCCCACTGGATAGATTGAATGACAACATCTAGTTCATGTAGTACCATGCCTTGATCTACAACTTTATTGGAATCTAGCTAACGAAAAAAGCACTCCTCCATTGGATTTCGCTGCGATGGAAGCCAAAAACCCACTATGAGGTCAAATTAGGCTCAAAAGGGTTTTTTAGTGTGATCTTCTCTCATTTAGAAGAACGAAAGGCTATAACGGAAAAAGGTCCTTACTTCTTCAACTCCATTGGCGTGCCACTGGGTGGAATGCTTCAACCTTGTCAAGGAGGACTTCTCTTGGGCTCATGTTTGGATATGTGTGTATTCTCTTCCATATGAATACCAGGATCCAGAAACTCTGCAAGACATTGGGCACAAGTTGGGTGAGTTTGTATGCCTCTCAAAACAAACAAAGCATGGCTTCTACACCTCCTACACTAGGATGCATGTTTACATGAATAACTCAGACTCCCTCCTCAAAGCCATAGCCCTGGAATCAAAAGATAGAGACTCATTTCAAATGCTTCACTATGAGAATGTCCCATTTCATTATAGGAAATGTCACATAGACAAACACTTATCATCGTGACTTCCCTCTCAATGAAACCAAGAAAGACCCAAGAGAGACTAAAACAAAGGATGGAGAAGGATTCATGAAAATCCCTTTCAAGAAGTGTCATATAAAGAAGAATATTGCTTCAGTTGCTCCCAAGAGATAGGCAATAAGAAAAAAATTTGAAGTTTTGGCGGATCTACTTGAAGTATCAAGCAACCAAGAGAAGGATAACGTCTAGGAAATCCCTTCAGAGGATACCTAGAAACAAACTATGAAAGAGCATTGAGACGACAAGGCTGAATCCACCCCAGGTAATAATTCCACAAATAAAAATCCAAAGTAGACAAAGGACAACATCATGGCAGAGGGGGACGAGTTCACATACATAGAAGGGATATATTTAATGGCAATTGAGGATGCATGTCAGCATAATGACCAAGATGTGATTCCTCCCGAGCAGATCATTCTTCTAGCTGAAACACTCCAAAATCCAAAACCTCACAACAATTAGGAGTCCAAACCGTCATCACCAAACAAGGAAAAAAAGTAGCAAAGAATTCAAGAAAATGGGTAGGTAATAAACTCTCCAAATAATAGACATACTAGGCAGGAAGTTGGTCAATTCAAGCCAATACAAACACATATCAGATATCTATGCCTCTCAAAGAATTATTTCCTCAAGAGGGTAATCTCTCAGAACATAAGGGGTTTGAATAGCCCCTATAAATAATGTATTCTCTATCGGAAGATTCAAAATGATATTCCAACAATCTTGATAATCCAAGAAACCAAATGTTATAACATTAGATTTGAATCAATAATGTCTACTTATGGAAAAATGCAAAGACCATAGTTGTAGATGATGAAGGAGCATTGAGGGACCTAGGTATATCTTGGGACCCCATTCAGATCAACATAGCAAGCCTCTCTTAGGAAACCTTTGTTCTTTCTGTCTCCTTTCATCTTATAGGCACTCATCTGCAAGTTTTATTTCCAATGTTTATGTGCCTCAAATCCCAACACTAAAACAAGAAATTCTCATGCATCTCCATTCCCTCCAAACAAGGGTGGATATGCATAAATGGATAATCGGGGGAGACTTCAACATGATCACCTCCCTGAGTGAAAAGAAAAGAGGAAGAAGGCATTTGGAACTCAAATCGAAGGACCTAAGAAGCTTCGTCAAAGGCAACAACATCATGGACGTAAAAACCATAAATGGGCCCTTCACTTGGAACAATAGGCATGGGGTAAATGTGCAAATATATTCCTAGTTGGATTGTTTCCTCGTCTCATAAAATATTCTCACTTCTGGGAATGAACTAACAGTGGAAATCATCCTCTCAGCTAGCTCAGATCATTGGCCCATTTTCCTCTCATAGAGAACCTTTTACAAACCCCTAAAACACTCGTTCATGTTTGAACAACTACGGCTCACAAATGCCAGCCTAATCAACAAAATCTGGGAATGAAGGCAGAGAAGGATCCCAAATGAAGGATAAAAAATGCTTGTCTTTCAACAAAATCTCAAGTAAATAAAAATTATCCTAAAAATGGAATAAAGAGGAATTTGGTAACATATTCCATGAGAAACAAACCCTAGAAAAGGAAATGGCATCTCTCAAATAGAAAATCATTAATAATGGTCAAACTGAGGAAGTGATGGACAAAGAATCCTCTCAAGGAAATCTAGAGACTATACCATTTCCACCCTCCAATATGTTACAGGGAATCCATAGTTTTCACCATCTCCACCCTTATAAAAATATCCACAATAGCTCCACCCTAAACCAGGAGTCCAGAGTTTAGTGAGAATAACCAAGCACAATACCTTTAGTGGCTCCACCCTAAAATGAGAGTCTAGTGCTCACTAAATTAATTGTTAATCCTACAACCAAGCAAGGAAAGCATCTTGGGCACTCTATAACCAGGAATATAAAGGAATAGGGCCTCCACCCAAACTGAGAGTCTAGAGAACCTCTGCTCCTTCACCTTAGAGATGTCCAATTTTCTCTTTCACTGCTCATAATAAAAAATATATTTCTCCTCGCCATTATTCCAATGATATTCTCTTCTATTCCATTGTCCACTCTATGGTGCAATGCATTTCTCCCGTTCCTTATAAATCTATCACTTATCCCCCGAGAATTCTCTCTTGCGTTTAGTCCCCCTGATCATTCTTGCTCGTGCTAAGTTCTATGTTCTCTGTCTCCTTGAATGCTACCCCTCTACTACATTGTGTAATTGTTGTGCAACCTCCTCCTAACATTTTGTTGCAACTCAGTGTGGTCGTGGGTGTTTTGTCATGCCATCTCCCTCACCACTCTTGCAAATGTCGCTCCATTCCTTTAATTTTTGTCCTTTTTCGCTTGTGTACTTGTCCAAGAGGAGTATGGATCGTCTTAACTTCCTCTAACTTCATAGATGTGAAATCATCCCATTTAAATGCCTACCAGCGAGCCCATGACTGACATTAAATAACCACTTCCTCCAATTTCCCAAGCAACCTCCTCCATAAGGCTCTAAACTTTGTCCCATATCTTAGCCATTTAATTACATCAAATAACCACAATATTTACAATAGAAAGGATTAACCAAAAGGGGTTGTCACAATATCAACATTATTGAGACTTCACCATTTGAGTTACTATGATCCAAGTTTGTAGTCCTGGATCCTTCCTCCCATTTTTGAGCGATATGTTTTTTGTAATGCATTTCGACCATCAATTTCTCTTCCAACCTCATGCATTAGGAGCATATGTTATCACTTATTTTACCCACATTAATTTAGCTGCACGAACCCTTGTCTTGATGACCTTGATGCATAACTTCTCTTATTGATTTTGCCTTTTTAATAGTAGCATTGCAGGTTTGACACTTACATTCTGCAGTATAACTCTAGTTCATAGTGTATAACCTAAATTATTAGACACAAATTTTCCCTCTAAAACATGCAACATTGTTGATCCTTCTATATTTTGTCATTCCCAAGGAGATGAGCTCAATTTATTTGTCCATGAGTTGGCTAGAGGTGAATTATTGTAGAAGTTTCCTAACTTCTTAAACCCCTAGGTCTCTAGATACATTATTTGTGAGAGGGCAAAAGACCTATATAAACTGATCATGTCAAGGGTAAAAGGAGGAGTTAGAAATAGCATGAGAGCTTTGTGATATTGTTTCCTTAAGACAACCTTTGCTAGAGGAGGAGAGAGGATTGCAGGTTGGAGAGGAGAAATCTCATGTGGATGGTATATCATTATATCATTTTGTTCTTGTAGTGAAAGTCAACTCCTTTCCCATTATGTTGGATTCCTTTGGTTATCGTATGTTATTCATTGGTTTTCAATTGTTATCATGCTGACAAATCTTGTTAATTTTCACATTGCTCTATGTTGTTTCAATTACGTTGGCCCAATTTAATTACTCAATTAGAAATCTTTCAATAATAATTAATACTTCCAATTATCAACAATAATTGAAGATATAATAGTAAATGCAATGACATTAGGAGTCAATCCACACATAAAAAAAACACTGATTTGGTCAAAGACTAGGGAAGAACCCCACAATGGGGAAAACCCTTTGAAATTCTTCTTCTATTTGATTGTCATAAAATGTTCAACAAAGAGTATAACGAGCCCAAATCCATAAATTATAATCAAAGTCAAAGTATTGGCTTATTCAACAAATCTACCAACCAATATCCAAAATATGTGCCAATAGTCAAGTTAATGCAATAAAAGATACCCGTGCACTTCCTGTTCACCCTTCGCAGTTCCTGCTCCACCTTTGTAGTTCATGTTCAACCTTCGCAGTTCCTGTTTAACCTTCGTAGTTCCTATTCAACCTTCGCACTTCCTGTTCAATCTTAGATTTTAGATAGAACGAAACTCCAAGAAGAAGAATAAAATATGTGTGATGATGATGTTCAAATGAGCTTGAGGTCACTTAAATTTATATGCTTCCAAGGTGTCTAATTTTCTTTAGGGTCGACCTAATCAAATGTGCATATGTGGGATTTTCTTCATAAGTACACTTTCCCTTATCCAAATTGAGTGCTTCAATAGTTTAAATTGGTCCTCTTGAGAAGAGGAATCTAGTCCCATGGTTGTAATTTGTCATTGAGTTGCTAAAATTAACACTCTTGTTATACGAAAACTATGACTGCAGACAGAAGTATCTTCCCTAGACCTAGTGGTCTGGTTTAGAACAACAAAAAGAAAAGAATATGAACTTCCCCTTAGGGAAATTGGAGAACGGAAAGATGCTTGCTTGTGATATGTCGCAATCTCTTCTCTCCTCTTGGCTTGTAAGCTCCAACCGTAGCTCCGATCGCTATAATTAGAACTTGCACAAACAATCAACACAAGTCAAAGATCTATGACATCTATGTATCATTATCCAATCACTCTATTCATTGGATCAACATAGCATTGAAATATATGAATGTAAATATAACATAACATATATAGAAAAACAATATACTCTTTGTATTAATATGAAAAGGAAAGAGTTTACAACCAAAAGTGGAAGCTCATATTATAGAGATCTCCCCAAGTTGACTTGTTCTCCCTTGTCACAATGCACACCTTAATGTCACCCTAATGCATGGAAATGATAACTCTCTTAGGATCAAAGCAACAACATGTGGGTATGATTAGCATCCAAAAGAAAACCCTGATGTTGTAGATGGTTGTAGATTTATAGGAGAGTATGTTAGTTTACGAATTCTTATCCATTTACCAATCTATGCTTGAGGTCCACTCTTGATGGGTGAGCTCAAGAGATAAGAGGTGAAATATCCGAGGTAATATCAGATAGGATTCAAAGTTCTTATCCAAGGTAAATGGTTGTATCTATTCCTGGAAGCTTTTGGAAGAGGAATCTTTGAGATTTTTTTTTATTTTCCTGAATTTCTAGAATCAGCGCACCCCCAACAAGGGACAACTTGCTGTTGATCATAGCAAGTGCTTAACTGAGCAACCTGTTGCTGAATGCAGGTCCCTAAAGGGCCTGGGTGCGCTGGGCCTTAAAAGCATTGAAATGAGGCAGTTAAGCCCAAAAACTCATGGATTTGGGAGAGTCATTCTTAGGGATTTGTGTAGGGATGATGATAAGGTGTTCATGGATGTTGATTGATATAATTTGTAGGCCTATTGACCAGATGCGACAAAATGTCCTATAACAGATTGCCCCTAAAGCGCAAAGTCAGAATTGGAAATAAATGACTGAAGTGCTTTACCTTGTGATAAGTTCGGATCAAGAAAAACTGGTAAGATCATCATTTGTTACAACACATTTTCACCATGATATCTTTGTTGAGGTAGGCATACCCATACTCAACAAATAAGATAACATTACATGTACAATGATCAAGAAGGCATGTCCACTGATGACAAAGTGTGGATCCATGATTGGATGAATGTTTGTATGATAGCCATCATGCTTCGTAATCTTGCATTAATTCTGAAATCACAGCCCAGATGGATGAAACTAGGTCTGGGGTCTTCAATCTCATTCACTCAATCGTCCAATGTACGAGTCTAACCATGCGAATAAAGGAGTTAGAGTGAAACATGGCAGATACGATTTGAATACCGGCCAATGATGTAAGCCGTTAATAGACGCGAGATAAACCACTAATGATGTTAATGGATCTTAAGGTACAACAATACAATCCATATGGTGTGAATGAATGAGTTGAATTCGAACACTACATAGAATCTGTCGGTCAAAGGCCAATGATGTAAATCTATTGTTGAGAGCGAGGAAACTTGTCATTGATGTATGTAAGATCCAGGGTGAAGGAAGAGTTTCTAAGTCAACTTCCTGGATGATGAGATGATGTTGACAGGAAGTGACCCGTCGCAGAAGGGCCTTGATGTATCCCCCATCAATGACATGAAATGAGTATCATTATGCTGATGTGGACCTAGTTCAGGAATGCCAGACATGGAATGAAGGCTTAAGAGTATCATAACATATATAAACTAAATGAATTCTCTTGAACACATTAGTGACACTGAATGGAGTTGGCCACATTGATCCAAAACCGAAAGCGAAGGCTTTGGAATGGTGTGATGAACAAAAATACAAATAGATTTCCCAATCCAACAACCACGAAGATGAAGTGGAAGAGGGTTGTGTTCAAGAGTGACTCACTGCCATTAATAGGTGGAGCATCCCATTTTCCCAATTTACCCAACCATTTCTGGTCAATACCTCTTTATTTTTTAACAAGCTTGAGGAGGATATCATATGCTTGATTTGTAAGTTCATCCTTAAGATGAATCCCTCCTACTATTTTTAACGAACCTGGAGAAGGAGTGGTTCGGTCTTGTCATGTTCGATGACTCCATCACTATTTGATTTTTTTACGAGTCCAGTGAAGGTCTAACTCAACACCATTTTCAAGTTTATAGAGCTTGAAAAAGAGATGAAAAAGAAAACTCCAAAGGTTCCTTTTTGTAAATAGTCTCTCGAGTCCAAAAAGGTAGAAAACAAAACTCAGGAGAACCTCTTAGCCATGTTCGACTAAAGTATTCCTTTTCGTAGATAGTCTATCTCAGTTTGGAAAATGGTTAAACTTATATTTAGTAGACATATTTCCATTTACTTTAATGAGTTCAAAAAGAAAAGTGCTCAATAATATTTTCATGTTTAGGGAGTCTGAAAAGAGTTGAAAGAGGACTCTAGGGCATTCCTTTTTCATAGGTTTGTAGAGCCCAAAAAAGCGACGAAAGTATGCTCATTGGTCAAAATGACCTGTTTCAATTTAGAGACCACCATATCCATTAAAATAGTTGTCATCCTACTCAAAACACCACAAAAATATTAAAAACACCTATTTCATTATAAAACTGAGTCATATTTAGGTCAAAACATTAAAATTTAATAAATTAATGATGAAAATGACCATAAAATAGGCAAAAGGTACTCATTTTTACCATTTCACATTTACCTCTTGGAGAGTGAGTTCTGAGTGTTTTTGCCTCCAATCTTCTACCACTGATTACGATCAATCCATTGGATCATTTCAAGCTCCCTCACTTCCAGGTAGGATCTATAACCTTTCTTTCTCCTTTCATGGTTCCATTTCGTGATTTCATGCACAATTTTCAAGTTTTTAAGGGCTCTAATTCCTCGCCCTAGGTCCAACGCACCCCCAGAAGGTCGAAAGGTGTGTTGAGCAGGAGAAAAATACACTGGGGGAGGCGTTGCAATACATTGTCTGCCCTTAGGAGGGTGAGTTGGGCACAATTCCCAAATTTGTTTTGCTTCTTTGCCTCAAAATTCTCTAGTTTTTTGCATGAAATTTGTCCTAATGATCCTTCTTGTGATGTTTTAGGTGTCCATTGGAACAAAATGGATTTGATATAGCGGGAAAGAGAACATGAAGAACAAGATTTTACTGCAGCTAATGATCCTGCTACAATCTAGGCTTTAAGAGATTGTGGACTCTTAAATTATTTTGGATTCCTCGTATGAGGTAGCAAATGGAACTATTGAGGTATCTTGTCCGTGCATGGGATGTTCAAGCACAAGCATTCATAATTGGTGCACATATACTAGAAATACATGTATAATATATATATTTCTTGACTGGTCTATCAAGGCGAGGTGCCCCCATATCTTTATATGGTTCAAGGAGTGGTGGTGAGATAGTCAAAGATTACATCAGTGCACATTGTCGACCGAGATCCCAATCAACTAATGATGGAAAAATCGATATCAAGGATGTAGTTTGTTTTCCTTTAATAACGATCCTGTTTATTATTTCCAGATTGGCTGGTAGTGCGTCTCTTCATGTGGCAAATACGTCACATATGTAGTATGCTCTAGAATGTCCAAAGTCGACAATATTCAACTAGAGTGAGGGGGTACTGGTAAACATGAAGGAGTAACTAACTAAGGAAAAATATGGACAGTTAAAGAATTTTGGCTATGGTTCACTTTTAGTTTCTTTTGATTTAGAGAAGATTCCATTACTCAAGCCACAACATATCACACTTGAGCCCGCAGATCCCAGAGTCCCACGGATGAGGAGATGGGTGGATCTCATGTCTAGACATGCAGGCCCGTCATGGATGAATTTCATACTTGTCTTCTTCAGATGTATGCACATGCATCTCATTATGATAAAAGACTATACATACGCAGGGATGGATTTCCATTGAGACCTGAAGCTCATGCTTCATGATGACGAGCGATGGGGTGCCATAGGTAAGACATTTTTACCATTTTTGGATTTTTAAGTTTTATAATTTTTTATTTTTATTTTTGATGATACGAGACTAAACTATTGGTTTATACATATGCAGATATTGGACCCATTCGACTTGTGGGATTTTCTTATCTTCAGCGTGCAGTAGAGCCACAACAGGAACCAACAACAATACAGGTTGTTGCAGCAAGGCGAGAGGTACTACATTATCTCAATGTGGCCGAGACCCTTACAAAGGTTGAACGTCACATGGAGGGTTGACCCATGGCATAGCTGAGACTAAGGTCGATGAGCTTCCTATGAGATTGCAATGACATACTATCGACATGCTTAGCCGTATCAATCGACTATTGTGCAAAATGGCTCATGCAATGGCATGCTATCATGGGCACTATGATTCGTCTACTAGGAGTCTTCTAGCCATATTTTGACTGCATGTATATTTTAGACTGTGTGGCCACATGTGTCTTGGGCACAAATTTTGTAAAACCAAAACTTTGATATATATCTATATATATATATATATCTTCCAGTGTTTCTTATCGTTCTATTATTCCTTTCAATGTATGTGATGTGTTATTGAGTTAATTTACATGTGTCGCAAAAATGTCTATCTAAAACATGATTAGCCATTGCATCTGTCAATGTGTTTAGATTTCTAGAAATATGTTTATACTGGATGAAATCAAAATATCTTTTCAGAAGGTGAACCCTCATAAACATGCAAAAGATAGTTGGACTTCTAACCAAATAGATATTAGTTTATTGCAATACTACAAGTTGTGAGTCGAGCCTGATAACTATACGACGGATACCAGGGGAAATAACATCAGAGAATAGTCTGATCATTGCGTTATACTCATTGATGTTATTTGTAGAGTGACCAATACAAATCGCTTATAAACTCACTAACTTGCCATTTGGAGCATATATAGCCCAAGTTGTGGAAGAGAGGTTCCAAGTACTACGACTAGCACCATTAGCATAACGAATGCATGGTTCGAGGGATGCCGACATTTGCAAACCAAATGTAAACAAGATTAACAGAAACCTAGGAAACTCTTAAGGGAACACATTGCAAACACACTCAATCACACCTATATATAATATGTACACAGTGCACTACGAAAAAACTCAAGCATAGTATTTCTTAAGGTACAACCCATTCCTAGGTTGCGCCAAGGGAACTCCATCAAAATCAACTAGCTCATAGGCCCCTTTAGCAAGAACACATTTGACAATGTATGGACCTAGCCACATTGGATCGAACTTTCTTGATCCTAATTTATCAAACTCTTGATCGTATAACAAAACAAGATCTCCTTTCGAAAAGACACGAGGCTTGACACTCTCATCATATTACACCTTGATATGTTTCTTATGGGATTCATTAGCCAGTGCGGCATCATGTCAGGTTTCATCTAAGTGCGTTAGATGTAAGAGATGTTCCTCTTTTGCAGAAGTGGTAGGGAGGAGTTCAAAAATAAGTTTTGAGGGATGACATTTCACATTCAATAAGAAGGATTGCTTCCATACCATAAACCAATTGGAATGGTGTGAACCCGGTAGCAGTCCTAACAAAGGTTCAGTACGCCCACAAGATCGCATAAAGAATAAGATGCCGGTCTGATTTATGGACCCCTATCACCTGTTGAAGCATCATTTTGAGAACTTTGATTGCCTCAACTTGCCTATTTTCCTAAGGGTAGTAGGGAGTGGAAATTTCATGGGAAAGGCCCAGTTTGGCAGTCAGTTCGGACATCATGTGATTGCAAAAATGTTTTCCATGTGGAGCACCAAACCGTGCAATAACATGGTTGAAGAAAAACAAAGTAGTTGTTTCATCGATATTATTGTATGTAGGCATTGCCTCAGGCCACTTGGTAAAATAGTCAACTGCTACGATGATATATCCATGCCCCCCGCCCGAGTGAGGGTTACATGTCAAGAAATCAATGCCCGAGCGAGTGGACCACAGATCTTACAATAATATATCTGGTATGCATGACACTTTTGGATGGCAAGGATGAAGTTGCGAAATATGGTGGGCCAAAAGTAACTAGCATGTAGGATCTTCTGCGCAGTGGCATATCCAGACAAATGACCTCCATATGCCCCAGAATGGCATTCATTTAAGACTTTCTCGACATCCTCATGGGTGAGGAACCTTCAGAAAACCGTATCGATACCGCGACGATAAAGAATGTCGTTGATTATAATATAATGTTTGGCTTGATATCGGACACATCGTTGTTCAGAGCAAGATGTATTAGACCAAAAATTCTAGGTCTGGAGATATATGATAATGTATCCATACCACGGGTTAGATGATGAAATTAGAAACAATGACTCATCTGGAATAGAATCACTAGATGTTGTTTCAGTTTCAGAATTGGGAAGGTCACAAATTAACTCAGCAAAAACTAAGGATTTCTTCGACTTGGATTTGATGAATTCCAAATCGAACTCTTGTAGAATGACAATCCACTTAGAGTATTCCCCCCCCCTGAAGAAAGTGTCGCGATACGATGTACATCATGGGGATCCACTCCGAAACAACCATAGTTTTGCGGAGCAGTATGTAATGGTGAAATCTTTGGACAACTTGGACAGTTGCCAAAGCTAACTTTTCAACATGGGTGTACTTGAATTCAGTATCATTGAGATTTCGACTCAAGTAATAAATAGGATGTTCAGTTCCTACATCATCCTCCCGAACCAATATCATACCAATGATAGTAACTGCAACAACGAGATACAAGAAATAATCGTGTTGGTAATCTAGGGGATATAACAAGGATGCCCGAATCAATACATATTTCAAGGCATTGAACGCTTTTTGAGCAGCGTCATCACAATGGAAGGGAACCCCTTTATTTAACAAGAGATTAAATCCTTTGGTTAGTTCGACGTCATTGGGAATGAACCTCCGAAGAAAGTTAGCCTTCCCTTGGAGTCAGTGAAGCTATAGGGGGGAAGAAGGAGTAGGCAGATCAATGATCGCTTGAAATTTCAATGAATCGATACGAATACCTTGTTTTGATACAACAAAACCGAGAAGTCGACTGAAACTTACAGAAAAAAACACATTTGTGTGGATTGAGTCGAATGTTATAATGTCTACATCATAAAAATATGGCCCTAAGATGCATCAGGTGATCAGCCTGATGTCGTGAATGGGCAAGAAAATCATCCAAATAAGGTTGCATAATATGTTTGATGTTGTGGAAGGCATAATTCATTGCCCTTTGAAACACAGCCCCTGCTTTCTTTAAGCTGAAAGGGAGTTTTCTATACGCAAATGTGCCCCAACGACAAATGAATGTGGTTTTATGTTGGTCTGCCCGAAGAATGTTGATTTGATTATAGTCGGAGGAGTTCTCCAGAAATGAAAATATTTCACAACCAACACAATCATCAACAATATGGTCAATGAACAAGGTGGGATAATTATCCTTCGAACAAGCACGATTAATGTCCCGCTAATCGACACACACACTGATTGTTACTTGTTTCTTCATGACAAGAACAATGTTAGACACCCAGACAATTAAAGGTACGAGATAGATTAAACCAATGCGTAGAAGTTTTTCAACTTCGACTTTGATAGAAAAAACCTTCTTGGGATGAACGGGGAGAATTCGTTGCCAAAATGGTTTAGCATCAAGATACGTCTTAATTTCATGCACAACAATGTTCAAATCGACACCTGACATTTCTTCATAAGACCAGGCAAAACATCTCTAAATTCACAGAATAGGGATTTATAAGTCTTCACCTCATTGGGAGAGCAAGACGCATGTGATATGTATATTTTTGACAATGCCGGGTTTAATTGAAATGTCGAGGGGGATAGTATCTTCAATGTTTGACAAGTTCTTCTCATAATCGACATCGTAGATGGATGTGGAATTCGTAGACAACTCAATGATATTGGGTTGATAAAGTTCACTAAGATTGTCCTCGAAGGAATCTGGCAAGGAGGAACGATGATGATGGTTGTCCCATGGTGCATCATTCGACATCATGATCTCCATGATGCTCTCATCGATGGAAAATGCATGATAGAAAGGATAAAATAAGGTACCATAATATAAATAATGATCAACCTAATCGATCAAAGAGGAAGGATCAGAATAGGCTGTGCACGCTGAATAAATGGCTTCATAATCAAGTTCAATGGGGATGAGACATGCGGTCACCAAAACTGTCGATAATAGATTGATCTGGTACTACCCATGGATCAAATAGAGTAGTACAAGAAGATATTATATTAATATAGGCAACCAAAGTAGATTTGTCAAGAAGTGAGGGAGGAGGAAACGAAAAGGTTCCCAGAGAGGAATCCTTAAGTAGTCCAACCCCAACATGCTGATATGGGTGAGGGGTTTCCCCCACTAGAGGGACACTTACAGTAACTAAATAACCAGTGGAAAAGAAAGTGAGTTGATCGATGGCAATGATACTGCCTTTATGAGGAAAAGTGATCATTCTAAAATATGTTAAAACAATCACAGCCATGGCATAGACCCATGTACGACCCAATAGAAGATTATAGAGTTTTGTTGATAACTTTGACTTCTATTGAATACAGTCTTGCCACCTAAATCTACCTGTAGAAAATTTAAAATCCCACTAGGTTTATAAGTTATTCCATTAAAATATTTTAGAGTGGTTGGTAACTGATTTAATTGGGAAGAACTAATAGCCTCCAACAAGACATGGACATAATACATGTTGAGGCTCCTGCGTCCACAATGGAATGATGAATATTCTTACCACAAACAACAACCTGGATCATAAAAGCTAATTGAGTCGGAAGTTAAGGTTTATAATTCTCATGGTTAAAAACTACAAGGTTGGAATCCGAGGGATCAATACATCCAATTGCCGAGAGAAAAACCTTCTTTAAGTTGGACAATTTTGCAACACCTCATGAGTTTACATAGCTGATGGAGCCTGATCCATATTATCAACTATGTTATAATTTTGAGTAGCTCTTGCACGAGGGTTGAATGTCAATTTATGGATAACTCCCTTGGGAGGCTTAATTATCAATTCAGTGGGTACGACATTTAGAGTAGGATCCGATGGAGATGAGGTCGAACTGGTAGGTTGATCAGTAGTATAACCGTTCATGGGATTCACATTACCGTAGCCTTTACTTCGGGTGGCCACCATTTCATGATTTTTGGGTTTAGTAGAGGAAATCATCAAAACTGATTTAGAGGAAGTGGGATTCCAGGCAACCATATTGGTCTCCTGATTCATAAACGGGTTTGTCAACATAGTAGGTGCTGCGAATGATTTATGGAATTGATTCACCTTCGCCTGGTGTGGACAATCATGAGTGAAATTCTCCTCATTACAGATCAAACATGGTTAAAGAGGTTCCCATTTTTCTTAAGAATATTGATTGTTTTGTTTATCTTACGGAGCATTGTCTTTCTTCTTCTTACCTTTACCTTTATTCTTACTTATTGGTTGCAGAGATTTTCCTTTGGATGATTGAATGAAATTGATCTCAGAAGTAGAAGTCACAGGAGTGGAAGGAGGGCTTTGAGCAGTGACAATAGGAGTTGAACTAGATGGTTCACTCGTCGACTGCTGGTACGTAGAACCTATCACGCCATTGAAAACATGTGATTCTTTACGAGGAGTTTGAGAAACAGTATCGGTAGGTCGCAGAGCATTTGGTATCTTATCATAAAGCGTGCCAGATTGGGTATAGATGAGATCCAAGTACTGGACACGAGAAATTACCTGCTCTTTGGTTACGACTTCGCCTTTGGCAACGTCTTCATAGATGGAAACAAAAACTTAATGAACCATTCAACTAACAATTGGCCAGAAGAAATGCTTTAACGAAACGACGATGACGTTGCCACTCATGAATATGATAAGAGATGTGAGTGGCATTAGACTATTTGAAATTGGTTAAAATTTCGGTTCCAGTCTCATATCTGATGGGTAACTGGAAATGTGTTAGGAATGTAGTAGCAAGGAGTTGAAATTATCAAACAAATCTTGAGGTAATTCAATATACCATTTAGTTTTCGTACTCGTGAGTGTATGCTAGAAAATATGCAAACGAATAGAATCATCATTGAGGGAATTCGAAGAACACTACAAATGATAAGTCATCACGTGCATGGATGGGTCTTCTCCAGGATTTCCATTGAATTTAGGAATATCAGAAGGAAACTTCATAGGAATAATTGACACGAAGGAGAATGAGCAATGGGATCATTGGTGAGCCTGGTTGGATCCAGCAATTTGAAAGTTGCTACAAATGGAAACTTCCTGTTAAGGTTCGATGGAGGATATCCTGGATAAAATGGTGTAGCTTGAGCAACATGTATCTATGTCCCGGGATAAGGAGGATTTTGATAACTAGTATACAAAGGTTGAAATGGTTGAGTTTGGACTTGTTGACTATAAGGCATTTGAGGGATACCTTTATACGATTGATATTGTTACCGTGTGGGATTTTGCATCATCCCAACTTAAGGTTGGTTAGGTTGTGGTTGTTCTTGTGCCATACCATACAGATTTTGACCCATTTGAGTTTTAGCAATGGTCTGCCCAAATTGTTGTGATTGTAAGTTACCTTGAATAGGTTGGGTATAGATGGCTCGAGATGCGCGAGATACCAAAGGAATAGGTTGAGTTAAAGGTACAACCTATAAAGTTTAGCTCACTTTCATTTGAGTTTGAATAGGTTGAGATATATGTTGTTGAACATAAATTTGAGATATAGGTGGAACAAGTTGAGAGACTAAATATGAAGCCACAACTGAAGCAGGTTAGATAGGCATAGTGGGTTTCCAAACATTAGCAAGCATTCCCGAATACAGAGGACTCATTTGAGGCTGAGCACTAACTTGAGGAGATGGAAATTTCCCTACAAAAAGCTACCCCCCCACTAAAAGAGGAGGATAATATGGAGGCAACTGCCCCCTAAGAGGAGGGTTCCTAATAGGAGATGGATTTGGTTATGCTAGATAACCATACCCACTCACATAAGGGCCAGTCTATTGCTGAACTGTAGGTGTAGATGGAGGAAGAGAAGCAAACTGTGTAGTGCTCATTAAAGAAGTGCGAGATGGAATTCCATATGTAGATGTCATGGGAGAGGTCCATGGACTGGATGCTGCACCAAAGAAGGTACCAGACAAAGATTGATAATAAGGCGGGATAGATGGGCCACCTTACAAATGTGCCTCTGGTGTTGTTACAAAAATGGATGAGGATGCAACTTGGGTTGTCTTATCCATGGTAGTAGATACAAGCTGAGAAGCCATTGAAGATTCAGTCATGGGTAGTTCTCCCAAAGAAGATTACCAAGGGAAACTCAAAGGTGAGTTAAAAGGAAAAGAACCAGACAAAGGAGGCTGAGATGGAGTATGAGGAGAAGGAAAAGGATGGGCCTGATAAAAATGAGCTCCTGCTAGAATGGGAGAGGAGGGTTGAGGCTCTTCCTATGGAATCTCTTTGATACTCACAAGACCAGGTGGAAGTGTTTCATCATTGGGTCCAAGATATAAAGTTCGGGGTTGTGTCTAAGACAAAGGAACAAAATAAGAAGGTCCTAAAGTAATAGGTATAGATAGTTGAGGTACCTCAAGTTGAGTTGTCTTTGATTCAGTATAGTTAGGTTCAATAACCTCAGGTAATGAGATTTTAGGTGCTTTGGCTTCGACTATGTCAGATTCACTAGCCAATGGAGAGGTAATCTCAGGATCTGTACTCACAGGAAAAAATGATTATGGTGGATCTATCTCAAATGGAGGACTAGAAGTAATAGCTCCTGAAGTACTAGATTCAGTATTGTGCATCATCTTCTGCTTCTGATGATGGCTAGGAGTTTCCTCAAGCGGAAGAGGAGGCTTATTTTTCATTCTACGCAAACGATGGGGTAAAGGGTTTTGTTATTCCACATTGGATTAATAAATTTTAACAATTAACACAAAAATAAATCAAAGAAGGTAAACTAAGCATAAAGGTTTACCAAACTACTATGAACTACAATATACAACCTCAGAGAACCAAGGATTTACGTACGCGCAGGCAATCTCCCCGAATGATGTGTTCTGTATATCACAATGTACATGGCGGTTGACTCAGTTAACTATGGTGAGGATAGCAACCTATGGTGGACTTCCAAAATATACTCGACAGTATGTGGAAGTGCAGTCTGTGTTAATGTTGTCTAATGCGTAATTGTATGATGATATTGTTCCCATATACTTTTCATGCATTGGAGCTCCATCCAATATAACGGGAGGTACGTGGAGAACGATCTTATATAATTACGTACGTTGAATGAGATATCACCATCGGAATGCAACGCTAGCTAAAAATGACAACTCCTATCTTTATAGATGCCAAAACACATCTATAGACTAGACCTCTAGATGTTTGTGTTAATGTTACAAATGCTCCTTAGGTTGATTCAATAAATTTTAAAGCCTATCTTGAGGTTAATTTTTTTTTTCAAGGCTCACCACGAATTTCACCTGAATATCCTAAAACGCAAACTAGCCTGATAAAATTAAATTTTTATTTTCAATGAATATCTATATATGGGAGGGAAGAGAACAAAGAATATGGAACATACAAGATGCAACAAACAAGATTGTTAAGTAAATCCCCTAATGCAATTGTTTCTAATTACAATTTCACTCACAAAACCCTAGATGCAATGCATGACACATAAGATTTTTCTGCGATTCCACTTAATTTTCAGATGAAAACTAAGATATTCGCCTAATCACTAATAACAAAAACTATTCAGAATGATGACTGAAACACTAATTCCTTCAAGCAATCAATTTGCTAATGACCTAATGACAATAACAAAGCAAAATCTAAACAAATTATTATCAAAGGTACTCAAAACCAAAAGAAAACAAGATGAAAGCTTCTAAGAGACCTAAACACACTCAGGGACATAAGGAGGACCAACTGGAACCAAGTTAATCAGAGAGAAAAGCATGAAAAGGAAATTTTTTGCATGAAATAGGGGTCAGCGCAGGTGCAAAGAGGCTACCAGTGCTTTGCAATACAGGTGCACAGGAGGCTAGGGTGCTTTTGCAATGCTCTGTCACTAGACCATGGGGTGCGTTGATCAAGGAAAAGCCAGTTTCCGACACAAAAAATCAAATGCAGCTCAATGAAAGGTCTTCCTAAGGTTCAATTCAAACTGAGTGAGGCACTGGAGGTTTGTTCAAGAGGTGTAACAAGGGATAAATTCAAGGAAACCACTAAGGAAATGAATCGATCCCCAATGGAGTCACCAATTTGTTATACAGAATCTACGACTACAGACAAAAGTATCTTCCCTAGACCTAGTGGCCTACTCTAGAACAACAGAAAGAAAATAATATAATGTCACCATTAGAGAAATTGGAGAATGGAAAGATGATTACTTGTGATCTGTCACAAGCTCTTCTCTCCTCTTGGCTTGTAAGCTCCAACCGTAGCTTTGATCGCTATAATTTGATCTTGCACAAACACTCAACACAAACCAAATATCTATGACATCTATGTACCATTATCCAATAACTCTATTCAATGGATCAACATAGCATTGAAATATATGAATGTAAACATAACATAACACATATGGGAAAACAATATACTCTTTGTATTAATATGAAAGGGAGAGAGTTTACAACCAAAAGTGGAAACTGATCTTGTAGAGATCTCCCCAAGTTGACTTATCCTTCCTTGTCACAATGCACACCTCAAGGTCATCCTTATGCATGGAAATGATAAATCTCTTATCATCAAAGAAACAATATGAGGGTATGATTAGTCTCTAAATTCCAACCCTCATGTTGTAGATGGCTATATATTTATAGGAGACTGTGGTAGTTTAGTAATTATTATCCATTTACCAATCTAGGCTTCAGATCCACTCTTGATGGGAGGATAAGCTAAAGAGATAAGAGGTGAAATCTCTAAGGTAGGATCAGAAAGGATTCAAAGTTCTTATCCAAGGTAAATGGTTGTAACAACTCCTAGAAGCTTCTAGAAGAGGAAGCTTCGGGATTCTTTTTATTTTTCTTGGATTTCTAGAATCATCGCACCCCCAAAAAGGGACAACCTGTTGCTGATCAGAGAAGATGCAGAACTGAGCAACATGTTGCTGAACGCAGGTCCCTAAAGGGCCGGGGTGCGATGGGCCTTAAAAGCATTGAAATGAGGCAGTTAAGCCCAAAAAATTAGGGATTTAGGAGAGATCATGCTTAGGGATTTGTGTAGGGATGATGACAAGGTGTTCATGGAT